>CM075968.1:21444488-21909488 GCA_038048745.1 Coluber constrictor foxii
GTGTGCAGTGCTCTATAGCGTCGTTTTGAGGGTAGGAGTTGAAACAGTTGATGTCCAGGATGCGAGGGGTCTGTAGATACTTTCTCAGCCCTCTTTTTGACTCGTGCAGTATAAAGGCGCACGGAACGCTGTTCCCTTCCCACCAAAGGGGGTCCCTATTTTTCTACTTGCATTTATTTTTACCTGCTTTCGAACTGCTAGGTTGGCAGAAGCTGGGACAAGTCACGGGAGCTCACCCCCGTTACGCGGCGCTAGGGATTCGAACGGCAGAACTGCCGACCTCTCGATCGGCAAGCTCAGCGTCTTAGCCACTGAGCCACCGCGTCCCTTCACCAACATACAAAGAGCCAAATTTATGCCCACTGCTGGAGGGGAGTTAGTCAATGGTCAATGGCTCCAAGCAGCCGTCTGAGAGGGATTTGGCTGAAGCACAAGTGCAGCGGGAGAGCTCAAAGGCTTTAGGTGGGGAAAGCATGTAGCCGGAGCCAGCCAGTGATGAGGAGGAGGAACTGCCTGCTGTACCTGATCCCAAAACAGGTAGGGCAGAGAAAAGGCAGGAGCAGAGAAGGTCAGCCAGATTACTCGCGAGGAGGAGGCCTTGCCCCTCTTGATGCGCCGCCCCAGAAGCTGGCTATTTTAGCACAGAAGAGAGCGATAGAGGCGATGCTGGGAGCAATGTGTTCATTTCCTAGCTGTGCGCGGGGGTGGCATTGCTTTTAAAAGTTTTTAAAAAGGCCTCCGACGAGCGCGCTGCTCAGCTGGGATCGTCAGAGGCTTTTTTTTTTACCTTTTAAAGGCATTTTTTCTACAACCTCTTCGTCCGAAGAGGTTGTAGAAAAAATGCTTTTAAAAGTTAAAAAAAAAAAAAGCCTCTGATGATCGCGTGGCTCAGCTGGGCATGCACCGAGGGAAGGTGGGGGGGGGGAGGGATTTTTGTTACTCGCCGCCATCGCTACCGGATCGGGTGATCTGGTCCGATCCAGGAACATTTCACCCCTGTTCTGGGGTTCTGGTGAAGGGAGCCAGGGGAATATTAATAGACTCCCTAACCCATCCCTCTTTGGCAGGAAACCCCTGCCAAATTGCCATTAACGCAACGAAACCCTAGGAAGGAAGGAAGGAAGGAAGGAAGGAAGGAAGGAAGGAAGGAAGGAAGGAAGGAAGGAAGGAAGGAAGGAAGGAAGGAAGGAAGGAAGGAAGGAAGAAGAAGAAAGAAAGAAAGAAAGAAAGAAGAAAGAAAGAAAGAAAGAAAGAAAGAAAGAAAGAAAGAAAGAAAGAAAGAAAGAAAGAAAGAAAGAAAGAAAAAATCAATTGATACCCCTGGATAGAAGCAAGACAAAAGAGGTTCTGGGACTTGGAGAGCCCCCAAGAAGCAACTTCTTGGCTGACGGCTCTTGGCCGGCTCGCATTTCACGGTTGCCCCAGTGCCAAGCAAGGTCAAGATTTTGCAAACACCGATTTTGCAGGGGTTGTTTAAGGGGAGAAGGAATCTCCCGGTCGCTACGCGGCCTCTCGACTTGAGAAAGAGGAAACGGGGTGGAGGGAAGTTAATTGAACGCCGCGAACTTGCTCAGTGAAGGTTCAATGGCCGTTGCCTTGCCATCCGGGCACTGACTGAGCCTCCGAAGAGTTGTGTTTAGCCAAATGTGCCCAATCCTATTGGGGGAATTATTCAGATGTTGCCAAAATGCAGGTAATAATCCGGTTATTAAAACACCGGTGGTGCTAGAAAATATTTTGCATTGGCCTCCCAATGATTAACCTCAATAGGAGTATCAGGGAAGACACGTTATCTTGTGATAATTTGATCAACTATTCATTGATTTTTTTTTTTTTAAAAAAACTTGCTCTCTATTGGCATAATTACTAAATGAATGTCTTCTCCGGGGGTCACGCAAGGCTGAGTAAAATGGCCGGACTAAGCCACAGATAAACCAAGATCTTTCTCACTTGCCTCACTTCCCACATTATTAGTTCCTGACTTACAGCCATTCCTTTAGGGACCGTTCGAAGCTACGACGGCACTGAAAAAAGGGACCGTTTTTCCACACTTAACAACCGTCGCAGTATCCCCACGGTCCCGCGAGCAAAATTCAGACACTTGGCAACTGACTCGTATTTATGACGGTGGCGGTGTCCATTTGGCGACCTTCTGACAAGCAAAGTCCACAGTCGCTTAACAACCGGGTCACTAATTTAAGAACTGCAGTGATTCACTGAACAGGAGCGGTGCGGTGGCTTAGAGGGGGTGCTCTTGCCTCACAATCGGGAGGCTGTGAGTTCGATCCTAGGCAGAGGCAGATATTTCTCTCTCTGGGCACACTGAGGATATAACAAAACTCTGCATTGGTGACAGGAAAGGCATCCGGCCAGTAAAACACACTGCTAGCTCCGTTCAGTTGCCCGAACTCAACCCTGCAAGGGATTATGGGGTCATTAAAGGAAGATGATTATGAGACTCAACAAATGTGGCGAGAAAAGTCGTAAAATGGAGCAAAACTCAACTCAACGCAGTCCTCAGTTAGCAACATAAATCTTTGTGGTCATCAATTGAGAACTGCCTGCACTTCAAAGGGATTTGGCCTTTCGTTATACACTTGCTGATTTCATTATTCCAACAGACTCCCAGGTCCCTTCCAACTCTATCATTCTATGTTTTTAATATTAAAAGAGCACCAAGGCCACAATTGTAGGATTTAAGGCCAAACTAGGATGCACAAAATCCCAGACATTAAGGCCTAATCTAAAATGTTAATGGTTTTGCCCGTGGGTAATTATGAACTGGCTCGAGTACAAAAACGTCAGCACTCAAGCTTGACACACTAATCTTTGTTCTGCCTCTTGCAATCTGCTGGACTAGCCGCATAGCAAATTCTTTATTTTTATTTTTTTTTTAAAAAGAGGGGAAATAAGACACCAAAGTCACACGGCTCATTTCTCTTTGGACTTAAAAATAAAATAAAATTCAGAGTTGAAAAGCAGAAAAGCGTTCCTTCTTCCTTGTGGTTAAATCGAAGGTTATCTTCCTGCCACTAAATCGTAATTCCACGGATAGGATCCTGTCCTCTTTAAACGTTATTTCGAGAGGCAGATTTAAGTTTTTAAGCCTCTGCTCGCCCGTCCGCCCACGTAGGCACCCAGAGGCTCAACCGTCATAATAATCCTTTAAAAGGTTCTGTGTGTTTTTCCCCTTAGCTGCTAATATGGAACACAGGAAGAGAAGTTGCTGATAGATCCCATTTAAAACACACAGACACACACACATTATTTACATGGAAAACTAGGCAAAGCTTGTGGGAAGGACGGAGCCAAAGGTAATAATTAAAATGACAGGTGTCCAGTAAGGCAAATTCTCCCCTGCTCCGTCTGCCTCCAGGCCAAGGAAGGAGGGGTGTCCCCAAAAAAAGGCCTGCATCTATTATAAACAACCATTCATGAGTTAATTCCTTGACCTGAAAACTTTGCGAGAAAACAGATGTCTGTTATGGCAGAGTTTTGTTTCCTTATTCTCAGTTCTGTTTATAGTAAGAATTCGTATAAACTCCTACCGCTTTTGCTAGAGGGGCCCTTAGAAGTGAGAGCTTAGAAAAGGGTTCGAGAGAAGACATGGCTGGCTGGGGATAACTACCCTGTTTTTCCTCCAAAATGAGACATCCCCTGATAATAAGCCCAATCGGGCTTTTGAGCGCATGGCAATAAGGCCAAGCGCTTATTTCAGGGTTCAAAACCTGGACAGCTCAACAGACTAAAAGCCTGTTATTAATATTCAGCTGTCTGCAATTACTGTAAGTTCGAATCTCCCCAGGCTCAAGGTTGACTCAGCCTTCCATCCTTTCTAAGGTAGGTCAATGGAGGACCCAGTTTGTGGGGGCAATAAGCTGACTTTGTATAAATATACAAAAGTATGAAGGCTATTGCTTAACGCCTTGTAAGCCGCCCTGAGTCTCCGGAGAAGGGCGGCATAGAAATCTAATTTTTTAAAGAAAACCCTGTCTTCTATCATTGATTACCATAGGTAAATTTTAATAATAAATAGATGGATGGATGGATGGATGGATGGATGGATGGATGGATAGATGATAGAGAGAGAGAGAGAGAGAGAGAGAGAGAGAGAGAGAGAGAGAGAGAGAGAGAGAGAGAGAGAGAGAGAGAGATGATAGATAGAGATAGATTAGATAGATAAATAGATAGATAGATAGATAGATAGATAGATAGATAGATAGATAGATAGATAGATAGATGATAGATAGATGATAGATAGATAGAGATAGATTAGATAGATAGATAAATAGATAGATAGATAGATAGATAGATAGATAGATAGATAGATAGATAGATAGATAGATAGATAATGTGATTTAAGATTAAGAAATGAGTGTTATGGCAAAATAGAATAGAATAAAATTTTGTTCAAAATGACCAAAAATTGAACAAATTGGTGACCGGATCAAAGCTCTGTTCTGAAAAGATGTAATTTGTATGTTTGGGGGAAAAAAAATTTAAAAAAAAATTTTTGCATAACAAAAAGAATAATAATAATAATCTTGGACTTCACCACCCCCCCCCAATCCACCCCCAGCAAGACCAAAACATGCACGCATCCCCGAGGCTGCCCATCTCCCTTTCTCTTCCTTAATCCTGTCTCATGTTCAAATGTTGAAAGGTCTCCCAAACTCCAGGCACCCCTCCAAGCAGGATGTATTTAGCTTCGCCACAATGGCCTCTGCTCATCCCTATAATCTCTTGTTTTGCTTGCTCTCTGGCCCTTTTGTGACTCTCTTTCCTGAAAACAAAATACACATCGGGAGCCAAACAATGATCTCAAGTGGGGATGTCCAGGCATCTGGAATGGGATCCCTTCCGGTTTAAGGATGGGAAGCGGCAGCTGTAAACTGTGGACCTGCCCGCCCCCAGCCTCTCTCCTTCAGCAGACAGGAAAGGGATAAATTCTGTGTGGTGCACAGGAATGCCAATGCAACCAATTAAGGTCAGGGAGGATATATTGAATTGCTTCGCTGAGCCGCTCAGCAGCGCACGGAGGCCTTTGAGCTTCACACTTGACAATGAAAAATAATTAAAAGGGGGGAAAAAAACAACCCGTTGGGATGCAGCTTTGCAAATTTCATCAAAAAAAAACAACAACAAAAGATGTTTTTTTTTCCAAGAGGCAGCTGGATTTTTCTTGTTTTTGTTCTGAAGGCATTTCGCTTCTCATCCAAGAAGCTTCTTCGGCTCTGACTGGGATGGTGGGGAATTTGAATGGAAAGATTTATATTCCTTGCAGTCATTTGCAAAACCGAAAAGTCCAGGTGGCCTCTTGAAAAAAAAACATCTTTGGGACAACCATGCCCTGGGATGATTGAGAATCTCAGGGGGTGTGCTGGCTAGAATTCTACTGAAAGTCGTCCTCGACTTACGACCACAACTGAGCCCCCCAATTTCTATCGCTAAGCGAGACCATTGTAAAGGTTTGCACCGTATTACGACTTTTCTTACTGTAGTTGTTAAGTTAGTCACACAGATGTAAAGTGAACCTGGCTGGTCAGAAGGCCGCAAAAGGGGATCCCTCTCACCCCCGGGGGTCATGGCGACCGTCATAAATATGAGCCAGTTGCCAAGTATCTGAATTTTAATCACTGGGATGCTGAAATGGCCGTGTGATCAGGAGGGCGGTGAGCTATTGAGATATATTCTCAAGTGTGCCCAGAGAGAGATATTTCTCTCTCTGGGCACACTTGAGAATATATCTGCTGGGGAAAAAAAAACTCCGCACTGGCGACAGGGAAGGGCATCCGGCCAGTAAAACACTCAGCTCCATTCAGTTGCCCAGAATCCACCCCGGAAGGGATTATGGGGTTGTTAAAAGAGGATGCTGATGCTGAGATGGCTGTGTGAAAAAATGATTATAAGTCACTTTTTCGGGGGGTGTTGTTGTAACTTCGAGCGATCACTAAACGGAAGATCGGAAGTTGTAAATACTGCCTGTATTTGGAGGTGGTGGGGGAAGAGAGTGGATGGTCCCTATCCTGGTTATGTACTTTGTTAAGAGAAAACAGCCGCAAGCTGGTTTAGCTTTTAAAGCTGAGCTCTAATTGCAGCCGAGCTGTTGCCTTGTCAGCATTCAAACATTAGAAGGAAACACTATGATTAATTTGTGTTTTGTTTGTTTGTTTCCAGGATATTTAACTGAAGGGAGCGCTACGGGAAAGCTTGAATTTGTCTCGCCAGCAGGTGAGATGGAAAGAATGAATACAGAAATCCGGAAGACGGATTTGAAAACACACAACCTTTAATCAAACTCTGATAATACCAGAGGCTCCTGAAAGCCAGGTTTGCTGGGCAGCTTGCACAACCAGCTTCCAAAAACACGTCAGAAGGGAGGAGAAGCCAAGGTTAAAGTGGAAAACGGGGTAATTTTACCCGAATGGCACCTTTAATGCCTGCTTTTGAAAAATCATCTTCTCCAACCAGGAAGAAGCACTTTATAGTCCCTGACCTACGACCACAATGGAGTCCAAAGTTTCTGTTGCTGAATGAAACATTTACTGCTTATGTGGCATATTATTCAATGTTCCCCTTACTCTGGCTTTAAGTCTACTTTTTAAGATTTGTATAACTGTTTTTTTCCTTCCTTCCGTCCTTCCTTCCTTATTTTCTTCTTAAGCACCAGACCTTCCTTCCTTCTCTTTTTCCCTTTTCCATCTCCTTCCTTCTTCCCTCCTTTCCTTTCCTTTTTCCTCTCTCCCTCCCTCCCCCTCCCTATCTCCTTCTCTCCCTCCCTACTTCCTTGCCCATCCTTCCTTCCCTTCTTAAACTCGACCTTCCTTCCTTCTTTTTCCCTTTCCCTTCTTCCTCCTTTCTCCCTCCCTTTCCCTTCCTTCCTTCTCTTTTTCCCTTTCCCTTTCCCATCTTTTCTTCCTTCCTTCCTTCCCTTCCTTTTGTTCTTAAACTCCAGACGTTCCTTCCTTCTTTTTCCCTTTCCCTTCTTCTTCCTTCCTTCCTCCCTCCTTTCCCTTCCTTCCCTCTTTCCTTCTTAAACCCCAGACCTTCCTTCCTTCTTTTTCCCTTTCCCTTCTTCTTCCTTCCTTCCTCCCTCCCTCCCTCCTTTCCCTTCCTTCCCTCTTTCCTTCTTAAACTCCAGACCTTCCTTCCTTCTCTTTTTCCCTTTCCCTTTCTCATCTTCTTCCTTCCTTCCTCCCTCCCTCCTTTCCCTTCCTTCCCTCTTTCCTTCTTAAACTCTAGTCCGTCACTCCTTCCTTCTCTTTTTCGCTTTCCCTTTCCCATCTTCTTCCTTCCTTCCTTCCTTCCTCTTAAAATCAAGCCCAGAATTAATGTTGCTCAGTGAGACAATTGTTAAATGACTTGCCCCATTTTACAACTCTTCTTGCCACAGTGGTTAAGTAAATCTGACTTTCCCTAGAGTTTGCTTGCCAGAAGTTTGCAGAAGCGGATCATACGACCGCAGGACACTGCAACCTTCATAGCAATAGCAATCACACTTAAGACTTATATACCGCTTCATAGTGCTTTTACAGCCCTCTCTACGTGGTTTATAGAGTCAGCCTCTTCTCTCCGACAATCTGGATCCTCATTTTACCCACCTCGGAAGGATTGAAGGCTGAGTCAACCTTGACCCTGGTGGGATTTGAACTGCTGAACTGCAGCTAGCAGTCAGCTGAAGCAGCCTGCAGTAAAGTAAAAGTAAAGGTTCCCCTTGCACATATGTGCTAGTCGTTCCTAGGGGGTGCTGCTCATCTCCGTTTTTTATTTTATTTTTTATTTATTTTAATTTGATTTATATGCCGCCCTTCTCCGGAGACTCAGGGCGGCTTACAATGTGTTAAGCAATAGCCTTCATTCTTTTGTATATTTATACAAAGTCAGCTTATTGCCCCCACAAACTGGGTCCTCAATTTACCCACCTTAGAAAGGATGGAAGGCTGAGTCGACCTTGAGCCTGGCGAGGATTGAACTCACAGAAATTACAGGCAGCTGGTGTTAATTGCTGCCTTTAGTAGGAGGCATTAGCCCTCTACGCTACACAGGCTCTGAGCGGAGTTTCAAAGCCGAAGAGCCAGCGCTGTCCGAAGACGTCTCCGTGGTCCTGTGGCCGGCATGATTCAACGCCAAAGGTGCACGGAACGCTGTTCCCTTCCCACCAATGGTGGTCCTTATTTTCCTACTTGTATTTTTTACCTGTTTTCGAACTGCTAGGTTGGCAGAAGCTGGGACAAGGAACAGGAGCTCACCCCGTTACGTGGCAGCATTAGGGATTCGAACCCCTGAATTGCTGATCTTTTGATCAACAAGCTCAGCCTCTTAGCCACCGCATCCCTTATGCGCGGTGAGCTGAAGTAGCCTGCAGTACTGCACTCTAACCACTGTGCCACCTCGGCTCTATAAATATAAGTCATAAATATAAATCAGCTGCCAAATGTTTTAATTTTGATCAAGTAACCCTGGGAAATCAGTCCTAAATCATTTTTCAGTGTCGTTGACTTCTCTAAATGAACGGGATGTAAGTGAAGGACTAATTCTGACTTCTGACTGCTTCATACAATCCATCCCATTGTTTCTTCTCTTCTCTCTCTTTTTTTTTTTTTAAATTTACTTTCTGCCATCTAGACAAAACCTTGCTCTGTTCCTGAAAATGCCTCCTGGTTACCTTTGATTTGCATTCATTTTCGACACCTGAAAAATGGCTGTTTCCCCATCGCAACCTGCTCCTCTTCCTGAAAATCAGCCAGGGTGGATAAAAATCGATGATTGTTTTTTAAAAAAACAAAACAAAAAAACGGATTTTTAAAATTTAAATCGGAGTGGGGTTTGCTCTCTGTTCATATACAATTACTGTATTTTCCTGCGTATAAGACTACTTTCTAACACACAAAAATCTTCTCAAAAGTCGGGGGTCGTCTTATACGCCGGGTCTCATTCTCCTGTAAACAGGCAGACCAGCCCGAAAGGCTCTGACGAGCCTTAAATGGATCTGAGGAGGGTCGTCTTATACGCCCAGTCGTCTTATACGCCGGAAAATACGGTAGTTTGCCCTGTCAATTATTGTATATAAAGAGACCAAATCCCACTCGCTTCTAACACTGATGATGTTACCTTGCTGGGTAAAATGAAATTTTTGCAAACGAACAAGCTGAGAGAGCAAACACCAACCAGCCCACAGACCTCATCTTCCTCTTCCTCTTCTCTATAAATCCTACTTCCTTCTAACACTGGTGATGCTACCCAGGATGGATAAAAATCGATGATTTTTTAAAATTAAAAAAAATTGCATTTTTAAAAAATTTACATCGGATTTTTTTTGACTTAAATCGGAACTTTTAAAATCGAATTTGTTTTAATAAAATGCTTTTGGAGTAACAATCTCTCTAAAGCGAGTTTTCTCTTTTAAGATGCGTTCATAATTTAGTTTATACAGCATGAAACGGAGCGGAGTTTACGTAGCATGAGGCTGTATATTCTGCAAAATTGGGATTCTCGGTGAGTCAACAAGCCGGTCAGAGGAGGATAGGCCGCTGCGGGACAGAGATGACAGCTGCTTTTTAAAAAACCACGATTTAAATCGAGTTGATTTAAATCAAGCCTTTTTTTAAAAAAAAAACCTAGAGATTTAAATCATCATTTAAATCGGCTCAATTTAAAATGCTTGGATAACAGCCGACAGGGAACCAAATAAAATAAAATAAAATAAAAATCACCGTATTCTGTTATTAAGAAGTAAAGCATTCCTAAACCAGCCGAATTATTCCTTAATTCTCCATTACAACAACAAGCCCCAAAGGATTTACTCCTCCGTATGCTCCAGCCTAGCAAACCAGAGAGTTGATTTTAAAGAGAGGAAGGGCTGGAAAAAGAAAGTTGAATGCACAACTGTTTTTTGCACAATCACCGCACAAGGGCTCCACCGAACAGGTAGATCTTGTTCCTCGTGTGATTAATCTTGAAGGGGGAAAAAAAAAACCTACTCCACATATGCCAGTGGAATATTAATCATTTCCCATGCCTGCCTCTCCAGGAATTGGTCCGTCCTGCCAAAAACTATAGCAAAGTTTACTCAAGAGTAAGCCCAGTTGCTTTTGAACGGAAAGGCTGGAAAAGAAACACCAAACAATGAAGGCCCACTTTTTCCATATCACTTTTTCCATATTTTTCCATAGCCCAGCTCCATATGCTTGAAAACTACAGCTTGCAAAGATGAAAAAAAATAAAATGATGGCTACTAATCTGCCTTCCATGGAGGACCTGTATACTGCAAGAGTCAAAAAGAGGGCTGGGAAAATATCTACAGACCCCTCGCATCCTGGACATAAACTACTTCAACTCCTACCCTCAAAACGACACTATAGAGCACGGCACACCAGAACAACTAGACACAAGGACAGTTTTTTTCCCGAATGCCATCACTCTGCTAAACAAATAATTCCCTCAACACTGTCAAACTATTCACTAAGTCTGCACTACTATTAATCTTCTCATCGTTCCCATCACCCATCTCCTCCCACTTATGACTCTATGACTGTAACTTGTTGCTTACTATTTATATTGATTGTTTCCAAGTATGATTTGATTGTTTATCTGTACCCTATGACTATCATTAAGCAGTGCATCTTATGATCCTTAATGAATGTATCTTTTCTTTTCTGTTTACTGAAAGCCTATGCACCAAAGACAAATTCCTTGTGTGTCCAATCACACTTGGCCAATAAAATGCTTTTCCTCTTCCTCTTCCTCTTTCCTTCCCTCTTTTCTCTTCCTCTTCCTCTTCCTCTTCTACTCTATTCTATTCTCCCCAAAACCAAAAATTTACTCAAAATGTTTTGAGTGAGTTTCATAAATCAGTAAGCGGTTAAAACTCAACCTCTTGCTCTGTCTCATAAACCCCAACACACACTGGTGGCTCAGCAGACTAAAGCAGTGATTAACACCAGCTGTCTGCAATTACTGTAGGTTCAAATCTCCCCAGGCTCAAGGTTGACTCAGCCTTCCATCCTTTCTAAGGTAGGTCAATTGAGGACCCAGTTTGTGGGGGCAATAAGCTGACTTTGTATAAATATACTAAAGTATGAAGGCTATTGCTTAACGCATTGTAAGCCGCCCTGAGTCTCCGGAGAAGGGCGGCATATAAATCAAATTAAAAATAAATAAATAAAGCACACACAATGTTTAATTTGTGTGCGCACGCACGCACAAGCTTGCTAAGCAATAGACTCATTTTCTCCCCTCCCCATGAAAGACACAGTTTGAGACCACACTAAAAATTTCTTTCTTGGCTATCTTTTGAAAACTAACTTTCAGTGTTTTATTTGTCGAGATTGGTTTTTTCCTTTTCTATTTTTCAGTTCTTGAATTTAAAAAGAAAAAAAACAAACTCAGATTGTTTTTACCTACCGCATTTCACATTAGTGGAGTTAGAAATAAAATAAACAAACCGGCTAACTTTGGAAAGGCTAAAAGGCAAGTTTAATAGTGCCTTTGGGTTATTGCTTTTATAACCAGGTTACAGAAGTCACCCCTTCACACAACATACCAAACCTGTTAAATTTAATATCAAGTGATCGAAGTTTCCCGCTTTTTTTCTTGACTTCGGGAAGTAGCAAAGAGCTTTAAATCGGGGCTCAGAAAGAACGGAATACGAGCTTTGGAATGCTCCTGAGCGTGTGAAGAGTGCTTTCACCCTAGGTCTAAACCAGGGGGGGTCTGACTTTGGCCATTTCAAGACTTGGGGACTTCAACTCCCAGAATTCCAGAGCCAGCATATGGATTTGTGGTTGGGGAATTCTGGGAGCTGAAGTCCACCAGTCTTAAAGTGACCAAGGTTGGACATCTCTGGCTTAGTCCTAGGGCGAAAGCACTCTTCACACGCTCAGGAGCATTCCTTTCTTTCTGAGCCCCTTCAGAAAAGATGCTTTTAAAACCCACCCCCCTCCTCCAAAGACAGCTACTATCCATCTTTTGGGCCTGGGCAAACTCAAGGCCTCCCACCACATCTGGACAGGACCGTCTCAAATAAAACACAAAGTTTATTTCAGGCTAACCCAAACGGAGGAAGCAAGAGTGTCTCTGCCCATGAGAAAAGGGCTTTCACCCCACCCAGCTGGCCCGAAGAGGCCTTCCATGTTTTTACCCCTGCCCCAATAATGCACCATCTCTGGGGGTCATCCCACATGGGCTGGTGCAATAGGGCGATGGGGGGGGGGGTATCTCTTGAGGTTCTGGGTTCAGGTCCTGCGGCACAGTTTTGACAATCAAGCCAACAATCCCCTAAGCCAGAGGTTTGTTAAAGAAAAGTGGGATTCTAGGCAACCAAAGAGAAAGCCAGACGAAGGCGGCTCAGGCCGGGTCTGGAAAAAAAGGGGCCAAAGTCCATGTCAAGAGTGCCCTCCGGACCCTTGTGCCTTTGCAAAATGTTCTCTCCTACGGGAGGGCCTCTGTCCATAGAAGGAGGGCACAGTGTCCCCCGCCCCTATTCGGATCTCTTAGGAACCCCCTCCCCTTCCTTTAATGAGGGTCCTGCTTGTGCTAGGAACCCCACTTACCCCCAATGCTACCCCGTTCCCCGCTTCATCAAGAACCCCCCAACCCATAACTCTAATCCACCCCACCCCAAAAAACAGCCCTCCTGCCCAGAGCAAGACTCCCACTCCTCTCTCTCTCTCTCTCTCAATCTAGCAACAGCGCCCCTGTCCATGGCAAGAGTGCCCCTCCAACTCCCAAGAGTAATTCTGTCCATGGCAAGAGTGCCACTCAACCTTCACCAAACAGCAGTCCTGATGGCAAGAGTGCCTCTGCCCACGGCAAGACGATGGCGCCACCCAAGAGCCCCCCCCATCCTACCCATAGCAAGAGCTCCTTCCATCCCCTCCCAAGCAAGAACACTTCTAAGGCCCATGGCAACCCTCCCCAAAGAGCAGTCTCCATAGCGAGAGCACCCCTGCCCATGGCAAGAGTGCCACTCAATCTACTCACTGAAGAGGAGCCCTGATGGTAAGAGTGCCCCCTCCCGCCCCCCCCAAGAACACTTCTGCCCATGGCAAGAGTGCCCCCGCCCCAAGTCAAAAGTGCCAGCTTCCCCGAAGAGCAGCCCTGCCCATGGCGAGAATGCCACTCAACCCTTCCCAAAAAGCAGTCTCGACAGACGACAAGAGCGCCCCTGCCCATGTCAAGAGTACCGCCCTCCCCTCCCCAGGTGAAGGCGAGAGTGCCCCTGGCCACCACCAGAGTGCCGCCCTCCCCTTCCCTCCTCCACAAAGAGCAGCCCTGCTGATGGTGAGAGTGCCCCTGCCCATGTCAAGAGTGCCACCCTTCCCTCCCCTAAGAGCAGCCCTCCTGATAGCAAGAGTGCCGCCCTCCCTTCTCCAGGTGACGGCGAGAATGCCCCTGCCCATATCAAGAGTGCCACCCTTCCCTCCCCAAACAGCAGTCTCAACAGCAAGAGTGCCCCTGCCCATGTCCAGAGTGCCGCCCTCCCCAAAGAGTAGCCCTGCTGATGGCAAAAGTGCCCCTGCCCATGTCAAGAGTGCCACCTTTCTTCCCCCAAAGAGCAGCCCTGCTGATGGCCAGAGTGCCGCCCTCCCCAGGTGAAGGCGAGAGTCCCCCTGCCCATGTCAAGAGTGCCACACAACCCTACCCAAAAAGCAGTCTCGACAGCAAAAGTGCCCCTGCCCATGTCCAGAGGGCCGCCCTGCCCTCCCCCCCCAAGGAGCAGCCCTGCTGACGGCGAGAGCACCCCTGCCCATGTCCAGAGTGCCACCCTCCCCACCTCCCCAAAGAGCAGCCCTGCCGACGGCGAGAATGCCCCTGCCCATGTCAAGAGTGCCACCCTTCCCTCCCCAGGTGAAGGCGAGAGCGCCCCTGCCCATGTCAAGAGTGCCACCCTCCCCTTCCCCCCCCCCCCACGAAGAGCAGCCCTGCCGACGGCAAGAGCGCCCCTGCCCATGTCCAGAGCGCCCAGCCACTCACGGCGCCTCCGGGGGCTCCGCGGCGTCCTGCCCGTCGGCCACCAGGAAGCCGAACTTGTCGACGCGCCGCTCGCCTCCGCCGCCCGCGTCGCCCGCCGAGCTCCTCGAGTCCAGCTCGCCGCCTCCCTCCTGCTCCGCCTCGGCCGCCTCTCCGTCGTCGTCCTGGGCGGCCAGCGGGGCGCGGGGCTCCGGCGAGCCCATCCCGTCGGCGCGCAGCCTCCACCCCCGTCAGCCCCGCCGCCGCCGCGGCTCTGAGCCCTCGACGCCCCCTCAGCGGGAACGGCGGCGGGACGGAGCGCGCCCATTGGACGAGCCTCCGCCGCGCCCGCCTCCCGCCGCCGGCATTGGCCCAAGCTCCTCGGACGCCGGCGCGCCTTAGGTCGCCCGCGCTGCCAATCCGCCGCTTTGCTCCCGCCCTCTCGTTGAATGGCGGGGGCCGCTGGCCAATGGCGCCTCCTCTCCTCCGCCCCTCCCCTTCTGGAACTTCTGGGCTGCGCAAAAGTTGGCAGAAAGTGTCCAGATTTCCAGGGGGCGCTAAACTTCCCTTCGCCTTAACCGTGGCTTATTGAATAAACTATGAACAAGCTATGAATCGCAGTTAGCACATCGTATTGTTGTCTCCAAACATGCTGAACCAAAGCAAGCCAGCCAAACTGCAGGTCTCATGAGACGCTCATGTGATACTTGATGCAACTTAACATAACTTGTTGACTTAATCATGATTTATCCCAAAAAAAACAAAAAACCACTCCAGCACCAGACTGCACTAGGCTACAAGGTTGTTGGTGAGCTTTCAACCCCTCTTAAATCACCGGAATCCAACCATGTCTCTGGGCTGCAGATTTCATTAGCCATGTTCTTACAAACCAAGATTAAAGCAGGTTTTCATAGTTAACCTTGCATTGTTTACTCTGGTGTAAGTAACAGCACACATTTCTGGGAGTGGGGGGGGGGGAGTGCAGATAATCTTAAGAAATTTCTGTAATACTTACGTTTCTTTAGTTTCATTACTATATCAAGTGAGATCACTTGTTTACACAACACCTTAAACCCCAAACAAGCCAACTTTGAAACTCTTCTGTTACCTACAATTTATTATACAATATCATTTTGTTAATTATAACTAAAACTAATTATTAGTTGTGTTAATATTAATTTAACTCCCAAATGAGACTCAAGGCAGTGCATCTAATTTAAAGCCAAACTAATATACCCCAAGATTGATGGCCAGATTATGGTTTACTCTGCGAATCTACAAAGTGTGTTTCTATAAATCATAGATTAAGCAAGAATTAAGCAAGAATAGGTTTAATAATAACATACAATCTATCACAAATAGCGTTTAGCTTATCTGGGCTCAAAAGTTCATCTTGTTTTGTCTAAGATTAATGACCTAAATCCGTATTTTTCAAACCTAGCAACTTTTAAGATGTCTGGATATCAATTCCTAGAATCCATGCTGGCTGGGGAAATTCTGGGGATTGAAATCCACACATCTTAAATTTGACAAGTTTAAAAAAACAGTGACACAGAACAACTTCGATAGTGCCGGCTGTGGTTGACTGAAGATATCTGGAGAGGTTATATTGAATTTCTTCTGTAAATTTATAATTTACACTCTGCTCTGATGCAGCCCCATTGCATCCATTAGTTTAAATCCAATTAAGAAAAACACGTGAAAAACATTAAGAATTGCACTCAAAAAACCTTAATCGAAGAGAAAAGGCTTAGCTTTTAATGAATCCAGAATAGAAACAATGTACGAGAGAGATCATTGCATTTAGCTGTTTTGGGAGTTCCTTTTTACGGGGGCAGGTGGGGAAAATTCGGGGTGCTTCTTTTCATTTCAAGCCAGGCTCTACGCTTTTAAATGCAATTTTTGCTCTGCAATTTTTTTCCCCAAAAGGAAAGCTTGCAGATGCTGCCACCTGCTGACCAAGGTACCCCTTAAAATTTGGCAGCAGTTATAATAAATAAGTGGCCCATTTAATCATCATTTACTGAATCAACCCATTTGCCTGTCGTTGCACAAAATATGGGCTGTGGGATAAACCAGAGAGGAAACGATTCGAGTTGGTTGTAAAGGCTGCATCTGACAGAATATTGCAAGCCTCAAAGTATAATTCTATTTCCATGCTTATTTGTATCACATGACTATCATTAAGTGTTGTACCTTATGACTCTTGATGAATGTATCTTTTCTTTTATGTACACTGAGAGCCTATGAACCGAAGACAAATTCCTTGTGTGTCCAATCACACTTGGCCAATAACAAATTCTGTTCTGTTCTGTGCCCTCCCCCACTATCCAGCTACAGGCTATGCCAAGGGTCCCTAACCCTCCGGGCAGCGGCCTGTTCGAGTCCGGGCTGCAGGAGAAATGGGCAAGGGCGGGTGCCAGTGGTGAAATTCATTTTTTTTTACTACCAGTTCTGTGGGCATGGCTTGGTGGGCATGGTGTGGCTTGGTGGGCACATGGCTTGACGGGCGTGGCAGGGGAAGGATACTGCAAAATCTCATTTACCTCCTCATTCCAGGGGAAGGATACTGCAAAATCCCCATTTCCTCCCCACTCCAGGGGAGAGGATACTGTAAAATCTCCATTCCCTCCCTACTCCAGGAGAAGGATACTAGAAAATCTCCATTCCCACCTCACTCCAGGGGAAGGATACTGCAAAATCCCCATTCCCTCCCCACTCCGGGGGGGGGGAGGATACTGCAAAATCTCCATTCTCACCCCACTCCAGGGGAAGGATACTGCAAAATCTCCATTCCCTCCTCACTCCAGGGGAAGGATACTGCAAAATCCCCATTCGCTCCCCACTCCGGGGGGGGGGGGGAAGGATACTGCAAAATCTCCATTCCCTTCTCACTCCAGGGGAAGGATACTGCAAAATCTCCATTCCCTCCTCACTCCAGGGGAAGGATACTGCAAAATCCCCATTCCCTCCTCACTCCAGGGGAAGGAAACTGCAAAATCTCCATTCCCTCCTCACTCAGGGGAAGGATACTGCAAAATCTCCATTCCTTCCTCACTCCAGGGGAAGGATACTGCAAAATCTCCATTCCCTCCTCACTCCAGGAGAAGGATACTGCAAAATCTCCATTCCCTCCCCACTCCGGGGCGGGGGAGGATACTGCAAAATCTCCATTCCCTCTTCACTCCAGGGGAAGGATACTGCAAAATCCCCATTCCCTCCCCACTCCAGGGGAAGGAAACTGCAAAATCCCCATTCCTACCCCACTCTGGGGCCAGTCAGACGTGGTATTTACCGGTTCTCCGAACTACTCAAAATTTCCACTATCGGTTCTCCAGAACCTGTCAGAACCTGCTGGATTTCCCCCCCTGGCGAGCGCACGAATCTCCACTGACGGCGATGAAAAAGTAATTTTGGCCGAGGAATGCTGGGAATGCACCAGGAATGCACACAGAAAGCAAGAGGATAGAATAACAGAATCTTGAAAGCATCGCAGATTGCATACTGAAGAAGATCAAACTGGGGCAGCCTTGAGTGTTTTTCTCACCTGCCTCGCCCCATGTTTACCGTGGTTGAATTCTTTCTTCAAGGCTCCTCCAGGTTTCCCTCCCTCCAAAGGGAAAATCCTCCCCTTGCCCCAGATGGCTCTCTTCCCCCTCTCTCTTGACCCCCCAAACCCCATGGCAATGAAATACCCCCAACTCCCATCAGTAAATAAAAACAAACGGACGCTTCTTAATAGCGGATCGATGTCTAGCTCTCTAGATGGCTACGCCAGCTTTCCAAAGTGCTGTTTCCAGAGAGGGCACGAAACCCATGCTTCACTCTGTATTCCCTTGACAGAGTTCAGATGCAATCCGTGCCCAGTCTCGATTGGCAGTGGGTCCTGTTGGCATCGGTAGCTCTTCCGGGATAGATTTCCTCATCTAATTCAAAGCCCTGAATTGCACGCTACCCTTCCCAGCACCACTGGAAATATTCAGGGTTGGTGCAAATATGGTTAAAATACCAGCTCAGAGAAATCGGTCCACGCAAACAAGCGAAGCCTCATTGGCAGGATGCAGGCAGAACACAAAACGCCCCCTCTGGTCAGTTGGGGAATTAGCTCAGATGATAAGAGCACTTGCTTTGCATCAGCCTGACTAGGCGGCTCAGTGGCTAAGACGCTGAGCTGGTCGATCAGAAAAGCCAGCAGTTCAGCGGTTTGAATCTCTAGTACAGGTGTCCCTAGTCCTGTGTGAGTGGACTAGATGACCCCCGAGGTCCCTTCCAACTGTGTTACTGTTACACAGAACTGGTCCCTGGTATCCGAAAGGATGGGGGCCATTTCCTAAGCCTGTTATTAACATTCAGCTGTCTGCAATTATTGCAAGTTCGAATCTCCCCAGGCTCCAGGTTGACTCAGCCTTCCATCCTTTCTAAAGTAGGTAAATGGAGGACCCAGTTTGTGGGGGCAATAAGCTGACTTTGTATAAATATACAAAAGTATGAAGGCGATTGCTTAACGCATTGTAAGCCGCCCTGAGTCTCCGGAGAAGGGTGGCATATTAATTGAACCAATAATAAATAAATAAGGAAGGAAGGAAGGAAGGAAGGAAGGAAGGAAGGAAGGAAGGAAGGAAGGAAGGAAGGAAGGAAGAAGGGAGGGAGGGAGGGAGGGGATGAGAATGAGAGGAAGAAGGAAGGAAGGAAGGAAATGAAAATGAAAGGAAGGAAGGAAGGATGGAAGGAAGGAAAGAAAAGAAGGAAGGAGGAAGGAAGGAAATAAGAATGAAAGGAAGAAGGAAAGAGGAAGGCAGGAAGGAAAGGAAAGAAGGAAAGAAGGAAGGAGAGCCTGGATAGCTCAGCAGACTAAAAGCATTGTGATTAACACCAGCTGCCTGCAATTACTGTAAGTTCGAATCTCCCCAGGCTCAAGGTGGACTCAGCCTTCCATCCTTTCTAAGGTAGGTCAATTGAGGACCCAGTTTGTGGGGGCAATAAGCTGACTTTGTATAAATATACAAAAGTATGAAGGCTGTTGCTTAATGCCTTGTAAGCCGCCCTGAGTCTCCGGAGAAGGGCGGCATAGAAATCTAATTTTTTTTTAAAAAAACCCTCTCTTCTATCATTGATTACGTTATCTAGTTGGGTAATGAAACATCTGCAAAAAACCCAAGTTCAGAAAGCAAGGACCCCACAATTCTCCTCCTCCCCCTCCTCCTCTTCCTCCTCCCCCTCTCCACAAACCCCCCTCTCTTCTAGCACTTGTTCCCTAGTTTGGAAAATGAATCATTTGCAAGAAAAACCATCCAGATCATAGAGCACCAAGGACCCCTCCTCCTTTTGACCCCGAGCTACCAATATTCTCCTTCAGAGTTAATAAGTGCTCGAAAAGGCATTTAGCGAGATCCTGAAGGCCCTTTCAGATTACTTCTTTCGCTTCGCCATGGAGGGCTCTATAAATCTTTGGGAAAGGCGAGAGCCGTCTACCAGCAAAAATGGAGATGATTCAGCGCCGTGGGACACAAGTGAGAATCCAGCCAAGAGTTTCTACCATGGGAGAAAGCACGTTAATGGCATTTTCTCTGCAGATTGATTCATGAGACTGTCTTTTGGGGAATTCTAAAAAGCCTTCGCTGCTGAATCGGAATATTTACAGCCCAGGCTGAGATTCTTTTGCAAGCGAAGGGCTCCGTCCAATTCAGCTTCAACTTTTTTTTAATTTTCATTTCTTTAAATTTTATTACAAAATGCATACGCCATCTCACCAAGGGGCAACTTCCAGAACCTGGAGAGTTACCGTTTACATGATTTCCTGGCATTTCCTTAATTGAACTGCCTTGCAAAATCCGTAGGTAGAAAGATTACGTTCAAAAAATAATGAAAGGTACAGTATAAGATGGGGGAACTCATCAAATTTGCAGATGACACCGAGCCGGCAGGAAGAGCCAACACTTCCAGAAGAAGATAGTGAAGATACAGAAAGATCTTGACAGACTTAAACATTGGGCGCTATCTAACAAAATGAAATTCAATGGTGAAAAAAACTAAGTTCTACATTTAGGCAAGAAAAACAAAATGCACAGGTAGGGTATATGTGGTACCTTGCTCAACAGTAGTAACTGTGAGAGGGATCTTGGAGTCCTAGTGGACAACCATTTAAATAGGAGCCAGCCCTGTGCAGCAGCTGCCAAAAAAGCCAACACAGTTCTGGGCTGCATCAACAGAGGGATAGAATCAAGATTAATTCCACTTTATAAGGCCTTAATAATAAGACCACACTTGGAATATTGCATTCAGTTTTGGTCACCACGATGTAAAAAAGATGTAGAGACTCTAGAACGAGTGCAGAGAAGAGCAACAAAGAGGATTAGGGGACTGGAGGCTAAAACATAGGAAGAACGGTTGCTGGAACTGGGTATGTCTACTTTGATGAAAAGAAGGATTAGAGGAGACATGAGAGCAGTCTTCCAATATCTCAGGGGCTGCCCCAAAGAAGAGGCAGTCAAGCTATTCTCCAAAGCACCTGAGGGCAGGACAAGAAGCAACGGGTGGAAACCATTTTAGGATTTTCTATTGTTATATGTTTTAATTCTGTGCACCGCCCGGAGTCCTATGGGAGAACTGCGGCATATAAATTTAATAAATAAAATAAATAAATAAATAAACAATCAAGGAGAGAAGCAACTTAGAACTAAGTAGAAATTTTCTCACAGTTATTATCCCTTTGGAATAATAGAATAACAGAGTTGGAAGGGACCTTGGAGGTCTTCTAGTCCAACCCCCTGCCCAGGCAGGAAACCCTACACCACTTCAGACAAATTGGTTATCCAACCTCTTCTTAAAAACTTCCGGTGTTGGAACATTCACACACTTCTGGTGGCAAGTTGTTCCACTGGTTAATTGTTCTCACTGTCAGGAAATTCCTACTTAGTTCTAGGTTTCTTGATTAGTTTCCACTAATTTCTTGTCCTGCCTTCAGGTGCTTTGGAGAAGAGCTTGACTGCCTCTTCTTTGGGGCAGCCCCTGAGATATTGGAAGACTGCTATCATGTCTCCCCTAGTCCTTCTTTTCATCAAAGTAGCCATGCCCAGTTCCTGCAACCGTTCTTCCTAGGTTTTAGCCTCCAGTCCCCTCATCATCTTGGTTGCTCTTCTCTGCACTCTTTCCAGAGTCTCCACATCTTCTTCTTGTCATCCCAGCCTCCCGAAGACCAAAAAACGAACCAAAAGAAAAAGGCTCAGCTAAAAAGTTCCAGCATCACCTGGATTTTGGCTTAAAAGACCTCTGAGGTTCCCCTCCTCCAAGTTCAAGTTTTTCCTTCGCCCCCCACTTTCCCAGCCTTCCCGTCTCCCCGCCTTTCCACAACGCTGATTGGGTCTCTTCGGCCAATCAGGTCTTTCTCTCTACCCACCCCAGCCTCTGCTATGGGGAGGGGAGGGGGGGCGCTCCAGGCGGCGCGGAGCTCCAGCGCTTCTTGGCACAGTCTTGGCTTGCGCGTCTTCTCTTCGCTCCAGGAGAGAAACCTGAGCGGTTGTCCGGAGAGAGCTGGGCTCGGCTGGGGCTTTTTTTTTTTTTTTGGCCCGTCGTTCCCGAGCAAGGAGAGGCGAAGGGAAAGGGATGAGCCCGGGCTGAGCCAGTTCCCACGCTTCTTTCTCCCACCTGCCGTTGCGCTTCCGTCCAAACTTTTCGCCTCCTCGCGTCTTCTCCGGCTTTCTTCCCACCCATGGCGGGCTCGTCGCCTCCCCCGGCTTACTCCGACCTCAAGCGGGGCTTGGAGAAGAGCGGCAGCGGCGCTCAGCTCCAGCTGAACGGCGACCAAGAGATCCCCGGCCCCGAGGAGGAAGAGGAACAGCGTCCCGCGCCCCAAAACTATTTGTGGCTGAGCATTCTGTCCTGCTTCTGCCCAGCGTACCCCGTCAACATCGCCGCCTTCGTTTTTTCGGTCATGGTGAGCCGAGGGTGGGGGGGAAGGAGGGGGCCGACCGGGCGGGGAAGCCAGGGACCCGCTGACATTTCTGCGCCCTGCCCAATGTTGCCAGAACCCCCTGCCCAATATTGCCAGGGCGCCCTGCCCAATGTCTCCAGGACCTATCCGGGACTCTGCGTCTCCTGGCCGTCGGGGAGACATCCCATGCGCCTGGGCACCCCTGCAAATGGAGGCCGGGGGGGGGGCAGGGAGGAGGAGACCCCACCCGGATTACTTTTCTCCCCTTCCCAAGCGCCTCCGTCGTCCCCGTCCCACCCTTTCTCTCTTCCCTTTTGCGCAAAGGCGCTTGTGCGCTTTTACGCACGAATAGCTTCATCTGGGTCTTTGGAGTCTAAGCGAGGGGCAACCGCAGGGAAAAGAGATTTGGGGGCGCGGAGGTTGGGGCTAGGGGTCGGAGTTGGGGAACCAAGAGACGGGCTCTCCAGGTGCTCTGGCATCGGGTGATAGTAAGGGGGAGACCGAAAGGCGCGGCGGCGGGGATCATTTCAGCCGCGGCGCGGATCCTGCTGGGCGTTGCTTAGGAATGGGTTGAGGTGCGGAATCCCGCAAATCGTTGCAGCTCGCTGCGGGCTTTAGTTTTCGCAAATGTGCAACGGTTAACCCGGTTTGGGTCTCTAAAGCTTGCTTCCAGTCTCCCCTCCAAAATATGCCCGGTTGGTTTGCTTGGTTACGCTTTAACAGCGTGTGTTGGGTGGGGTTGGGCGGTGGGTGATTTTAACACTTTTAAGTGTGGCTCGGGGTTGAAATGAGGGGTCCTTGCTGCTCTCTGAGCTTGGTAGTTTTCTTGCCAACGTTTCATTACCCAACTAGGTAACATCATCAGTGGTGGAAGGGAATAGTCACAATTTAAGGTGTTGGTTATTACCTTTAAAGCCCTACATGGCTCAGGGCCAGGGTATCTTCAAAACCACCTTCTACCACGACGGGTAAGATCCCACAGAGTTGGTCTCCTCCGGGTCCCGTCAGCTAAACAATGCCGGCTGGCGGGCCCGCAGGAGAGGGCCTTCTCTGTGGCTGCCCCGGCTCTCTGGAACCAGTTACTTCCTGAGGTCTGAACCATCCCCACCCTATTGGCCTTCCGGAAAACGGTGAAGACTTGGCTTTTCCGGCAGGCCTGGGGCCGTTGATCTCGCTCTTGCGATCTGGCGAGATCCGGCCATGAACGGTATGAATGAGTTTTTTTTAATGTTTTTAATTTTTAAATGTTTTTTTATTAGGATTTTAAATGTATCGTGAGCCGCCCTGAGTCTTCAGAGAGGGGCGGCATATAAATTGATTTAAATTGAAATTGAATTGAAATGGGGTTTGGAAAAAGGAAGAGGAAGGAGGAGGAGGAGAATGGTTCCTTGCTGCTCTCTGAGCTTGGTTGTTATGCTGCAGACATTTATCAGTGTTAGCACTGATAATATTACCTAGCTTGGACGACGAAACATAGCACCGAGGACCCCTAACTTCCCTTATCCCAGCCATCATGGCCAGCAATTTATTTATTTATTTATTTATTTCAATTTATAAACCGCCCTTCTCCTTGCGGACTCAGGGCGGTGAACAGCCAGAATAAAACATGGTATACAAAAATTAAAAGCAAATTAAAAATATTAAATATTTTCGGCCGATAATTAAAACAATCCAATTTAAAATCAATTTCAATTTAAAACAGAGGATGGGATCAAGCCAGCCCACTAGCGGTGGGGTGTAGTTGTGGGGGAGGGCAGAACAGAGGAAGAAAAATCCCATCGCTGTTATCACAGCATCAGAGAAATCTGGACCTCCAATTTCCACTTGCTAATGGATGTTCGTAAATGTACCCAAACCACGGGGAAGAAGGAATATCTTGTTATGCAATCATCCTGTTTATTATTTATTAGATGACAATACCGTGGCCTGTTGGGTCACCGTTTCAGAAACATTCCCCTTATCAGATTCCTCAGCATCTCCAACCACGGTAGAGCTTCTAACATACCGGAACAAATAATTCTTAAAAAATTCATGGATATTTTATGGAAGGGAGATGGACGGATGCTCCATTTGATAAATAAATAAATACACCCAGGGATGAACTGCCTTGAAAATCGCCCATCTTGAAGCTGTATAGCTCGGTCCAACATCAGTCCAGAAAGTGTCTCTATGACATTTTTATATCAGGTCATAAAATCAGGAGCCTGAGTAGCGTAGGGGAGTAATGCCTCCTACAAAGGCAGCATTTAAGATCCAGCTGCTGCAATTACTTGTGAGTTCAATCCCAGGCAGGCTCAAGGTCGACTCAGCCTTCCATCCTTTATAAGGTGGGTAAATTGAGGACCCAGTTTGTTGGGGGCAATAAGCTGACTTTGTATAAATATAAATATACAAAAGTATGAAGGCTATTGCTTAATGCATTGTAAGCCGCCCTGAGTCTCTGGAGAAGGGCGACATATAAATCAACTTAAAAAAAGAAAGGAAGGAAGGAAGGGGAAGGAAGGAAGGAAGAAAGGAAAGAAAGAAAGAGGAAGGAAGGAAGGAAGGAAAGAAGAACATTCAGCTGCCTGCAATTACTGTAAGTTCGAATCTCGCCAGGCTCAAGGTTGACTCAGCCTTCCATCCTTTCTAAGGTGGGTAAATTGAGGACCCAGTTTGTTGGGGGCAATAAGCTGACTTTGTATAAATATAAATATACAAAAGTATGAAGGCTATTGTTTAACGCACTGTAAGCCGCCCTGAGTCTCCGGAGAAGGGCGACATATAAATCAAATTTAAAAAAAAAATGTTTGATAAAATTTGCCAAATTTCAATACCCTGTGAAGTCACGGGTCCCAGATTTTGGATGCTTTTCTGTAAGTCAGCCCGTTTAATAAGGAATCCTGTTTCAAAAATCGTGGCTGTGTATCAGTGGTGAAATCCAATTTTTTTTTACTACCGGTTCTGTGGGCGTGGCTTGGTGGGTGTGGTGCGGCTTGGTGGGCGTGGCAGGGGAAGAATATTGCAAAATCCCCATTCCCTCCCCACTCCTGGGGGAAGGATATTGCAAAATCTCCTGGTGGAGGTTTTGCAATCTCCACTAGGAGATTGCAAAATCATGGCGGGAGGGTGTTTTTGTCCTCCCCAGGCTTCAGAGGCTTTTCTCGAGCCTCCGAGGCGGTGAAAATGGCCTCGCCAGGTTCCGGAGGCCTTCCTGAACTTTTGGTAGCCTTGTTTCTCGCCCTCCCCAAACCTCCATATGCACCCTGCAGTTACCGGCATCCAAAATGGGCCGCCGGGGGGGGGGACTCCTGGGAGGGTGGGGTGGGCCGAGCCAGCCAGAAGTGGGATTTGATTTCGTCTCTTTCCCCCCCCCCCCGTGGTTTAATTCTCAATCTATCTCTCTGGGGCTGACCTGATGGTCTCCTATCTCCATGCCAAGCAAGGTATATCCCAGTTCTAAAGACGGATGGTTGAATCTCCTTTTCAGTTGATATTGTTCTTGTTCCACAGTTCGATGAAAAGGAAAGAAAAAAAGACCATTTCATTGACGTTGCTATTTTGGGAGATGTTAAGATGAAAGAGAAACAATTTGGGGGGGGGGAGGAATGACAAAGCACCAGGTTTTGCAGATCAAAGCTGTACTTAGGGGGAAAGGCCATCTTTCTTGTACAAATCGTGATTGAAGCCCTCCGAGTGACACATAAAGGATTTCCTCCATATATATAGAAATATTGAATTTAGCAAATATTGAATTTATCGGGCCTTTGCACCCCCTAATTTTACACCCCCCCCCAAAAAAAATCCCTTTTTGAGCTGCCTAATTCTTAGATGCTACCTTAATCAATTTTTAGGTCTTTCGTTTGAGGGTTTAGTTTAGACCTCCAAAGTCGCTTCCAACTTGGTTATTTCTATTATTCTTGCAAGGACTTTGAATTCATATGTTTCCATCACTCTTGGATTGAGAATCCGGCTGGACTTGTCCCCCACCCCACCCCCCCAAAAAATAATCCTAGATTCTTGAGAAGAACTTAATATGCATGAAGGCCAACACCAGTGAAAGCAGTTGTGACATCACACTGTTGGGAATAAACAATAATGAGGATGCAAATAGTGGGAAATTCAGAATAGATAGATGCAGTGGTGAAATCCAATTTTTTTTTTAAACTACCGGTTCTGTGGGCTTGGTGTGGTTCGGTGGGCATGGCAGGGGAAGGATACTGCAAAATCTCCATTCCCACCCCACTCCTGGGGGAAGGATACTGCAAAATCTCCATTCCCGCCACACTCCTGGGGGAAGGATACTGCCAAATTTCAACACCCCGTGAAGTCACGGGTCCCAGATTTTGGATGCTTTTCTGTAAGTCAGACCGTTTAATAAGGAATCCTGTTTCAAAAATCGTGGCTGTGTATCAGTGGTGAAATCCAATTTTTTTTACTACCGGTTCTGTGGGCGTGGCTTGGTGGGTGTGGTGTGGCTTGGTGGGCATGGCAGGGGAAGAATATTGCAAAATCCCCATTCCCTCCCCACTCCAGGGGAAGGATACTGCAAAATCTCCATTCCCGCCACACTCCTGGGGGAAGGATACTGCAAAATCTCCATTCCCAACCCACTCTGGGGCCAGCCAGAGGTGGTATTTGCCGGTTCTCCAAACTGCTCACAATTTCCGCTACCGATTCTCCAGAACCTGTCAGAACCTGCTGGATTTCACACCTGGATAGATGTTAGATGATCCCCTTCCTTTTCCAGTGTCCAGAGCACCACTCGTGAGCTGGAAAATGTTTGAGCCACATTACATATTTCTATGACTACAGTTCCCAGAATTCTCAGCCAGCTTGGGCACAGGTACCTCCGCTGGCATCCCATTCGCACTTCCTAAAGCTGTCCTACACCAAAAGGAATAGGTTCAAAATGCTGGAGATTTGGGGAAGGTTGGGAGCAAAATGCTTAAAGAACGTTTTTGATCCTTGAACTCCAGACAGCCAAGAGTGGTCGTAAGCCGAGGACAGCTGAGGGGCTGTCACAGAGAAGCACCTGAGGGCAGGACAAGAAGTAACGCCATGGAAGTTCGTTAAAGAGAAGTCCAATCTAGGAGAAATATCCTAACAGTAAGAACAATTCATCATTGGAATAGCTCGCCTCCTGGAGTTTTAGACTGATAGATAGCTCAGCGGAATAAAAGCATTGTGATTAACACCAGCTGTCTGCAATTGCTGTAAGTTCGAATCTCCCCAGGCTCAAGGTTGACTCAGCCTTCCATCCTTTCTAAGGTAGGTCAATTGAGGACCCAGTTTGTGGGGGCAATAAGATGACTTTGTATAAAATATACAAAAGTATGAAGGCTATAGCTTAACGCATTGTAAGCCGCCCTGAGTCTCCAGAGAAGGGCGGCATATAAATCAAATTAAAAAAAAAAACAGAGTTCGGAGGGACCTTGTAGGTCATCTGGTCCAACCCCCTTCCCTCCAAGCTGGAGACCCTACACCATTTCTGACAGAGGGCAGTCCATTCTCTTCTTGAAAGCCTCCAGTGATGAAGCTCCCACAGCTTTTGAAGGCAACTTCCGTTCCTTTGATTGATTGTTCTCACTGTCAGAAAATTCCTCCTTATTTCCAGGTTGAATCTCTCCTTGTTCAGTTTCCATCTATTCTTCCTCGTCTGGCCTTCAGGTACTTTGGAGAATAGCTTCACCTTCTTCCTCTCTGTGGCAGCCCTTCAAATATTGGAAGATGCTCTCCTGTCTCCCTTGGTCCTTCTCTTCACTAGACCAGCCATGCCCAGTTCCTGCAACCGTTCGTCGTATGTTTTAGCCTCCAGTCCCCTTATAAGTGAAGTGCTCCGTCACTGCAGGTTTTCAAGAAGAGATTGGGCAAGTAATCCTTTCTTAAAAACTTCCAGTGACGGAGCATCTATAACTACGATTTGATGTAATATAAACAGTGAGACCTGGCGATCTAAAATTCGAGATGAGAACCTAATTCTTCCCAACTGGTTTGGATTATAATCACCCTTTTGCTGGGGGTGACACAGTGGTGGTGGTGGTGGGGGGGGGGGTGTTTTCCCTTCCTGGTTGGGGGGTCTCCTTACTTGCATAGAACGCTGAACAGGAATAACAAGAGTTGGAAGGGACCTTGGAGGTCTTCTAGTCCAACCCCCTGCTTAGGCAGGAAATCCTATACCATTTCAGACAACTGACTGTCCAGCCTCTTTCTTGAAAACCTTCAATGATGGAGCCATCCACAACTTCTAGAGGCAAGCAGTTCCACCGGTTAATTGTCCTCACTGTCAGGAAATCCCTCCTCAATTCTAAGTTGCTTCTCTCCTTGATGAGTTTCCATCCGTTGCTTCTTGTCCTGCCCTCAGGGGCTTTGGAGAAGAGGTTTGACCCCCATCTTCTCTGTAGAAGCAGAAGTTCCTTGGGGGTGACCAGCAGAAGTTCAGGCTGTGGTTGCCTCCCCTTTGCAGCAGGAGCCACACCCTTTCTCTATTGATTCCAGGCAGGGAGAAGGAATCTGGGCCAAAAGACAAGACTGAGGCATTTAGCAGCCTTAATGGACTGCGGTCCATTACTTAGAAAAAACAATGGTCTGGGGTTTGTTTTTTTTTTGAAGCTCCAGGAGATGCAGGGAGCCGGGCCAAACCCTGCCGAGATATGAGGAAGCCAACAGGATGTGGGAGGAGGGAGGCGAGATGGGGGCGAGAGTGGGAGCTCCTCCACCCACCCATCCGCTCGCTTCCTGACTGCAACGGCCTGTCCTACTATCGCAGCACCATTGAGAGTGTCCTGACATACGGCATTCTTGCATGGTATGGGAGCAGCTCTGTTAGCGGACAAAAAAGCTCTAGAGAGAATCCTTAAAACTGCCCAGAATATCATCGGACTCCAGCTACCAGCCCTGGACGACATCTTCGAATCTGGCTGTTTGAGGAAGTTGCATAACATTCTCAGAGACTCTTCCCATCGTGCTTACAATCTTTTTGGACTGTTGCCTTCTGGCAGAAGATACAGAACAATTAAAACTCGGACCACATGTTTTCTGAATAGTTTTTATCCCAGAGCTATAACTGCACTCAACCATGAACTAAAGGGTCACCGTCAGTGAATTGTTGGACAATATTACTTGGTCTGTTGTGTGGATGTTTGGGTGGTTTTAGGGGTGGGGAATTGTGGTGGGTGGGAGTGTGCTGGGGATTATATGTGTGGGACCTGGTCTTTGGGTGTCAAGTAAATTTCGTTGTATGTGTATACTGTGTATACATATACAATGACAATGAAGTTGATTGATTGATTGATTGATTGATTTATGATTTGGGAAGCCCTCCCAAACCGGGTAGACAATACCCCCCGTGATTTTTTCAGGCTGGCATTTCAATCTGTCCTGTTGGGCAAAATGGATCTGCTCGGAGGAATGGCTGGTGAAGAAGCTCATCGTGGTTGGATGTTCCCTGGCGGTGCTTTCTGACGGAATAGAACCGTGCCCTGGGTGACTGAGAACCTCTTCAGACTTTTTAGCTCCCTCGCTGCTATTTCTTCTCAGGCTCATTTTACTCGTGACATCAGAGAGATCCAAGATTTCAGGCTTGGCCCTTGAGACTCGAGGAGTTGCCTGCGTAGGCTTCGGTGTCTCCTTGCTGTAACGCGATCTTGTTTGTGTTGAGCGACGTCTTCACGTTTGGGAGAAAAGCAAAAGAAGGCTTGTCCTCAAAGGCCTGGATTTCACTGGCTGCTTTTGTGCTTTTGAACCGGGCTGTAATTTGATTTATTTTATTTAGTTCGTCAAACGTGTACGAGATAGCAGGTATACATAGGAACATGGTCATGCTTAGGAGCCGGATATTTACGGGATCGCCTTCTACCACCGACAGCCTCCCACCGATCAACACGTTCCCACCGAGAGGGGCTCCTCAGGGTGCCGTTGGTTAAACAATGGCGACCCCCAGGGGGAGAGCCTTCTTGGTGGGGGCACCTGCCCTCTGGAACGAGCTGCCCCCGAGGATACGTAGGATTCCCAACCTGCGTACGTTTTGCCGTGCCCTTAAGACTCTGCTATTCCAACGGGCTGGACTGGCTTAATAAGAATTTGGATGGGGCGTTTTAAATTTGTGGGTTTTTAACTGGGGTGGCCAAAATATTTAATCTGTTTTAAATTGCTTTTAAATTTTGCATTTCCTGTTGTTTTATTGTGGCTGTACACCGCCCTGAGTCCTTCGGGACAAGGGCGGTATAAAAATTTAAATAATAATAATCATCATCATCATCATCATCATCATCCCGATTGTAATTGGAGCCCTTGGAGCAATACCCAAAGGGCTACCCCGCTATTTAGAAATTCTAAATTTACCGGACTTGAACATTTTGACTCTGCAAAAAACCACCTTACTCGGAACAGCTTACATCCTCCGACGATATCTTAACAGTTCCTAGGTCCTTGCTTAGGACTCGAGCTGCTGAGCTATTAACCAGCCTCAAAGACTGTGAATCTCACTACAGATTAACCAATAATAATAATAATAATAAGAAGAAGAAGAAGAAGATTGAAGATTGAAGGATTGAAGATAAGCAGCAAGAAAAAATCACAAAGTACCGGGACTTGCAAATCGAAGTTGAGCGACTATGGAAAAAGAAATCATGTGTTGTTCCGATTGTAATTGGAGCCCTTGGAGCAATACCCAAAGGGCTACCCCGCTATTTAGAAATTCTAAATTTATCGGACTTGAACATTTTGACTCTCCAAAAAACCATCTCACTCGGAACAGCTTACATCCTCCGACGATACCTGAACAGTTCCTAGGTCCTTGGTTAGGACTCGAGCTGCTGAGCTATTAACCAGCCTCAAAGACTGTGAATCTCACTACAGATTAAATAATAATAATAATAATAATAATAATAATAATAATAATAATCCAACAATACCTGAACAGTTCCTAGGTCCTTGGTTAGGACTCGAGCTGCTGAGCTATTAACCAGCCTCAAAGACTGTGAATCTCACTACAGATTAAATAATAATAATAATAATAATAATAATCCAACAATACCTGAACAGTTCCTAGGTCCTTGGTTAGGACTCGAGCTGCTGAGCTATTAACCAGCCTCAAAGACTGTGAATCTCACTACAGATTAAATAATAATAATAATAATAATAATAATCCAACAATACCTGAACAGTTCCTAGGTCCTTGGTTAGGACTCGAGCTGCTGAGCTATTAACCAGCCTCAAAGACTGTGAATCTCACTACAGATTAACCAATAATAATAATAGTGATGATGATGATGAAGGAAGGAAATGAATACAAATAAATGAGGACAGTAGGACAGAGACGGAAGGCACGCTGATGCGCTTATGCACGCCCTCTTTACGGACTTCTTAGGAAGGGGGTGAGGTCAACGGTAGACAGTTTAAGGTTGAAGCTGTCGGGGTTTGAGGATGTAACAACGGAGTCAGGTAGAGCATTTCAGGCGTTGACCTGGAATTCCAGGTGTTGCTGAAGTCATATTTTCTGCAATCGAATTTGGAACAATTTACCTTAAGTTTTGTATTGATTGTTTGCTTCTGTACTGTTGACGCTGAAGCTGAAGTAGTTATTGACAGATAGGACGTTGTAGCAGACAATTTTGTGTACTACACTTAGGTCAGACCGTAGGCGGCGTAGTCCCAGGTTGTCCAACCCCCAAAATTTTGAGCCTGGCATAAGGGATTCTATTGTGAGCAGAGGAGTGGAGGACTCTTCTCGTGAAATACTTCTGGACCCGCTCAATAATATTAAGGTCCGATATACAGTGTGGATTCCAGGCAGACGAGCTGTATTCAAGAACTGGTCTGGCAAAGGTTTTGTATGCCCTAGTCAGCAGTACAATACTGATTACATCCTTAATCTCCACCCTTTTTTCCCAACCACTGGTAAAATAAGTTCCAAGTTTGATAATATTCCTTGTCTTCCTTCTGTTTTGATTTTCAATGTAGGTCTGTCCGTTTCTGTAACAGTCTGATGCCGTGATGGCAAACCTACGGCATATCGGTGGGCACACAAGCATTGCCCTAGCTCACTCCAGCAGCCACGTGATTTTCAGGCCTTCGGGGTCCACCAGAAGTTGGGAAATGGGCTGTTTCTGGTCTCCAGAGGGCCTCTGGGAGGGTGGGGAAAGGTTGTTTCTGCCCTCCCCGGGCTCCTAGAAAGCCTCTGGAGCCTGGGGAGGGCGAAAAACAGGCCTTCTGGGCCCACCGGAAGTCAGGAAATGGGCTATTTCCAGCCTCCGGAGGGCCTCCAGCGAGCAAAGGCTGTTTTCGCCCTCCCCAGACTCCACAGGCTTCCTAGGAGCCTGGGGAGGGCGAAAAACAGGCCTACCGGGCCCACATGCATGACATACACACACACACACACACACACACACACACACACACACACACACACACACACGCCGCTTTTGGCACGCAATGGCAAAAAGGTTAGCCATCACTGGTCTAATGTCTTCTTAATTATCTCTCCATCTTGAGGTGTTTCCTCATGTTTCCAACCCTTGAGGAGCACCCGGAGGCTCCAACTGGCGCAGAGTGCGGCCGCGCGGGTGGTGATGGGAGCGACATGGAGTTCCCATGTGACACCTCTCCTGCGCGAGCTGCACTGGCTCCCGGTGGTCTTCCGGGTGCGCTTCAAGGTCCTGGTTACTACCTTTAAAGCGCTCCATGGCTTAGGACCTGGGTACTTGCAGGACCGCCTACTACCACCAATAGCCTCCCACCGGCCAGTATGCTCTCATAGAGAGGGGCTCCTCCGGGTGCCGTCAGCCAAACAATGTTGGCTGGCAGCCCCCAGGGGGAGAGCTTTCTCTGTGGGGGCACCTACTATCTGGAATGAGCTCCCCCCAGAGATACGGAGGATCCCGGATCTGCCCACCTTCCGCCGCGCTCTTAAGACTTTTCTATTTTGCCAGGCGGGCCTGGCCTAACCACTCCCCGTTTTTAGTGTCAAATTTAAAAAAAATTTAAATTATATTGGGGTGTTTTAATTCTGTCTGGGCCAAATTCATTTAATCTGTTTTTAGTTGGTTTTTAAATTTTGTACGTATGTATTTTTATTGTTGGCTGTACACCGCCCTGAGTCCTTCAGGAGTAGGGCGGTATATAAATCCAATAAATCTAATCTAAATCTAATCTAATCTAATCCAACACTGGGCAAAGATAATCCTCGCTGCTGTTAAAACATGTCGTACTAAACACATCCTTCTCTCGTCCCAATTTTTCTGATATCATCCCCAACAACAACAACAAAAAAAACAGGTTTAAAATCGAGACGTTTCCCCTATCATCTTTAAGCGTCCAAATATTGATCGCACGGGAGGCGGCAAAGGTTTCGGAAGCCTGGACAATGGCCGTCAGTCGCTTCCGTTCTGCGCCGTTGGGAGCCTTGTCCCGTTTTCTCACAGCCTTTCTTGCCACGGTTGTTAAACGAAGCCCCGCACTCGTTAACAGCTAAATTTCTGATGCCAAAGGCGGCCAATTCCAAGGAAGACCGACCGCCACTGCAGCCAAGCCGTTCACGAAAAAAGCTTGCCTATGCAGAAGTGCCTTATGGGTCTTGATCAATGGTGAAAATCAAATCCGTTTACTATCGGTTCTGTGGGCGTGGCTTGGTGGGCGTGGCAGGGGAAGGATACTGCAAAATCTCCATTCCCACCCCACTCTGAGACCGGCCAGAGGTGGCATTTGCCGGTTCTCCGAACTACTCAAAATTTCCGCTACGGGTTCTCCAGAACCTGTCAGAACCGGCTGGATTTCACCCCTGGTCTTGACGTCCTCGGGAACAAAATCGGTGCAGAGTCCCGTGTCAGGATTTTTTCAACCCTGGGTGCAACTGCCTCCTTCTTCTGCTTCTTTCTCCCCGCAGGCGCTAAACAGCTACAATCAAGGAGACATCGAAGGGTCAAGAAGGCTGGGCCACACGGCTTTGCTGGTGGCCATCGCATCCATTCTCATCGGGGCCCTGATGATTGCAGTCCTCTGTATTGTCCATTATACTACGGTAAGCCGCGCGGCTTGTCTTGAATTGCCCTCAGCCTGGGGGGGGGTCCTTCTCAGGTAGCGGGACTACAATGCCCATCATCCTCAGCCTCCAGCCTAGAGGAGGGATGGGCAGTGGAGTCCCAACGCAGCTGACGAATTCTAGATCTCCCAACACAATGGATTGTCTCTGGTTCTCCAGAGGTAGACAATTTAAACGTTGATACCCTTTGGAATGGAATGGAATGGAATGGAATGGAATGGAATAGAATAGAATAGAATAGAATAGAATAGAATAGAATAGAATAGAATAGAATAGAATAGAATAGAATAGTTGGAAGGGACCTTGGAGGTCTTCTAGTCCAACCCCTTGCCTAGACAGGAAACCCTACACCACTTCAGACAACTGGTTATCCAACCTCTTCTTAAAGACTTCCAGTGTTGGAGCATTCACAACTTCTGGAGGCAAGGAGTTCCACTGATGAATTGTTCTCACTGTCAGGAAATTTCTCCTTAGTTCTAAGTTGCTTCTCTCCTTGATGAGTTTCCACCCATTGCTTCTTGTCCTGCCCTCAGGTGCTTTGGAGAAGAGCTTGACTCCCTCTTCTTTGGGGCAGCCCCTGAGATATTGGAAGACTGCTATCGTGTCTCCCCTAGTCCTTCTTTGCATCAAACTAGATATACCCAGTTCCTGCAACCGTTCTTCCTATGTTTTAGCCTCCTAATCCTCTTTGCTGCTCTTCTCTGCACTCTTTCCAGAGTCTCCACATCTTTTTTACATCGCGGCGACCAAAACTAAATACAAAATTCCAAGTGTGGCCTTATTACTAAGGCCTTAAAATGTGGTGTTAACCCTTCACGTGATCTTGATTCTGTCCCTCTGTTGATGCAGCCCAGAACTGTGGTTTTAATCTTTGGTGCACCTCCCCAAGTCACTGCTAGGAAATGGGCCGCTACATACACTACATTGAATCCGTCAATCAGGCCATCAGTAATGGGACTAGAACTCCCCGTCTCCTGGAGATTGGCCCAGGATCACCCAGTCCGTTTTCATGGCTAATGTAGAAAACAGAATAACAGAGTTGAAGGGTTCCATGGAGATCCTCTATTCCAACCCCTTATTCAGCCAGGCCACCGTATTACTATTCCGGACAAATGGCTAATGCAGGGACTAGAACTCACCGTCTCCTGGTTTCTAAGCTAGCACTCTAACCACTAGACCAGTGATGGCAAACCTTTTCGGCACCGAGTGCCCAAACCAGAACACTCGTGCATGTGTGTGCGGCCGCATCGCCAGAGCACCAGAAACCCACGAGCCGTTTGCAAGCCGTTTTGTGGGCCATTTTTAGGCCGTTTTTCAGACCGTTTTCAGGCTGTTTTTTGAGCCGTTTTCAGGCTGTTTCTGAGCCGTTTTCAAGCTGTTTGTTCAGCCAATTTTCAGGCTGTTTTCTGGGCCATTTTCAGGCCATTTTCAGGCCATTTTTCAGGCCATTTGCAGGCCATTTTTGAGCCATTTTCAGGCTGTTTTCAGCCTGTTTTTCAGCCATTTTTCAGTCTGTTTTCTGGGCCATTTTCAGGCCATTTTTCAGCTGCTTCCAGGCTGTTTTTCAGGCCATTTGCAGGCCATTTTTGAGCCGTTTTCAGGCTGTTTCTGAGCTGTTTTCAGGGCTGTTTTCAGGCCGTTTTGGGCGCATTTTGGGTTGTTTTCTGGGCCATTTTCAGGCCATTTTTCAGGCCATTTGCAGGCTGTTTTCCAGGCCGTTTTTGAGCCGTTTTCAGGCTGTTTCTGAGCCGTTTTCAGGGCTGTTTTCAGCCCATTTTTCGGCCATTTTTCAGGCTGTTTTCTGGACCATTTTCAGGCCATTTTTCAGCTGTTTCCAGGCAATTTTTCAGGCCGTTTGCAGGCCATTTTTGGAGCCTTTTTCAGGCTGTTTCTGAGCTGTTTTCAGGGCTGTTTTCAGCCCATTTTCCGGCCATTTTCAGGCTATTTTCTGGGCCATTTTCAGGCCATTTTTCAGCTGTTTCCAGGCCATTTTTCAGGCCATTTGCAGGCCATTTTTTGAGCCATTTTCAGGCTGTTTCTGAGCCATTTTCAGGGCTGTTTTCAAGCCATTTTTTGGGCATTTTGGGCTGTTTTCTGGGCCATTTTCAGGCCATTTTTCAGGCCATTTGCAGGCTGTTTTCCAGGCCGTTTTTGAGCTGTTTTCAGGCTGTTTCTGAGCCGTTTTCAGGGCTGTTTTCAGCCCATTATTCGGCCATTTTTCAGGCTGTTTTCTGGGCCATTTTCAGGCCATTTTTCAGCTGTTTCCAGGCCATTTTTCAGGCCGTTTGCAGGCCATTTTGTGAGCCATTTTCAGGCAGTTTTGAGCTGTTTTCAGGGCTGTTTTCAGGCTGTTTTTGGCCATTTTTGGGGCTGTTTTCCAGGCCATTTGCAGGCCGTTTTTTGAGCCATTTTCAGGCTATTTCTGGGCTGTTTTCAGGGCTGTTTTCAGGCCGTTTTTTGGCCATTTGCAGTCCATTTTTTGAGCCGTTTTCAGGCTGTTCCTGAGCTGTTTCCAGGGCTGTTTTCAGCCCATTTTTCAGGCTATTTTCTGGGCCATTTGCAGGCTGTTTTTTCAGCCGTTTCCAGGCTGTTTCTGAGCTGTTTTCAGGGCTGTTTTTCGGCCATTTTTCAGGTCATTTTCAGCCCATTTTCTGGCGCTCCAGTGCCTGTGAAGACCAGCTGTGTCTTCACAGAAACCAGAAGCCAGCAACTGGCGACGGCGCACACACCCAAAGAGTGCCATAGATTCAGTGCCACAGGGAGTCAGCGTGCCATAGCTTTGCCATCCCAGCACTAGGCCAAACTGGCTCTCTTATAGTTAGAGATCAGGGACGATAGAAGTCGTAATTCAACAACATGAAGAAGCTTTCAAGACTCCTCTCTTTTCTCTTCTTCCTTTCCCGTTTATCTCTTCTTTCAAAATAGGATCGGATGCAATTATTGCCTGCGGAAAGCTAAAAATCTCTGGCAGAGAGGGCACGGTTAAGATCAGGGGAAGAAATGAAATTAACATTATTTTTTCCATTAAGCTGGACGGGGCCCGACGATTAATGCAAAATTTCAGCAGCCGAGGGAATTGAAAGAACAGCTAACAACTCTCCAGCTTGAGCCAAAGGGTTTTTCTGAGTGCACTTCTATCAAATTATCACCGTTTTAAATCAAGAAGCCTTCGTTCACCTATAACATCATAACAAAAAGAATGGAACGCAATATTTTAGGAAGTTAAAAAAAAAAAACCAAGGCTATAAGGATTTTTTTAAAAAACACCAAAATGAACCGTTCCTTTGCTATAACCATCCATAATTCTTCGTGTGCTCTTGATTCTATCCTTCTGTTGCATTAGCAGAGGTATAAAATCAATATCATGTGAAGTATTAATAACCACTTTATACAGCCTTATAGTAACATCACACTTGGCCTACTGGATCTAGTTTTGATCACCATATTATAAAAAAAAGATGTTGAGACTCTAGAAAGAGTGCAGAGAAGAACAAGGAAGAGGATGAGGGGACTGGAGGCTAAAAACATAGGAAGAACGGTTGCAGGAACTGGGTATATCTACTTTGATGAAAAGGAGGACTAGGGGAGACATGAGAGCAGTCTTCCAATATCTCAGGGGCTGCCCCAAAGAAGAGGGAGTCAAGCTCTTCTCCAAAGCCCCTGAGGGCAGGACAAGAAACAATGGGTGGAAACTCATCAAGGAGAGAAGCTAAGTTAAGGAAACATTTCCTAACAGTAAGGACAATTAACCAGTGGAACAGATTGCCACTAGAAATCATGGGTGCTCCATCACTGGGTATTTTTAAGAAGAATCTAGACAGTCACTTATCTGAATTGGTACAGGTTCTTCTGCTTGTAGAGGGGTTAGTCTAGAAGACCTCTAAGGTCCCTTGTTATTCTGAAGAGCTATCTTTAAACCCTGATGTCTTTTCCACACGAGGCAAAGCCATTCTTCCCCTTCTCGGTCTCCTTTTTGGTTACGTTGACATCAGCCGAATTTTAAGTCCCCTTCCAATGAAAGATAAAAGGCTTTTTTCTTACTGTAGTGCGTGTCTCTTTTCGGTATGATTTTATTTCTTGCATTTCTCCATTGGCATTGTGCTGTTGTTGGGGGTCTTTCTTTCTTTCTTTCTTTCTTTCTTTCTTTCTTTCTTTCTTTCTTTCTTTCTTTCTTTCTTTCTTTCTTTCTTTCTTTCTTTCTTTCTCTCTCTCTCTCTCTCTCTCTCTCTCTCTCTCTCTCTCTCTCTCTCTCTCTCTCTCTCTCCCCCCCCCCCTCTCTCTTTCTTCTTCTTCTTCTTCTTCTTCTTCTTCTTCTTCTTCTTCTTCTTCTTCTTCTTCTTTTGAGTTTGGTGCACGTCTGTGTTTTGCCCTTTTAAGCTTTTTTGCTAGCTTTGCAATCCACCTGGTGAATTTCTGAGGCGAATGAGAAGAGCGAAAATGAATAATAAATGGGCAAGTTAGAGAGATGAGATCACATTTCTTGGCTGGGTTATGCTGTTGTATTTTTATTTTGGGAATTTTACTGCTTATGGCATTTTATTCAATGTTCCCCTCACTCTGGCTTTTAAGTCTACTTTTTAAGGTTTGTATAATTGTCCGTCCTTCCTTCCTTCCTTCCTTCCTTCCTTCCTTCCTTCCTTCCTTCCTTCCTTCCTTCCTTCCCCTTTTTCCCTTTCCCATCTTCTTCCTTCCTTCCTTCTTTAACTCCAGGTCTTTCTTGCTTCGTTCTTTCTTTCCTTCCTTCCTTCACCTTTTCCCCTTTCCCATCTTCTTCTTTTCTTCCTTCTTAAACTCCAGACCATCCTTCCTTATTTAACTGCAGACCGACTGATCTATCTTCCTTCCTTCCTTCCTTCCTTCCTTCCTTCCTTCCTTCCTTCCTTCCTTCCTTCCTTCCTTCCTTCCCCTTTTTCCCTTTCCCATCTTCTTCCTTCCTTCCTTCTTTAACTCCAGGCCTTCCTTCCTTCCTTCTTTCCTTCTTTCCTTCCTTCCTTCACCTTTTCCCCTTTCCCATCTTCTTCTTTCCTTCCTTCTTAAACTCCAGACCATCCTTCCTTATTTAACTGCAGACCGACCGATCTTCCTTCCTTCCTTCCTTCCTTCCTTCCTTCCTTCCTTCCTTCCTTCCTTCCTTCCTTCCTTCCTTCCTTCCCTTCTTTCCTTCCCTCCCTTTAACTTACAACCACAACCAAGCCCAAAATTTCTGTTGCTGAGACAATCATTAAGTGACCCTCGCCCCATTTTACAATCTTTCTTGCCTGAGTCGTAGAGTGAGTCACTGTAGTTATTCAATTAACCTCACCGTCGTTAAGAGAATCCAGCTTCCCCATTGACTCGTCTGGTCCGAAAGTCGCCAAAGGGGGAATCACATGACCCCCAGAGGACACGGCCACTGTCATAAATTCCAGCCAGTTGCCAAGCGTCTGAATTGTCATCACGTGACCATGGGGATGCTGCAACGGTCGTAAGTGTGAAACATGGCCGTACGTCGCTGTTTTCACAGCCGTTTTAACGTCGAACGGTCCCTAAACAGACTGTTGTAAATCAGGGACTGCCTGTATCTGCTTCACATGACTTAATAGCAGATGTAGAATAAAATGAATGAGCTGGAAGGGACCTTGGAGGTCTTCTAGTCCAGCCCCCTACTTAAGCAGATCCTATACAATCGCAGACAACTGGCTGTCCGGTCTCTTCTTAAAAATCTCCAGTGATGGAGATCACTGCCACAATTTCTGGTGGCAAGCCGTTCCACTGGTTAATTGTTCTCACTGTTAGGAAATTTCTCCTTAGTTCCAAGTTGTTTCTCTCCTTGATGAGTTTCCACCCATTGTTTCTTGTCCTGCCCTCAGGTGCTTTGGAGAATAGCTTGACTCCCTCTTCTTTGAAGCAGCCCCTGGAAGACTGCTATCTTGTCAATCCTAATCCTTCTTTTCTTTAGACTAACTAGATCCAAAACCTGCAGCTGTCCTTCATACGGTATAGTCTCTAGGCCAGGGGTCAGCAACCTTAAGCACTCAGAGAGCCATTTGGACCCGTTTCCCACAGAAAAAAAAACACCGGGAGCCACAAAAACTCTTCCCGTGCCCGACTTATTTCCTGAGTGGCCACAAAACCAGCCTATGTAGTCGAATTAAACGTTCTGTTTTCTTCGGAAACTTTTCTTGGATTTATCCATGGTTGGCCTACCGGGGGGGTTGAAAAGCTTAATAAATTGCTTAACGCACTGTAAGCCGCCCTGAGTCTCCGGAGAAGGGCGGCATATAAATCAATTTTTTTAAAAAAATAAAAAATAAATAAATTGTGTGTCGGTGGGTGTCGCACGTTGGCAGTTGTGACGCATATTTTGAGCGACAGGGAGCCTCAGCAGAGGGGTGAAAGAGCCACATGCGGCTCCCGAGCTGCGGATTGCTGACTTTCTAGGACTTTGATCATCTTAAGTCAGAGTCACTGTCTCTATGTGTGCTTCGCATCACTTAATAGCAGACAGAAAATCTGGAGATGAATTAGCGGCCAATTCGGGTTGCTTTTCCCTCTCCAGCCCAGAGGGAGGGAGGGAGGCCGATCCGTCTGGCCGACGTCTGCAGCTTTCGCCCACAGGCAACAGCTGTCCCTGCCAAAGGATCGGGTTACCGGATGCCCCAAACAGGTTCACAGAAGCCACCCGGGCACGTGGGGCAGAGGGACCTGTCCTGAGATGTCTCCAAACACACGGAGAGGAGCACAAAGTGCCAGCAGCTCCCAAAATAATCATCATCGTAATCACATTGGGAGCCTTGATTTTTCGATTCTCGTAAAAATAGGGTGGAGCTTTCGGATCTGCAGGACACCCCTGCTAATGGTGGTGCAGTTGCTTACAGCATCGTCCTGTAAGATCCATCCCTTTCATTCACAGAACGGTCAAGAATGGTGGCAGGAATTGGGGAGGTCTAATTTAATGAAAAGAAGGACTAAGGGGGGGCATGAGAGCAGTCTTCCAGTATCTCAGGGGCTGCCCCAAAGAAGAGGGAGTCAAGCTATTCTCCAAAGCACCCGAGGGCAGGACAAGAAGCAACGGGTGGAAACTCATCAAGGAGAGAAGCAATTTAGAACTAAGGAGACATTTGAGGACAATTAATCAGTGGAACTCCTTGCCTCCAGAAGTTGTGAATGCTCCAACACTGGAAGTTTTGAAGAAGAGGTTGGATAATCATTTATCTGAAGTGGTGTAGGGTTTCCTGCCTAGGCAGGGGGTTGGACTAGAAGACCTCCAAGGTCCCTTCCAACTCTGTTATTCTATTCTATTCTATTCTATTCTATTCTATTCTATTCTATTCTATTCTATTCTATTCTATTCTATTCTATTCTATTCTATTCTATTCTATTCTATTCTCCTTGTATTCCATTCCATTCCATTCCATTCCATTCTATTTTCTATTCTTTTCTTTTCTTTTCTTTTCCACTCTACTCTACTCTACTCTACTCTACTCTACTCTACTCTACTCTACTCTACTCTACTCTACTCTACTCTACTCTACTTCCCATTCCATTCCATTCCACTCCATTCCACTCCATTCTACTCTACCCTATTCTACTCTATTCTATTCCTATTCTCCATTCCATTCCATTCTACTCTACTCTAATTGACTCTACTCTACTCTATTGTTATAATAACACAATGATACCCATAGAATGCTGTATTCATGAATTGACCCCTTAGGAATGTGTGAGTGTGTGTGTGTGTGTGTGTGTGTTGGGAGGCACCTGCAGCCTGATGGGATGGTGACTTGGGGAAGGGGACTTCTGAGTTCAGCGACGCTCCAAGCCTCAGGCAAAGCAGTGAAGTGGGCAAGGCAGGTGGGCGGTGGATTCCTTTTTGAGCGACAACGCCGAGATTTTATTATAGGCCTGAGTAGCCAAAAACGGAGAAGAAGAAGAAGAAGAAGAGGAGGAGGAGGAGGAGGAGGAGGAGGAGGAGAAACGATTAAACTGCTTGGCTTGGAACACTTTCCCTGTTGCTCCAGATTCTCCATCTTTGCAGCTTTTGAGAAGAGGGGGCAGCTATCTCTCAAGGACAATTAAATTGATTTTCCTGCACATTCCAGAAGGTTAAAATAGATCAGTGGTTTTTTTTTTCAAACTTGGCAACTTTAAGATGTGTGGATTTCAACTTGCAGAATTCTGGGAGCTGAAGTCCACTCATGCTGGCTATGGAATTCTGGAGGTTGAAATCCACCCATGCTGGCTAGGGAATTCTGGGAATTGAAGTCCATCCATGCTGGCTAGGGAATTCTGGGAATTGAAGTCCATCCATGCTGGCTAGGGAATTCTGGGAGTTGAAATCCATTCATGCTGGCTAGGGAATTCTGGGAATTGAAGTCCATCCATGCTGGCTAGGGAATTCTGGGAGTTGAAATCCACCCATGCTGGCTAGGGAATTCTGGGAGTTGAAATCCACCCATGCTGGCTAGGTAATTCTGGGAATTGAAGTCCATCCATGCTGGCTAGGGAATTCTGGGATTTGAAGTCCATTCATGCTGGCTAGGGAATTTTGGGAGTTGACGTCCATACATGCTACCTAGGGAATTCTGGGAGTTGAAATCCACCCATGCTGACTAGGGAATTCTGGGAGTTGAAGTCCATTCATCTGGCTAGGTAATTCTGGGAATTGAAGTCCATCCATGCTGGCTAGGGAATTCTGGGAATTGAAGTCCATCCATGCTGGCTAGGGAATTCTGGGAGTTGAAATCCATTCATGCTGGCTAGGGAATTCTGGGAATTGAAGTCCATCCATGCTGGCTAGGGAATTCTGGGAGTTGAAATCCACCCATGCTGGCTAGGTAATTCTGGGAATTGAAGTCCATCCATGCTGGCTAGGGAATTCTGGGAATTGAAGTCCATCCATGCTGGCTAGGGAATTTTGGGAGTTGACGTCCATACATGCTGACTAGGGAATTCTGGGAGTTGAAGTCCATTCATGCTGGCTAGGGAATTCTGGGAGTTGAAATCCATTCATGCTGGCTAGGGAATTCTGGGAATTGAAGTCCATCCATGCTGGCTAGGGAATTCTGGGAGTTGAAATCCACCCATGCTGGCTAGGTAATTCTGGGAATTGAAGTCCATCCATGCTGGCTAGGGAATTCTGGGAATTGAAGTCCATCCATGCTGGCTAGGGAATTCTGGGAGTTGAAATCCACCCATGCTGACTAGGGAATTCTGGGAGTTGAAGTCCATTCATGCTGGCTAGGGAATTCTGGGAGTTGAGGTCCATACATGCTGGCTAGGGAATTCTGGGAGTTGAAATCCACCCATGCTGACTAGTTGAAGTATATTCATGCTGGCTAGGGAATTCTGGGAGTTGAAATCCACCCATGCTGACTAGTTGAAGTATATTCATGCTGGCTAGGGAATTCTGGGAGTTGAAATCCACCCATGCTGACTAGTTGAAGTATATTCATGCTGGCTAGGGAATTCTGGGAGTTGAAGTCCACTCATGAATTCTAGGGAATTCTGGGGGTCGACATTCACCTATCCTACCTAGGGGAATTCTGGGAGATGAAGTCAACCCATACCCGGCTAGGAAATTCTGCAAGTTGAAGCCTACCCAAATTACCACGTTGCCAAGTTTGCAAACGACTAGGCTACGGGATGACCCTTAGGGAGGGTCCCCCTCCGGTTATTCAGAGTTACGGGGTTTTTTAATGTTCCGAGCTGAAACTGTGACGTTCCCATCGGCAGCAGTTGGATTTAATTGCTCCCATCCACTCAAAGCGCGCCTTTAAATTAAGTGAGCCGAAGGTGGCATTATATCTGAAGGATTACGGCTAATCCGGGTGCCAATAAAAGAGGCAGGAGGCAAACACGAAGCGTTTCACCAGGGAGTGAGAGTCATGCAAAAAAAAACACACCATACCATTTTCATTCCCCCACTGTGTTGGAAGTTCCTTAGCTTAGACAACGGGCAAGAAAGAGATTGCAAAATGAAAATGTGCCATTTTCCATCAAGCCGGCATCGAGTTACCCGAGAAACTTGAAGGCCGGGAGATGACAGACAAGACTCCAGAGAGTGTTAATTCAGCCTTGCTTGGGAAGAATCCCTGTTTGAAGCGGATCGTGATTTACCAGAATAGCTTGAGGGGGGGGGAGGCCCCCAGAGGCGTGCTTCTAAATGAAAACGGGCAGCTGCGAGCAAAAAAAAAAAAAACCCCACCTCTCTTTGGAAAAAAGCCCATTTCCAAAGAGAAGAAGACAACAGCGGTTAAAATGGGCTCGTTTGCAGTTATTTGCATAGGAGCGATTTGGGTCCTGTCTTTTTGGGTCCGTTGGCAACCCCGGGGATACCGGTAATCCTCGACCTGCGACCGATTACTTTTAGGAACGGTTTTGAAGTTACAACACCCCTGGGGGGGAAAAAAAGGCTTACGAGTGTTTTCCACACTTATTACCGTTGTAGCATCCTCCCTTCCCCCCCCCCCCCCCGGCGATCGTGTGATCAAAATTCAAAGGCTTGGCAACTGGCAGGTTATTTGTGACTGTTGCAATGTCTCGGGGTCATGGGATCATGGAATGGGATGGAATGGAATGGAATGGAATGGAATGGAATGGAATGGAGTGGAGTGGAGTGGAGTGGAGTGGAGTGGAGTGGAGTAGAGTAGAGTAGAGTAGAGTAGAGTAGAGTAGAATAGAAGAAAGAAGGAATGAGAGAAAGGAAGAGAAAAGAGAAGAGGAAAGAGAATAGGATAGGATAGGATAGGATAGGATAGGATAGGATAGAATAGAAGGAATGGAATGGAATGGAATGGAATGGAATGGAATAGAATAGAATAGAATAGAATAGAATAGAATAGAATAGAATAGAATAGAATAGAATAGAATAGAATAGAATAAATACTGGAATGTTGAATAGAATAGAATAGAATAGAATAGAAGAATAGAATAGAATAGAATAGAATAGAATAGAATAGAATAGAATAGAATAGAATAGAATAGAATAGAATAGAGTAAATACTGGAATGTAGAATAGAATAGAATAGAATAGAGAATGAATAGAATAGAATAGAATAGAATAGAATAGAATAGAATAGAATAGAATAGAATAGAATAGAATAGAATAGAATAGAATAGAAAAAATGGAATGGAATGGAATAGAATAGAATAGAATTAAAAACTTCCAGGGTTGGAGCATTCACAACTTCTGGTGGCAAGTTGTTCCACTAGCTAATTGTTCTCACTGTCAGGAAATTTCTCCTTAGTCCCAAGTTTGCTTTTGGGACCTCCCGATAAGCAAAATCCGTGGGGGAAGCCAAGATTCGCTTAACCACCGTGTCCCTTACTTAAATGCAACTGCGGTGCTTCCCTTTTAACAGGTGCGGCAAGGAAGGTTGTAAAATGAACCCCCCCCCCAAAAAAAGCTCCCTTCACAACTGTCTCGCTTAGCGAGGGAAAATCGGGAGCTCTGTTGCGGTCGTAAGTCAAGGAGTGCCCGAAAGTTTCTCCAGGGTCAACCGTTCGGCGTGCTATGCCACGTATGATGGTGCCACGTTCATCCTGTAGTACCTTCCAAAAATTATTGGCCCGACGGAGAATCCGGTGGCGCATTCCCATGTTCAGGGCGGAGGGATTTTAATGAAAACATTAAATCCCTCCAAGAAAAGACTCCGACATTAGCAACTGGACTGGCTATTGATTTTTTTTTAAGATTACCCTGATGCATAATTCAGCTCCTAGCGTTGGGGAGGTGGCATCTGTCAATGGGAAACTTAATGCTTTTGAATTTCAAAAGGGCGCCGAGTTGCTAATGCAACGGACTGTTTGTTTAATGGGAACGCGAGCCATTAAATAATCTGTCCATTAGGCCCGGGGGGGGGGGGGGGGAATGAATAATTTACGATGTCAAACTTTCTCAATTTCTCTGACTCTCTCTCTCTCTCTCTCTTTCTCTCCCCTCCCTTCCTTTCCCTTCCTTCTGGATTTTCCCACCTTCCTTTTCTTATTTTTTTTCCTGCAATGCAGCACACCATCTGAATTCGGAGACGAAGGATGTGAACGCTTCCCATTTTTCCCAACACCGTGACACGGGGTGAGGGGTGGGGCGTTCCCTCTGCCATCCCACCAAAGAAATTGAAAACACGGATGCTGTTCAATGAACCAGCCCAGAATCTGGGTTTTAATCCTGCAATCGGGCTGATGTTTTTGGCTGGTTGTGGGACTCTGTGTTCAGATTAGCCGTTCCCTCCCTCCCTCCCTCCCTCTCCGAAAGAACCGAAAACAGGAAAAAAAGGAGGAGGGGAAAAAAAAATGACCAGTCTTTCTTACAAGAGCTCTTCCTTTTGCACCCCGCGACTCCCTTTTCCACGCACGCCAGAAGTGTAATGTGTAGCTCGCCAGCCCTCTTCCTAAAGGCTTTTGCATCTCAACTTGTCCGTTGGCTGTCTCCCAGGCTGGAGATCTTCGCTGGATGAACTTTCCGGATCGGGAATGGATGTTAAGACCTCCTGACCCACAAGGATGTTAGATGAAGTGGACTTTTCTTGGACTTTTGACTTCGGGGCACCAGGGATGAAGCACCAGGGATGAAGGCATCCATAAGACGCATCCTCACCCAAGTATGGGTGAAAACTAATCAATGGGTTTGAAACCAAGGGTGAAATCCAAATGTTTTTATTACAGGTTCTGTGGCCGTGGCTTGGTGGACGTGGTGTGGCTTGGTGGGCATAGCAGGGGAAGGATACTGCAAAATCTCCATTCCCACCCCACTTCAGGAGAAGGATACTGCAAAATCTCCATTCCCACCCCACTTCAGGGGGAAGGATACAGCAAAATCCCCATTCCTTCTTCACTCCTGGGGGAAGGACATTGCAAAATCTCCATTCCCACACCACACCGGGGCCAGCCGGAGATGGTATTTGCCGGTTCTCCGAACGACTCAAAATTTCCGCTACCGGTTCTTCAGAACCTGTTGGAGTTCACCTCTGGTGGAAACGAATCCAGGAGAGAAGCAACTTAGAACTAAGGAGAAATTTGAGAACAATTCATCGGTGGAACAACTTGCCTGCCTCCAGAAGTTGCGAATGGCTCCAACGCTGGGGGGTTTTTAAGAAGAGGGTGGATAAACCATTTGTCTGAAGTGGTGTAGGGTGCCTTGCCTAGGCAGGGGGTTGGACTAGAAGACCTCCAAGGTCCCTTCCAACTCTGATATTCTATTCTATTTCAAAGACTTCAGTCTCCAGATCGCCTTCTCCGCTGGCCATCCCTGACAACGTTCTATTTTGCAAATTGTGGTGCCTTGCCAAGGTCTTGACTCCGTCCTAAAATGAACTTTTCTGCTCCTTGCATTACCTTCCTTCTCGTCCGACAATAAGGATGTCCTCAAAAACTGGCTCCACATCTTCTTTGTCTCTCTCTTGGGCAGCCGTGAGCCTGGCCCTCCTTACAACATCTGTAATGCATCTGTTTTAATCGTGCCTCTCTTTCCCGTGGCTGTTACCATGCCTCTGTCTGCGAGTTGCATAAAGCATGCATGACCCAGAGAAAACGAGAGCTTTGGAAGGCTTGAGGGTGGGAGAGTGGGGATAAATCCACCACTTTCTGCCTCTTTTGGGAGGGCTTGCCCCCTCAGAAGGAAGGAAATAGAAGTTATCTGCCTGCTGCTTGGACTTCTGCGAAAGACACAGTGGTGGTGGGGGAATGAGACCCCCCCCCCCCGCTCCGAGAAGTGGAGAAATCTAAATAACGAAAAGGCGGCGCTGAAATTGAGCATGTTATTAACCATGATAGAAATATTCAATCTTCTGCTGTTGCCGGATCCAGTCTTTTTTTTTTTTGACTGTGGCAGCCTCAAATGTAATTTTGTAGTCTCTTTCGTTGAGGAGCAGGGCTATAGGAAAAGATCCGGCTATTCCACCTAATTTCCTTTCTTTCTTTCTTTTTTTTAAGGGGATCTGGTGTCAGGTTGCAGAATTCAAAGGAAAAGTCCTGCTTGTTTAAGGAAATCAAAGAATAAACTTGCATTGGTTTGTTATGTGCTTTCCTTCCATCATTTCGGTACAGATGTGGATATCAGTTGGGAAGAGAGCATTGCGGGGGGGGGGGGGGGTGAGGTCCATACAGGAATGACCCCCCCCCCCCAAAAAGCTACAGGAATCAGGAAAACTATCAGGGCGGTGGGGGTGGGGGATGGAAGCAGCAAAGAGTAGTAAAAAAAATGGTAGGTCTCTGGCTTTGCTCTCCATTGTTAAGCGAGGAATTCATTAAGGGGAGTTTGCTCCATCTTATAAATGTTTCTCGCCTCATTGGTTAAGTGAATCCCTGCGGTTCTTAAAATTGGTCGCTAAATGAATCTGCCATGGGCTTGGCCTGCCAGGGAAGGTCGCTAAAGCAGATCAGGTGACTCAGAAATGTCGCGTGCGTGTGAGCTCGTCGGGGCCGCGCTCTGGAAAAGCCAAACTTCTGGGTTCTAGCATGCATGTGCGCCTGACGATCAGCCAGACGGCGTGCCCGACGATCAGCCAGACGGCGTGCCCGACGATCAGCCAGACGGCGTGCCCGACAATCAGCCAGACGGCATGCCCGACAATCAGCCAGACGGCATGCCCGACAATCAGCCAGACGGCGTGCCCGACAATCAGCCAGACGGCATGCCCGACAATCAGCCAGACGGCGTGCCCGACAATCAGCCAGACGGCATGCCCGACAATCAGCCAGACGGCATGCCCGACAATCAGCCAGACGGCATGCCCGACAATCAGCCAGACGGCATGCCCGACAATCAGCCAGACGGCGTCCATGCACAGGCTGGTTTTTGACACTGCCGCGCACACGAAGGGATCATGCCCTGGGAAAGCCAAACTTTTGGGTTCTGGCAGGCATGGGCACCCAACAATCGGCTGACCGGTGCGCATGTGCACACCAGTTTTTGGCACTGCCTCATGGGCAAAGGACAGCTGATCATTGTGTGCGCATGAGTGCCAGAAATCCGGAACATAAACAGGCAAGCCCGCGCATGCCGGAGTGACATGGCTTTGCGTGCCACTTTGGGCACGCGTGTCATAGGTTCGCCATCACGGGTTTAACGGGATGGGCTGGTTCATGCCACACGCAAGCACAACCGCCTTCCCCAGATGGTCGTTTCGGACGTCAGGCCCTCCTGCTTCTTTTGAGTTGTAATTAGCAATTTTGACACTGTTTTGTTGTCCTAAGAGTGGACCTTTGAAAGTCTTCTGGCCTCAGCTGTCAAATTCTCCCTTACCATCCCGAGCAAGATCTGGGATGGCTCAAGTCCCAAATCCCTGGGCCCCCCCTCCTCTCTTTCCTCTCTTGGCAGCATTTACAGGCAGAGACAGATGAGGAGGCATAAAACTGACGCTCGCCCGTCCCTGGATCAAGTTAGCCTTCTTCGGGATCTTAAGGACAGCTGAGCTACAAAACAGCAACGACTGCATATCCTGGTCTGTAATCCTAGAGAGGACCTGCTAAATATACCCAGGTCTCTACAGTAGACGAGGTGAGACAATCCAACAGATATTTAAGCCGGAGAGATTTTCGTTCACAACGAGTCGCAAAGCTCCTGGACTGAGTTGCCTGGAAGGCTGAAATCAGACCATGCTTCGAGAGGCGTGTTTGAGCCCTCCGTGGTGGCATGTGAAGCTGATAGGTAAAGGTTCCCCTTGCACATCTGTGCTAGTCGTTCCTGACTCTAGGGGGCGCTGCTCATCTCCATTTCAAAGCCGGAGAGCCAGCGCTGTCCGAAGACGTCTCCGTGGTCATGTGGCTGGCATGACTCAATGCCAAAGGCGCACAGAACGCTGTTCCCTTCCCACCAAAGGTGGTCCCTATTTGTCTACTTGCATTTTTTACCTGCTTTCGAGCTGCTAGGTTGGCAGAAACTGGGACAAGTCACGGGAGCTCCCCCCGTTACATGGCACTAGGGATTCGAACTGCTGAACTGCCGACCTTTCGATCGACAAGCTCAGCGTCTTAGCCACTGAGTCACTGCTGGACTGTTGCTCAATTAAACATGAGCCAGCCGTGTGCAGTGGCAGTCAAGAAAGCCAATGCCATGCTAAGTGGCATTAACAGAATCCTCCCTTAATCAAGATCAAGGGAGGTACTCATATCACTCTATAAAGCCTTAATAAGACCACACCTAGAATACTGCACCCAGTTTTGGTCCCCACACTATAAAAAAAGATGTTGAGACTCTAGAAAGAGTGCAGAGAAGAGCAACCAGGATGATGAGGGGATTGGAGGCTAAAACATACGATGAACGGTTGCAGGAACTGGGCATGGTTAGTCTAAGGAAGAGAAGGACCAGGGGAGACAGGAGAGCATCTTCCAATATTTGAGGGGTTGCCACAGAGAGGAGGGGGGGGTCAAGTTATTCTCCAAAGCACCCGAAGGCCAGACAAGGAATAATGGATGGAAGCTGACCAAGGAGAGATTCAACCTAGAAGTAAGGAGAAACTTTCTGACAGTGAGAACAATCAACCCGTGGAACAGAAGTTGCCTTCTGAAGTTGTGGGAGCTTCATCCCTGGAAGCTTTCAAGAAGAGACTGGACTGCCCTCTGTCAGAAATGGTGTAGGGTCTCCTGCTTTGGCTGGGAGGGTGGAATAGATGACCTACAAGGTCCCTTCCTCTGATAACTCTGTTGTCCTATTCTATTCTATTCCATTCCAATCCATTCCAGAATCACATGGCCCTAAGACACCGCAACTGTCCTAAGTACATGCCAGTGGCCAGTTGAATTTTGATCACATGATTACGGGGATGCTACAGCGTGAAAAACACTCATAAGTCACTTTTTGTCAGAGGTGTTGTAACTTCAAACCATCACTAAAAAAACTGTGGGTAGAAGCCTATGTTCGAACGAGAATGAAATTGGGTTTGCTCAAACCTAGATTTGGGGTTTCCCACGGTATACCAAACCAACACGAAACGAATCACATCTGTTTCTAGTTTAATACTAATAATTTAATTTAATTAATTAATTTAATACCCTTGAATACCATTTGCCTCTCTTGGGTTTTGGGAAAGGCCTCGATTGATGGAAATAAAACATACCCAATCAAGTTTAAGCTTCTGATACAGTAGACTGTGCAACCAACCACATCTAGAGACAGTGGAACGGAACGGAACAGAATAAAATATCACAAAATATGAAATAGAACGACGGCGACAAAAAGAAGCAGGACCAATAACCATAGGCAACTTGGGCGCCATCCCAAACATCCGAAGCACCACTTCAATACCACCGGCATTGACAAAATCCTCATCGGTCAATTGCAAAAGGCAGCTTTTACTCAGAATAGCTTAGGGACCTTTTAACATCATCAAATTTATATATATATAAAGGCGAAAACCACTCACGCCATAATCACAAAATCTCCAGAACTGTAAAACCTACGAATTTGAAATTTGCCACATATGTTCCTCTTGGCTTCTAGGTGCTCACTAAGAAAGGATTTTCTGAAATGACCGTCAGATCATTAGTATTTCTTATATTATTATTACGCTGTGATGCTAATTATTTAGACGTTCTACTCCCCCTCCCAACTTGAAAATAACTCTGGAGAGAAGGGGATAGGATAGGGGAGGCTTCTGTGGGGCAAGGCTGAGGGAGAGAAGGGGATAGGATACCGATGGGATGGGATGGGATGGGATGGGATAGGATAGGATAGGATAGGATAGGATAGGATAGGATAGGATAGGATAGGATAGGATAGGATAGGATAGGATAGGATAGGATAGGATAGGATAGGATAGGATAGGATAGGATAGGATAGGATAGGCTTCTGTGGGGCAAGGCTGAGGGTGAGAAGGGATAGGATAGGATAGGATAGGATAGGATAGGATAGGATAGGATAGGATAGGATAGGATAGGATTGGATAGGATAGGATAGGATAGGATAGGATAGGATAGGATAGGATAGGATAGGATAGGATAGGATAGGATAGGATAGGATAGGCTTCTGTGGGGCAAGGCTGAGGGCGAGAAGGGATAGGATAGGATAGGATAGGATAGGATAGGATAGGATAGGATAGGATAGGATGGGATGGGATGGGATGGGATGGGATGGGATGGGATGGGATGGGATGGGATGGGATGGGATAAGATAGGATAGGGGAGGCTTCTGCGGGGCAAGGCTGAAGGAGAGAAGGGACCGATCGTAACAACTCATTAATTTTCAAGCTTTAAGTGTCAATTTATCAAGCCCCATCACATAGTTTCATAGCAAAGCCCTGGTATCCACCTAGTATCCACCTGTCCAGAATGATGTAGGGTTTCCTACCTGAGCAGAGAGGAGCGAGGGGGTTGGACTAGAAGACCTCCAAGGTTCCTTCCAACACTGTTATTCTCTTAAACGAACGTGGCTTCCAAACATCCATCTAGGTCCTTGGGAAGGGCTCCAAAGGCGGATCAAATTGTCCAATTCGGTTCCACACCTGGATGAATCACTGGGGGAATCCGTGCTGATAAAGACTTGTGTGAATCTGGGTTCTGGGTTCAGATTCGGGGCAAATTGCTGCTTCTCTCCAGTCTGGGCAGACAGAGAGTCAAGTTGTCTGAAATGTCCTGTTTGAGAGGGAGGGGGGTGGACTAGAAGACCTCCAAGGTCCCTTTTTTTCTGATGGGGAGTCAAAATTAGGAACCTGATTTCTGCATGGGTTTTTTTTTTATTAAACGCTGGTCCATATAATCATGGCAATCACTGCAAGCATGCACGAGAGAAGAAAGCCCCTTTCTCCCCACCCCCCCTTTTTTTTTCTGATCCTGGCTGCCCCCCAATTCTCAGACCCGCCCCACTAACTTTTCAAATTCTTGCCCCATTAAAGAGGCAGGGTTGGACTTCAACTCCCAGCATGCCCCGGACGGCGTGAAACTCCCCACCCTTCTCCACTTTCTCATTCTTTGCTGCCCCCTCTCGGCCGCTTCCGTGTCATTGCAAGCCCAGGAGCCGACAAAGGAGAGGGGCTTTCAACGCCGGGCTCTTGACGCGCATGCGCGTTCCTTTACACGTGATCTGCGGCGTCCTTTTTTTTTCCTTTGAACCGGAACCGGAAAGGAGACCCCGGAAGTGAGAGTCCGGAAGTGGAGTCCGGAAGGAAGCGGGAAGGGAGCGTTTGCGAGCTGCACCGGCTGCGGCTCTTTTAACCGGTTGCGGGAAGAAGAACGGCGTGAAACCGCGAAGCCTCTGCGGGCTTTGAAGGCTGCCCCGGTGGGATTCGCAATCGGCGGTTTGTCGGACGCAAGGTGATTGACTGACTGGCTGGCTGACTGCGGGGTTCCTGAGCATGTGCAGAGTGCGGCGGGCTGATCCTCCCGGGGGAAGGCAGGGCTGCTTCGTCGGAGCCTCCTTTGCTCCAGCAAGGAGCTCGGGGTTGAGGGCGTTGAATTGGGAGCCCTTCCTTCCTCCTCCTTCCCCCCCCGTCTTGGGCTAACAACAACCCCGCGAGGTAGGACAGTGGGGGTGGGGAAAACCTCAGCAGCTTTCTCCTTAAGGGGTCTTCTTGGGTCCCCCACCCCTTCTCCTTCCCCAGCTTCCTTGGTTCTCTCTGAGCTGGCCGGGTTTTTATACCTGTATAAAAGCGCTTAAACTAACTCAAGTTTCTTTCCTTCTTTTCTGGTGTGCTTTCTTCTTCCTTCTTTTACAAGGGCGACTAGCCAGACATCGAAAGAAAAGATTGACCACCTGCCCGTCGCCATCCCCTGACACACACACACACACACACACACCCCTCGACAGCCATGGGGAACACCAGCAGCGAACGGTCCGGAGTCGAGCGCCCGGGGGGTCATAAGACCCCTCGAAGAGACAGCCCCGGCGGATCAAAGGATGGAGACAGACCCAAGATTTTGATGGACAGTCCCGAAGATGCTGACCTCTTCAATGCGGAAGAAATGAAAGTAGGTGAATTCTTACTGGGTAAGAAGTATCCTAACGCTGAAGGTTACCATCTCAAAAACAAATTTCTCCCCCACTCCCCCTCCATATCTGGGAATGATAGTAGACCCTGCCTTGAGTCCCTTCCATCTCCTCTTTGGGGGTCCATTAAAGATGCTTTTTTTTCAAGAGGCCACTGGAGTTTGTTTTTTCTATGAAGACGTTTCGCTTCTCATCCGAGAAGCTTCTTTAGCTCTGACTTCCATTCCGCACCAGCCACTCCGAGTGTTCTGGCCCTGTGCCCAGAAATAACCTTCCCTCCGACAACCAGAGGCTAATGAACTGGCAGGCAACCAAGTGAGATGATAACAAAGGTCGGCAGCAATCCGCAGCTGCTTGCCAACGTCTTTATTAAAAGGTCCGTCACATACACACCAAAGCTGAGACGCAGGGCTGATTCAAAACCGGGATCTACGAATCTTTGTTTTGTTCGACACAAAGATATGGCTACAATCCCTCTCTTATATAGTCTGGGAGGAGGCGTGGTCCACCAGCTAATCACTACCATGCCTTTTCCTCTGCTGGGCTCTCCTGTCTCTCCGACGCTGGCGAGGGTCCAACCAAAACTCACTCCCCTCGTCAATGTCCTCCTGTGGCTGTGGGGACGAGCTTGGCTCTGGGCCTATCTCCTGCCCTTCGGTGTCCTCGGGAGGCATTGCCAGAGAGGAGAGTCCTGGAGAAGGAGGCCTTGCCAACTCCTCTCCCTCACTCTCAGAGTCCTCCCCTGCTGATGACGCAGGCTCAGGCAATGGAGCCACAACACTGAGCTGAAGAAGCTTCTCAGATGAGAAGTGAAACGTCTTCAGAGAAAAAACAGAAAGTCCAGTGGCCTCTTGAAAAAAAGCATCTTTAATGGACCCCCAAAGAGGAGATGGAAGGGACAATTAGTTCACTTAATTGGCTCCTTGCCAAGTTTTGAAGATATCGGCTTGGCAGCTCGCCAAGCCAGAGAAGGTCCATGGCTGTAAATTCTCCCTTGAAAGACTTTGCTGGATGCGAATGAGAAGAATTCACAGTCACTTAATAAAAAGGGGTTTTTTTGTCGGCACAAGGAGTCTACTTTATGGTTTGGGGAAGCCTAAGTCAGAGCACCCGTTTCCTGAAACCTGCTGTTTTTCTAGGCTCCGATGGAGAAAGACGAATTCCTGGCTTGGCAACACGATCTGGAGGTGAGCGACAAGGCTCCCACCCAGGCTCAGCCCACCGTCTTCCGGTGGACCGGCGGAGGCAAGGAAGTTTATTTATCAGGCTCCTTCAACAGCTGGAACAAACTCCCGCTGACTCGGAGGTAAACCCCAACTCAGGGCGGCTTACAATGCGTTAAGCAACAGCCTTCATACTTTTGTATATACCTGCTTAGTAGGGCTTTCGGCCCCCCCAAGCGGTGTTCTTTTTTTTTTACACAAAGTCAGCTTATTGCCCCCACAATCCGGGTCCTCATTTTACCTACCTCGAAAGGATGGAAATCTGAGTCAGCCTTGAGCCTGGTGAGATTGGAACTCGCAGTAATTGTAGGCAGCTGGTGTTACTTAACAGCACTTAGTCTGCTGCGCCACCAAGGCTCTTGGTTCCCACAACAACATGGTGGGTTGGACTGGGAGGGAGGGACTGGCCCCAAGTCATCCAGCAAGATCATTGTGCTTATGTTATTCTGTTGTGAGTCCTGAGTCAGGGGAGTCGAATGACTGAATTTGGCCCTTAGGGTGTTAACCGCTTGTGTCTTTTCCCCCGCATGTCGCAGCCACAACAATTTCGTAGCGATCCTTGATCTTCCAGAAGGCGAACACCAGTACAAGTTCTATGTGGACGGGCAGTGGACTCACGATCCTGCCGAGGTGAGGCATTTATTATTATTATTATTATTATTATTATTATTATTATTCGGTGATCTGGTTCATTTTGTGTCCTGCGAATGAATGAATAAATGGATGACTTGGCATTTGACGACTGGCCAGCTCTCCAGCTCTCCTTTAGTTAAAGTTTCTTCTTGTCATTTTGGGTGGGGGGAAATAACAACGGTGGTAAATCCCCTCTTGAAAGGTCTGCCCGCCATTTTATGTATCCGTAGCAATAAATCACAGGGACGCGTGGCTCTGTGGCGAAGACGCTGAGCTTGTCAATCAAAAGGCCGGCAGTTCAGCGGTTCGAATCCCTAGTGCCGCGTAACGGGGTGAGCTCCCGTTCCTTGTCCCAGCTTCTGCCAACCTAGCAGTCCGAAAGCACGTAAAAAATGCAAATAGAAAAATAGGGACCCCCTTTGGTGGGAAGGGAACAGCGTTCCAGGCGCTTTTTACGTTGAGTCATGACGGCCACAGGACCACGGAGACGTCTTTGGATAGCGCTGGCTCTTCAGCTTAGAAATGGAGATGAGTACCGCCCCCTAGAGTCGTGAACGACTAGCACGGATGTGCGAGGGGAACCTTTACCTTTACCTTTTCTTTTATGTACACTGAGAACATATGCACCAAGAAAAAATCCTTGTGTGTCCAATCACACTTGGCCAATAAAGAATTCTGTTCTGTTGTTCTGTACTGTTCTGTTCTGTTCTACTCTACTCTAGTTCTGTTCTGTTCTGTTCTATTCTATTCTATTCTATTCTATTCTAAAAACAGAAGGAAATATAGGGCAATGTTCTATTGGATCTAACAAACTCTCTTCCTAGCCTGTCGTGACCAGCCAACTAGGAACCGTCAATAACGTGATCCAAGTGAAGAAGACGGACTTCGAAGTCTTCGATGCTTTAATGGTCGATTCCCAAAAATGCTCCGACGTGTCAGGTAAGTGGCGCGTACAAGAATCCGAAAGGGAAGTCAGGATGCCGCTTCTGTTTATTGCGAGATCTAATCTGGATCGGTCACTTGGACCAGAGGATTTACTCTACCGAGCTTTCGGATTCGTGCTGGAGCCTCAGGGAACTTCTCTCTACTGGAATACGTGCTTTGGGCTCTTTTACGAGTTGTACTTATGTGGTGGCTTCCCATTGGTTGATTGGTGTGTTGATGGTCACCGATTGGCTGCGGTTTCCTTGTGCTGCCAAGTCCTCGGCTCCTAAGTGCCTCTCTCTTTTCTTGGATTTATCTATGGCTGGCCTACCGAGGGTTGAAGAACTCAATAAATTGCGTGCCAACGGGTGTCGCACAGTTGTGACGCATATTTTGAGTGATAGAGAGCCGCAGCAGAGGGGTGAAAGAGCCACATGCGGCTCCAGAGCTGCAGGTTGCTGATCCCTGGTTTATATTATGCTTTTCATCGGTTTTCCCTCCAGTGTAGAAAAGTGCCTCTGCTTCTCAGCCATCATATTCTCCTTTATTTAGCTGTGTTTCCCAACCGTTCCCAGAATTCCCCACCAACTTTTGAGTCTTCTGGACTTCAGCTCCCAGAATTCCCCAGCCAGCCAGAATTCTGGGAGTGGAAGTCCACAAGTTTTCACCCCTTCCTTGATCTAATATGCTCCCTCTTTCGTTCTCTCCAGAACTGTCGAGCTCGCCCCCCGGACCGTATCACCAGGACCCCTACATCGTCAAGCCAGAAGAGAGGTTCAAGTCACCCCCAATCCTTCCCCCACACCTGCTTCAAGTCATCCTGAACAAAGACACAGGGATTTCCGTAAGTAGAGAGTATAAAGCCGGCCAAACACGTAACCCTCCTTGGCCTGGCCTTCTCCAGTTGTGTTGAGACTACAGCTCCCAGCATTCTCTGGGGCGTGAAGAAAGGGAAGCCTATGCTAAACATTTGTGGTGTGTGTGTGTGTGTGCAGGGAGAGCTTTTTCAGACCCTTAAGGAGGCTCCTGCTCTTCACTTCCAGGGGCTTTAAAAACCTGAGGAGCCAAGTCTCGAAGACGGCTTCATAAATTGATGCCCGTTCTTGTAATACCTCCTTTAATGCAGGGGGTCCTCGACTTACGACTCTAATTGGAGCCAGAAATACTGTTGCTAGACGTTGGGTCACTCACTCTTCACCTGGCTTTGAAAATCCGAGAGATACAGAGAGAGTGGAGAGAGGGGAAGAGAGATACAGAGGGGAAAGAGGGGAAGATAGAGAAGGGGAGAGAGACTGGTGGGGGGGAGAGAGACATAGATACAGAGAGAGGGGGCTAGAGAGGGAGATAGAGAGAGGGAGAGGGGAAGAGATACAGAGAGGGGAGAGAGGGGAAGATAGAGAAGGGGAGAGATACTGGTGGGAGAGAAGAGACAGAGAGAGGGGGCTAGGGAGAGGTGGGGAGCTAGAAAGAGGGAGAGGGGAAGAGATACAGGGGGGAGGGAGGGGAAGAGAGAAAGGGAGAGATACTGGTGGGGAGAGAGAGGCATAGATACAGTGAGAGGGGGGAGAGAGGGAAAAAAATAGGGTTTTGTGGTTCTCAGTGTTTTTTAACAACCAGTTCTCTGCCCTAATGACTGGCTGGGTAGGCGTGGCTAGGGGTGTCATGTGACTGAGCGGGAGTGAGTGGCATGGAGTTGACCACCCAGGTTTTGTGGCTCCCGGTTTTTTCTTTTTGTTTCTGTGGGATAAGGGTCCAAATGGCTCTTTTGAGTGTTTCCGGTTGCAGACCCCTGCCCTAACCTAAAACTCTTGGTTTTTAGTGCGATCCGGCGCTCCTTCCTGAACCCAACCACGTCATGCTTAACCACCTCTACGCCCTGTCCATCAAGGTAAGACCCCCTCCCGGCTCCTACGGGGCCCTTCTTTTGGTGGCTCCTCATTCTTCTGAACAGCTCCCTTGTCCTCTCTTTAGGACGGCGTGATGGTGCTGAGCGCCACCCACCGTTACAAGAAGAAGTACGTCACCACGTTGCTGTACAAGCCCATATGAAAGAGGGCAGGGAAAACGGACTCGTCCGAGAGAGAGGAATTGCCATCACAAATCACCCCAGCACCATCCTTGCTGTTAAAAACCGTCCCCCGTCGTCCTCCCCAAAAAAGAGAGAGAATCCCGTTTGGTTGAACTCGGTCGCCTTGCTTTCTCCTCGCCTGTAGCTTTGGATCCAGATTTAGCAGCTCTGGTTTTTTTGTCTCGTCGAGCACAAAGCTCGCCTGCGACAAACATGAAGGACATCCAAACAGCGCAGGCCCAATTAACCTTGAAAATCCAATTCTTCAACACTTCCTAACCCTAAAAGCCAGAGGATGACTTTTTTTTTTTTACAGCAGCCAAAGTGGGGACAAGGATGGTCTCGAAATCAATTTGTTTCCGGAAAATGTCTTTATCCTACACTGTAGCGTCACCGTAGAGCCAAACCTACCATTTTGTTTTTAATTATAAAAAAATGGTTTGGAGTTCATGATTACAGCAGCAATAAGGACCAAAGAAGGGGGGAAGCAGCCCCGCCCCCTTTCTCTCACATTGGGCAGGGGAAGTCAGCAGCCTCGGTGCTTTCAACGGTTGGGTGGATCCTCGGCCATCCCAACAGCTTTATTCCGCGGGATGATCAACTCAAAAAGGCCACATCCACAGCCAGTATTTTAGGTCCGCCGGTCTTGTAACTTTGGTATTTACCCTGTTCGGAAAAGGGGTTTTTAATAAATATAGGCACCGTGGAAAAATAAAGAGGTTGCACCTTTACTCCTGCCTCCAAAATTCAAACATTTTCCGAAGTGTTTTTATTGCTCACGTTGAGAGATTTGGATGTTTTTGAAGGTAGAGCTAAGACCAGGGGTCGGCAATCTTAAACACTCAAAGACCTGTTGCCCCACAGAAAAGAAAACACCGGGAGCCACAAAACCCTTCCAGTGCCTATTTCCTGAGCGGCCACAAAACTAGCATATGTAGTCGAGTTAAACGTTCTGTTTCCTTCTGAAACTTTTCTTGGATTTATCCATGGTTGGCCTACCGGGAGTTGAAAAGCTCAATAAATTGGGTGACGCATAGTTTGAGTGACGGAGCCGCAGCAGAGGGATTAAAAGAGCCACATGCGGCTCCAGAGCCACAGGTTGCTGACCCTTGAGCTAAGATAAAGAGACGTGGGGAGAGCTACTTCCCAATCCGTGGGGCCGTGCAAACCCATCTTCCCTCCTGTACGAAAGGAAAAGAGATTTGGCTAGTTTTCTAAGCTGGGGAATTTAGGCTGCAAGGAAACGTCGGAATTGCTAAGCAGAAGGTGAAGTGCAAAGGAAAAGGACTGGGATAATGGCCAAGGAAAACCTTCGTCACGATTTTGTGCTTTGAGAGGAAATAATAATACAGGAAGTCCTCGGCTTACGACCACAATTGAGCCCAAAATGTTTCACTGCTAAGTGAGACATTGGTGAAGTGAATTTTGCCTTACTTTACCAACTTTCCTTCCAGTCGTTAAGGGAATCATTGCCGTCGTTAAAGTAGTAACCCGGGTGTTAACTGAATCTGGCTTTCCCGTTGACTGCTCATCGGGAAGGGTGCAAAAGAGGATCATGTGTCCTTGGGACACTGCGACCCTCATAAATGGTGAGTCGGTTGCCTAGCGTCTGAATTTTGATCCACATGACCTTGGGGATGCTGCGACGGGTGTTAAGTGTGGAAAAACCGTCCTAACGGCCAGAGCCGTTGTAACTTCGGTCACTAACTGAACCGTCACTAAGTCGAGGACTACCTGTAATGGAAACACGGGCAGGACATGTTTTGAGGAACAGATGACAAACCTCAGGGACAGAACAAAGCCACGAATTCTTTCCATAAGTGTATTTTGGTTCTTTTCTGCGCACATCAAAAGAAAAAAATAAGGAACATTTTGGAAACAAGCTTTGCCGTTCAACTTATACATTCAAGATTAGGCACAACAGAAGTCGAAAAGCAGGAGTTTGGTTCTTTAACGCAGAGAGCATCGCTATGAGCTGGAGGTCAATCCGGGGGGGGGGGGGGTTCCTTACTGGTTTACCTGCCCGAACAGGTGGTTAGGTACACAATACGAAAGGAGCCATTTGCGGGGGAGGACTCCTTGAAGCTGACTTGCTTGCATTTAAACCGGCGTTTCTCAATTTTGGCAACTTCCAAGATGCGTGGACTTCAACTCCCAGAATTCCCCAACCAGCCTTGGGAAAATTCCGGGAGTTGAGATCCACCCACGGTGGCTGGGGGGGGGGGGGGGGGGGCGGGGGCGGAATTCTGGGAGTTGAAGTCCACACATCTTGGAAGTTGCTACGGTCGAAAAACTCCCGGATATGAGAGAGACAGACAGACACATAAAGACACGCTCCCTGTAGAAGTTCCGTCAGACCCTGTATAAACTAGCTTTCTTTTTAAAAAAATAGAGCTATTTACATGAGAAGATGAGCGTTTCGTCCCCTCGCCAAGCGTGACTTGTTCCCGAGGTGTACATCCTGAATTGTATCAGCGGTTTGGCGGGGGGGACCGGGGACCAAAAAATAAAAAATTGAAGCACCAGATAGGACATGGGGAACATCAGGGAACGGTGTGGCCTCGCTGCCAGAGCTCGCTTGGCTGGCTGGGAGAGAAGACAAATTGGGAGATTTCAAATCAAAAGGGCAGCGTCATCGTGGGGCTGGCCAACAGGTTGCAGGATTGCCGATCCCGCTGTAACGGAGAAGGTAGCACTTCTCCAAGCAGGCAACAAAAAGCCTGTGGCTGAACTCTCGCCGAGCAACTTTAGAGCAACGATAAAAAGGTAAAGGTTCCCCTCGTACATCTGTGCTAGTTGTTCCCGACTCTAGGGGGCGTTGCTCATCTCCGTTTCAAAGCCGAAGAGCCAGTGCTGTCCGAAGACGTCTCCGCAGTCATGTGGCCGGCATGACTCAACGCGAAAGGCGCCCGGAACGCTGTTCCCTTCCCACCAAAGGGGGTCTCTATTTTTCTACTTGCATTTTTTACCTGCTTTCGAACTGCTAGGTTGGCAGAAGCTGGGACAAGTCACGGGAGCTCACCCCGTTACGCGGCGCTAGGGATTCGAACCGCTGGAACTGCCAACCTTTCGATCGACAAGCTCAGCGTCTTAAGCCACTGAGCCACCGCGTCCCCATTCAGCTGTCAGGGAGTGAAAATTGTAAGAGGGAATGGGGTAGGATGCTTGTCGGAGAAATTATGCAGGGATTTCCTAACAGAATTGAACCAATGGAACAGTTTGCCTCCAGAAGTTACGAGTGCTCTGGAGATTTTAAAGGAAAGACTGGACAGTCATTTGCCCATTTTTTTTTAAAAACCGTTAAAATGAGGGTAACTGGACCAAAGTATATTTTTGGTCGTTGACCTATTTGTCCAGCTTGGTATAAAGATTCCGGCTTTAAATAGGGAGTTGGATTAGAAGACCTCCGAGGTGCCTTCCAATTTCACGATTCTATGAAATAAACAATTCAACACTTTTTTTCTTTTTTTTAAAGGCAGTGGGTGACGTAGGAAGACTCTAGGATAAGTTTGGAGAAAAAAGATTCCAGTCGGAAGGAAAAAGCCCATCGCACCCGTGCCAGGGAAGAGAATGAAATGTCTTTTATTTCGTTTATTCTGTCGACAAGAAGTTCCATAACTTTTCAAGGGAGGGGTGCGAGCTATTCCTTTTCCCTGGTCTGTGGTAATAAAAAAGGCAATTTCAAAGGCTACTCCGATCTGGTGGCCATGCCTTAAAAGCCTTCGTTTACGTTCCTACCAAGCTGTGGCTTGCCAAGAGAAGGGAGGACAATTTGCTGGCGGGACCCAGCCAGATTAAAGTGGTGGGGAGGGGGACAGCTTTGGGGTATAGCCGGAGACCCCTTTCCAAAATTTTCAAAGGTCTAGTGGTTGAGGAGGGGACCAAAAGAACCAAAAAAAAAAAAAAATCAACAACAAAAAAAACCTCCACGCTTTTACAATAAAAAAGTAGAAACTGATTTGATTCCTTTTTTTTTTCCTTTTTTACGAATATAAAGTTTCTTGTAAATATGTACAGTGTTCGGAAGCTATTCTATAGCAGGAAGCATTTTCACAAACAAGACACGCGATATACACTTTCGAGGACTCGAGAAGCCGAGTTTTCAGATAATGAGGGATTATCATTTTTAAGTAGTAGTAACAGTAGTATTAATCAGGAGGAGTGGTTTTTTCTTCTTCTTTCCCCTTGAGATGCAAAGGCCTTAAAGAGCTCTCGGGACCTCCAGAGGTGGAAATCCTGGCACGCTTCCTGAAAAACCCGCCGGAGAATGCAAATTGTCCTGACCCTGTTTCTCCACAGCAGGCGTGCCCCCCCCCCAAAACCCGAAGGGCACTGATGAAGCGGGAGAGATGGGGGGGGGGCCTCTCCGAAGGGCGGCACTGGGAAGGGGGTCATGGTGCCCAAAGGAACTGGCGGAGGCAGGTGGATTTGCTCTGGCCAGCTGGGAGCAAAAAACCTAGAGAGCAAAAGAAAATTCCGGCTCGAAACGGTGTGTCGGAGCTGAGCAGGAGCCAAGAATGAGAAGCGAGACGGTGTTGCGGTGGCAGAAGGAAGAGCCACAGCTGGTTTGTCGCCAGCATCCTTTTCCCAAAACGAGGAGGGGGGTTGGCTCTCCTCTGGATGGCACAGAGGCGCCCCTCCCACCTCCATTTCTGTAACTTTCCTCACTCCTTTTGGCTATGGCTTTCCTGCTTTCTTTCCCCCTGATCCTGGAGTGGGGGAAAGGCAGCGTCTCGTCTGCTGGGCCGTTGGCCGGCATCTCGTTCGGCGGGTGGGCCTGATGATCCTGTGCCACCTTCAGAGGGGTGAGGGGCTCTGCCCTGCCTCGGTGGGCTCAGTTGCAGCAGTGGTCTCGAGAACCGTCCCACTTCCTCCTTCGGTGCCAGTTTCTTCTTCTCCCCCCTCCCCCAGGTCCACAAGGGATGGTTCTCGGTTGCAGCGTCATCTCGAAGAAAAAAAGGCTTCGGTATTTTGAACACGGGAAAATTACGAGCTATACAATATCGAGCGAAGCAACTGAAAAAAGGAGGCTGCGGTCAAGATGACGGCGGCGCAGGAGGCATGCGGGGAAATCGCCATGCAGGAAGCCTGGGGAGAGGGCGGAGGCCTAGCTCTGAGCGTTTGTGTGTGTGTGTCTGTGTGTAAACGGGGCAGTCGAGACCCCCTCCCCGGGAGACTTTGGATGCAGAGGGCGAGAGACCAAGTGGGCAGGTTCCATCAATGGCAGGGGTGAGTGGGAGAATAGTTAAAAATGACATTTCTTTTCCCTGCAATCTGGCAGAACCGCAAGCACTGCTGTGTGTTGTGTTCAATTTGGATTTGGAACGGTCAAATTCCTTCCCCCCCCCCCCAAAAAATATCTATATATCTATATATTCTGGGAAGCAAATGAATCACTCCGTTGCCTGAGAGATTTTGCTAGAGCTTTGCAGCGGAAGAGAATTGGACACCGGGGAGCAGACAGACACCGCGGACCGTTGCTGGTTATACAAGGCTTTGTCCCCCAGAAATAAACGGACAGCCACATTTTCGTTTTGTTTTTTCTCAAGTCTTGGGGCAAAAAGCCCCATTCCCCATCGGACGATCGATGGGTAAAAGCGAAATAGAAAAAACGAGGAACCGCTTTGAAAGGAGCAGTTGATACAAAGTGACTCTTCCCCGCCACCCCTCCCCAAGGGAGCGGGATTTGTGGAGCGGGTAGAAAGAAAGAAAATGGACACCCCAGGGCCGGACCGGAAGGCAGAAGGGGAAAAATCCTACTGAAACGCAAGGCGATCCTCGCCACAACTTCAATCCTTCTGGATTGAATGTCGTTGCCGGATTGAATTTGAGCCCAGTGGGGTGATTTAGGGGGTGGGCGGGGTGGATTGGGTGGTGCACCTAATTCTGGATATTTTTTGTGGTGTTCTCCTTGGAGTTTGGGTTCAGAGGGTGGAGGCTTGTGACGTTTATACTGAAGATTGGTCCCAGACCTGTTGAGAAGGCAAAAAAAAAAAAAAAAAAAAAGGCACATTAAATTCAAGAAGGGGGACCCTGTTTGGAAATGTACAGAATTAAAGACTGAACCTCACAGGTCTCTCTCTCTCTCTCTCTCTTCTTTCAAGAGATGAGATGAATTCCCCAAGCTTGCCAGCTCCCGGAATTCTGTCCTCCCAAATCCAGACATCTTAATTGTTGCCAACGTTGAGAAAAGACTGCTATAGAGTTTTAATGCCATTTTCAGGTAATTTTTTTTTCTTTAGATTTTCTTTATCCTGCCTTTATCACCTTTTTATGAATCAGGTGGCAAATGTAACTAATCCTCCTTCCTCCTCCTATTTTACCCACAACAACAATCCTGTGAGGTGGGTTGGGCTGAGAGTGAGGGATTGGTCCAAAGTCTCCCAGCTGACTTTCAGGGTTAAGGCGGGACTAGAACTCACAGACTCCTGATGATTGGCCCAAAGTCACCCTGGCGGCTTTCATGTCTAAGGCGGGACTAGAACTCACAATCTCCTGGTGATTGGCCCAAAGCCACCCAGCTGGCTTTCATGCCTAAAGCGGGATTAGAACTCACCGTCACCTAGTTTCTAGACTGGTGCCTTAACCACTATACCAAACTGGCTCTTATTTTCCATAATGGCCGGGGACGTAGGAGAACCATTTTTCCCTCACACGTAGGATGGAAAGTTTGGTGAGACTGGGGTGTTCCCATCATGCCATACCTTGTTGACCTGGGCAAGGGGGGTCCGGGCGCCCCCCACTTGTATTCTTCCCCTGCTGCTCTCCTCAAACAGTCTCCCTGGGGACCTTTCTCGGCGGGTGCTAAGCACCCTTCCCGGAGATTTCTCCCTCTCCAGGGGACGTCCCGGAGATTTGTCCCTCCGTAGCTCTGTCCTTCCTTCTCGGTAGCGGTGCGGTGTGCTTGGCTCGCGAGGGTGGCTGGGACCTTCGGGGGGCCCTGGGCTCGACGCTACCCGCTTGGTTATGTGCTCGTTATACGTGGGCGGACCTCTCTTGTTTGGGCTGCTGTCAATCAAAAAACAAGGTTGGCAAAAATGTATAAAGACAGATCTATTAAACGTTGCAAGTGTAATCAAGCATCTGGGTCATATCATCACATGTGGTGGACATGCCCGAAAGCAAGAAAATATTGGACAAAAATACACACAGGGCTGGGAAAAACGATAAAACAACATATAGATCTGAAACCAGAGATACTTTTATTGGGCACGCTACCAGAAAAATATGATAAAAAGCCGCCCACCTCCCCCTTCCTTAACTAGAAAGCATCCCGGATTCTCCCTTGAAGTTGAAACGTCGCTTCCTACCTGCGAGTGGTGGAGGAGCCCCGGTGATGCTCGTTGTTGGATTCTTTCACCAAATTCCCTTTGCAGCAAATGACTCTCAGTTTGTCCTGGTACGAAGAGGCCAGGTAAATGGCTCCGGAAGAGATTGCCGGGCCCAGGTAACGAGGGCTCGGGATGTCCAGGTGGGCTCGGGCCGGGATGCTGGCGGCCAGTGAGAGAAAGACACTCTTTAGATAGGGGCTCCCCAAATTTTGTCCGAAAGGCTTAGGAGCCATTTGATGCTTAGGGTACCCAAAGACCATGGCTGACTTACCCGAGAGAGGCACGTGCTTGAATTTCTATCACCTCCAGGGAGTTGAAGTGGGTCACGAACAGGTACGGTTCCCGATAAGCTGTGGCCGCGCCGAGGAGAGAGAGAGGGGAAAACTCAACAAATATTTTATTTAACAACAGATTTTTTGGGGGGGGAGGAGACTGAATTATGGTCCTAAGTCAAGGATTACCTGTCATTTTTAAAAGCTAAATCTCTAAAGATATGCATTTTTCTCATTTTTCAACCCTCTGCATTAAAAAAAAAATCCACAATAAGCTGAGTGCAGAGCAAGGAAATCAGAGATAAATCCGATACTCACCAAACGCCAAAGGCAGGCGGCTCCATTTCAGGTCATCTGAGCGGCTGCGCCGTCCGTAGGAGTCTACAAAAATGCCAAATTCTGCAAGGAAGTGGGAAAATAATAATAGTTGATGTGGGATATTTGGGAAAGATACTGTAACAGTATCTTTCCAATCCAGAAATTCAATTGTCTTTAACAAACCAGCAATTAGTAAATTGTCAGTATGGGAAATTTCTCTTTTTTTTCTAGGAAGAGTGAAGAGAAGAGCAACAAAGACGATTAGGAGACCGGAGGCTAAAACGTACAGAGAATGGTTGCAGAAATTAGATGTGGCTAGTTTAATGAAAAAAGGAACTGGGGAGACATGATTGCAGAGGCAAATTCCTTGTGTGTCCAATCACACTTGGCCAATAAAGCTATTCCACTCCACTCCATTCCGTTCTGTTCCATTCTATTCCACTCCACTTCATTCCATTCCATATATTCCATTCCACTCCACTCCATTCTATATATTCCATTCCATTTCACTCCAGTCCACTTCATTCCATATATTCCATTCCATTCCATATATTCCATTCCATTTCACTCCACTCCACTCCACTCCATTCCATATATTCCATTCCATTTCACTCCACTCCATTCCATATATTCCATTCCATTTCACTCTATTCCACTCCATTCCATATATTCCATTCCATTCCTTCCACTGCAGACCATTCCATATATTCCATTCCATTCCATTTCACTTCACTCCACTCCACTCCACTCCACATATTCCATTCTATTCTATTCCACTCCACTCCATTCCATATATTTTATTCCATTCCACTCTACTCCATATATTCCATTCCATTCCACTCCATTCCTATTCCACTCAACTCCACATATTCCATTCCATTCCATCCCATTCCACTCCTATTTCTATTCCATTCCACTTTATTCCGCTCATTCTCCACTCTCCCACTCCGCTCCAACTCCATCCCATCCCACTCCATTCCATCCTCTATAGTCTATTACACCAGCTCCCCGCTTCCCATCCTCCGTCACTCACGCTAACTTACCATGGAAGCAAAGCAGATACTCCTCCCTCTGCCCTGCTGGGTTCACCTGGATGATGTTGATTGGGAAACTATTGTTGGCGGATGCAAACACGGCGGATGCCAAGGTGTGGTCGTTCTTATCCAGGAATTCTAAAGTGACATATTGCAGTTTTAGTAAAAGCGGGACGTTGCCTGGAATCCTACACTGGGGAGCCGTGGTGGCGCAGTGGTCAGAATGCAATATTGCAGGCTATCTGTGCTCGCGGCCAGCAGTTTGATTCTGACCGGTTCCAGATTGACTCGGCCGTCCCTCCTTCCGAGGTGGGTAAAACGAGGACCCAGATTGTTGGGGGCAAGAGTCTGAATCTGTAAACTGCTTAGAGACGGCTGGAAAGCACTGTGAAGCGGTATATAAGTTTTAAGTGTTATTGCTTTGCCCTTCCTTCCTTCCTTCCTGTGCAGTAGTTACAAAGCAGTATTGTTGCCTAACTCTGCCAACTGCCAAGAGTTCAATCGTGACCAGCTCAAGATTGACTCGGCCTTCCATCCTTCCGAGGTGGGTAAAATGAGGACCCAGATTATTGTGGCTGGCTTTGTAAACCACTTAGAGAGGGCTGGAAAACACTGTTATAAGTGGTATATAAGTTTTATGTGCTACTGCTTTGCTCTTCCTCTTCCTTTTCCTTTTCCCTTTCCTTCCTGTGCAGTAGTAAGAAAGCAGTATTGCAGGCTAACTCTGCTAACTGCCAAGAGTTCAATTATGACTGGCTCAAAGTTGACTCAACCTTCCTTCCTTCCTTCCTTCCTTCCTTCCTTCCTTCCTTCCTTCCTTCCTTCCTTCCTTCCTGTGCAGTAGTTAGAAAGGAGTATTGCAGGATAACTCTGCCAACTGTCAGGAGTTTGATCCTGACCGGCTCAAGGTTGACTCGGCCTTCCAAAATCGGTTAAATGAAGACCCAGATTGTTGGGGGCAAGAGGCCGACTCGGTTAACTGCTTAGAGAGGTCTGGAAAGCACTATAAAGCAGTCTATAAGTCTAAATGCTCTTTCTCTTCAACTCTGCTACCTCCTTGGCCTCTTGGACTGACTCTCCACTCCCTTCTCTGTGAGCCCCTCATGTCTCCACCCCCACAAAACCCCGCTGTCTTTTTCTGCTGACCAAACTTTTATATATATATATAATTTTTAAAAATGTTATTTTGGTACAGCTAAGCCATCTTCCATTAAACAGTGTGTCGTCTGGGTGCAAATGTCTGTGCAATAACATTTAAAATTTACAATCATATTCATTGTTTAATCTACATTGCTTAATACCGATACATTAAATATCTAATACTTTACATCCTCTTCTTAATTTGCTTAACTCTATGAACTATTTTCTATATTTTACTCATCTACTTTTATTCCTAATTCTTATTCTTGTCCTCTAGTCATCAATAAAATGTTTCCCATAACACATAATCACCAGTTTGTTCTTTCTCTTTAACCGCCAGTGTTAATCTATTCATTTCTGCACATTCTAATATTGTCCTTGTCATAGTCTCCTCTGTGGGAATCTCTTCACTGTTCCAGTTTTGTGCAAATACCTGAATCAGAGGCGAGGGATGCCCTACCCTCGTCACTCCCTCCACAGCCTTTTGAATGTTCTCCCTTCAAAGCAGGCATTCCTACCTTCCAGGGTGTACTGCTTCATCTCAATTTCGTAAAACTTATTGGTCCCGATGATGATGCTGTAATTGGTGAAATGGATACAGCTGCACGGCTCTGAGGTTTCGATCTCCTGCGAGAGCAAAAACAACGAAGCACACAAGCTCGGTCGGCAAACGTTCTCCCTTCATCGATAACAACCTGCCTCTCCAGAACTTGCTTGGGTGTGGTCCCACAATGCAACTGAGGTCTAAAGCCTGTAGGACAGGGATCTCCAAACTTGGTGACTTTAAGATTTGTGAACTACAACTCCCAGGATTCCCCGGCCAGCATGGCCTGCCTGTGGAATACTGGGGAGTTGAAATCCGCAAGTCTTAAAGTTGCCACTTTTGTGGACTCCTGCTGTAGGATCTCACTTCTACTCATTCCACAGCTCTGTTTTAGGTGGTGGAGGGTTTCAGGAGGCTGTCGCAACCACAAACGGAGTTTGGGAGCCCGTTTTCACTGGCAAAGCACTCGGACCACCACAGGCGCCCATAACACGAGCTGGCCACATCCACACTGGCCACGCCCAAGCCAGCCCCGTGAGGCCAAATAGAATCCTGATGCGACCCTCAATGGAATCCGAGTTTGATGCCCCTGTTCTAGAAGCAGCAGATTATGGAGGCAGGTTAGGACACAACCCTAACTAAGGGGTCATAATACAGGCATTCATGCTGCAGGCAGGTTAAAGAGAAGGATGGTGGGCAGACATGATCCAATTCAATTGATCTGTTAGGCGTCTGTGGACCCAGAAGACACTTTACCTTCCTGATGCAGTACTTGCTGAGGCTCTCGTTGTAACGCAACACCACGACTTTGCTGGGCATGGCCGCACAGATGCACAGCCCGTTGTCGATCTGCAAAGGAATCCAACAGAAGCACCATTTGGGAAAGAGGCTGGCAATAGCGGGGATCGGATTCAATCAATTAGGAGGCCTATATAAGAGTCATTTGCTTACACGGAATGAAAGTTTAAGTCAGGGTCTTTGAGGGTCGGGCTTGCTTGCTTACTTAACCTCACATTAGGGGGATACAGATAATCCTCGACTTACAACAGTTCATTTAGTGACTGTTTGGAGTTACAACGGCTCTGAAAGAAGTGACTTAGGATCATTTTTCACACTTAAGACTGTTTTTGTGCCTGCTCATCCAACAATCTTAGTTGCTGGCTTTTTTTGTGCCTGCTCGTCCAACAAACTTAATAGCTGGCTGTTTTTGTCCCTGCTCGTCCAACAATCTTAATAGCTGGCTGTTTTCTTGCCTGCTCGTCCAACAATCTTAGTAGCTGGCTGTTTTTGTGCCTGTTCGTCCAACAATCTTAATAGCTGGATGTTTTCTTGCCTGCTCGTCCAACAATCTTAGTAGCTGGCTGTTTTTGTGCCTGTTCGTCCAACAATCTTAGTAACTGGCTGTTTTCTTGCCTGCTCGTCCAACAATCTTAGTAGCAAAAACAGCCAGGGAAGTGATTGAAACCTTGGAAACAGGCCCCTCATTGGTCAACAGGCATGTTGATTTACCACCAGCCTATCAAGTACTTAGGAGGTGGGGGCTTGGCAGCAGAAGCAAACGACAGCCAATGACTTAAAAGCCGGCCATCAACACACTCCAATCAGCATCTAAAAAGCCACATACAACAGGCACCATACATATACCACACACAGAACAGCACAGACTCTGCTAGAGAGAAATTCCCTGAGGGTGGGCTCCAGCACGAGTCCGAAAGCTTGGAAGACGAAATCTCTGGTCCCGGCGACCGACCCAGATTGGACCCTGCAACATTGTCCCGGGACATGTGGATTCGCCTTCATTCATGTCCACGGATTTTTCTGCGAACGACTGAGAGCTTGGAGTGCCTTACCTTGCCAGCCGCAAAAAGATGGCAGCCTTTCACGGCCTCAAAAATATTGGGCGAGACGTCAGGTTGAGCCGGGAGGTGGGACTGAGCGAGGGACTGCTTCACTTTTTTCACATCCACAAGGCACAACGCCCTTTCATCTCCTGGGGAAACCATGCCACGGAGAGACAGAATTCCTTTATTGGATGAAGTGTGATTGGAGACACAAGGGATGTGTCCCCGGTGCTTAAGCTCTCAGTGTACATAGAAGCCACAAGGGGTAAATCAGGGTCGTAATCATAAAGTACCATCGTCATAAATTGTAACCTACAGCATGCAGTGATGGTCGTAGGATACTAAATACGCAAACAAGATAAATCATAATAGGATCCTAAATTAAGGGCAACCTACATGAGATACAGACAACCCAGTTATAGTCATAAGACGCTAAGGAAATAGGAAAGATGAGAAGGATAATTAGGTGGTTTGACATCCTAGAGCAGGGCTGTCAAACTCCTGGCCCATGGGCCGGATACGTTACGCACTGGCCACGCCCAGTTTAGCGAAGAGGGGAAAAGTCCCGATATGTCACGTGCCGCTGTTGTGACTTTGACACCCCTGTCCTAGAGCGTAGACAGTGTTGTGGGAATTAGTTGTTTAGCAGAGGGATGGCATGGTGGAAAAACTGTCTTTGTGTCTGGTTGTTTTGGCATGCAATCCCTAGACAATCTTAATAGCTGGCTGTTTTTGTCCCTGCTCGTCCAACAATCTTAATAGCTGGCTGTTTTTGTGCCTGCTTGTCCAACAATCTTAGTAGCTGGCTGTTTTTGTGCCTGCTCGTCCAACAATCTTAGTAACTGGCTGTTTTCTTGCATAAACAGCAGAGCATAAACAGCAGACAAAGGAGGTTGGACTTAATTCCTTTGTGGCTACGTAGGGATTCTAGGCTGACCCCTCTTTTCACTCCACCCTAGGTTCTGCCACTCCTTTCCCTATACACAGAGGACGACTTCGAATCCTCCGAGGACAACAAAACACACACCTATGAAATAATTGCCTGGAAATGCAGGAGAGCCAAGAGACATGAGTCCCAGGAGCCAGGGTTTTCAAAAGCAAGTTTCTGGCCCTCATGGTTCAGATAGATCTGAAAGCAGGTGCATAGATTCAAAAGCTCACGCGGGTTGACTCTGATTTCAAACAGCAAGGAAGGGGGGGGGAGGCGCGACGAGAGAGATATTTTCTTGCGTTGAAAGTGATGGCATCCTTATCAACCTCCTTACCTGCAATCATGAGGAGTTTCTCCAGATCCTTGATGAGGTGGATTTGAAAGACAGCACCAATCCCGGGGACGTGCGTTAAGGAATTCTTTAGCACGTTCAGGGCGTAAAGTCCTTCCTCGGCGCCCACCAGGACCACCTGTCCCAACAGGATTGACACATCCATGCGTCAATCAAAGGCACAGAAAAGAGGCTAAAAGGTCAACGCAAAACGTTTGGACCCAACAAGGAAATTGGACTATTTTGACAAAGGCTACAGGTAAGACACCTTGATTTACAGTATGGCCATCCATTTAGTGACCTAAGTTACAACAGCACTGAAAAAAGTCACTTACGACCGTTGCAGCATCCCAACATTACATGATCCAAATTCAGACGCATGACAACCGACTCATATTTATGACGGTTGCAGCGTCCCCGGGGGTCGCGTGATCCCTTTTTGCGACCTTCCAACGAGCAAAGTTGACGGGGAAGCCAGATTCATTCAACAACTGTCTTACGAATTTAACAACAGCAGGGATTTGACCGATAAAGGCGGGCAAGAAAAGTCATCAAAACGGGGTCAAAACACACAAAACAAAACGTCTCACTTAACAGAAATTTTCGGCTCCACTGTAGTCGCGACTTGAGGACTCTGTACTTAAAACCCGAGTCCATTTTAACGTTAAGTATTTATTGTTTTGATATTTTTCTTGTTATCTTTAGTTTATAAGAGCCTGGATAGCTCAACAGACTAAAAGCCTGTTATTAATATTCAGCTGTCTGCAATTATTGCAAGTTCGAATCTCCCCAGGCTCAAGGTTGACTCAGCCTTCCATCCTTTCTAAGGTAGGTCAATTGAGGACCCAGTTTGTGGGGGCAATAAGCTGACTTTGTATAAAATATACAAAAATATGAAGGCTGTTGCTTAATGCATTGTAAGCCGCCCTGAGTCTCCAGAGAGGGGCGGCATATAAATCTAATTAAATAATTAAATAAATAAAAATAAATAAATAAAAAAGTTGCTTAGAAATCTAGCAATAGTTTAGTTAGTTTAGTTTAGTTTATTAGATTTATATACCGCCCTTCTCCTGACGGACTCAGGGCGGTACTTAAGCACTTAAGATTTATAGACAGCTTCATGGTGCTTTTACAGTCCTCTCTAAGCGGTTTACAGAGTCGGCCTCTTGCCCCCAAACAATCTGGGTCCTCATTTTACCGACCTTGGAAGGACGGAAGACCTTGAGCCTGTTGAGATTCGAACTGCCGAATTGCAGGCAGTCGGCAGAAATAGCCTGCAGTACTGCATTCTAACCACCGCGCCACCGAAGCTCTTCTAAACTCGCCTGTTGGCCAGATGAGCAGCAAATTTAATACCGTTTCCCCCAAAACTAAGACCCAACCGGAAAATAAGTCCTAGCGTGATTTTTCAGGATGCTCGTAATATAAGCCCTACCCCCCCAGAATAAGCCCCAGTTAAGATTGTCAGCCAGATGGATGCATTTAATACCGTATTTCTCCCAAATTAAGAGCTAACCAGAAAATAAGCCCTAATGCATCTTTTGGAGCGAAAATTAATATAAGACCCGGTCTTATTTTCGGGGAAACGCGGTACATAAATACATTTGCCAGTTATTCAAAACGTAAATGGTCTTCTCTGTTCAGGAGCCGCAAAAGTTGCCGCAGGCGTTAAGGTGAGCTGAAGCCGGAGACCCCTTACCTGATCGCTGAAGGGTAAAGTGCAGTTGATATCCAAACGGTCTTCGCCTTCCAGCTTCAGGAGAGAATTTCCAAGAAGTTTCTGTGCAGGAAGGGAAGAGGGGAAGAGGTGGATGAAAGAGATCACTTCAGAGACTGGCCATAATGACAATAATAATTCTCGATTTACAATCGTAGCAACTGCCTGAAGTGATCGCAGCACTGGAAAAACGGTCCTATAGTTTACAATAATAAAACAGTAATCTCCACCCCTGTGGTGACAACAATCAATCAGATAAGTCACTTGATGAGCTCCATCCCACTCTGGGTTCCCCAGGCCCATTGGCAAATCCGGGTCTTCAGGATCTTGTGAAAGGATATAATAGCAAGAGCACTTAGACTTAAATACCGCTTCACTGTGTTTTCTAGCCCTCTCTAAGCAGTTTACAGAGTCGGCCTCTTGCCCCCAGCAATCTGGCTGTCCTCATTTTCGGAAGGACGGAAGGACGAGTCAACAACCTTGAGCTGGTCAGGATCGAACTGCCGAACTGCTGGCAGCCAGCAGAAGTAGCCTGCAGTACTGCATTCTAACCACTGCGCCACCACGGCTCATAATAAAATAAATACATGTCTCTAGACATTATTGGAAAAATAGCTAAGCAAAGGTAGCAATATGAAATAAATAAATAAATAAATCTTTAGTTCTTTACAGGTTGTTTTGTCCTCGTTGCAGCGGCACGGCCAGGGGTGAAATCCAGCAGGTTCTGACAGGTTCTGGAGAACCGGTAGCGGAAATTTTGAGCAATTCAGAAAACCGGTAGTGGAAATTTTGAGTAGTTCAGAGAACTGGCAAATACCACCTCTGGCTGGCCCCAGAGCAGGGTGGGAATGCAGATTTTGCAATATCCTTTTCACAGGAGTGGGGAGAGAATGAGATTTTGCATTCTTCTCCTGCCACGTCCACAGAACTGGTAATAAAAAAAATTGGATTTCGCCACTGGGCAAAACATTTTGCTATGGGACGAGCGGCAGCTGGATTTGAATCCTGAAGGAGATGGTTCGCGTAGACATATCGGCTCTCCCTAGGAATCTCTCTAATAGAGGGAGAACGTACATTGATTTGATATCGACTTGAAGTTCAATAGGACATGTGGGATATCTTCAGCTTCCCCATTGCCACATGTACACACTCACTTAGCTATGGGGGTGTTATCATACCTGCCCCGCAAGAGTTCTGAAGGGAGGATATTAAGTCTGGCTCTAAAAAAATAATAATGCTATTTTACTCTTAGAAAAAGCCAGGTCTTTCCGATACCTTGCTGGTTCCCACACACCCCATTTAATCCGATTTCTGCTGCGTGGAGATATATATCCTGTTACGTTCCAGCTGGAACTCCATGTTTCTTATTAGCCCAGGTTAACAAGTACCAACAGTCCGTTAGAAATCTCCAGATGTACTTGGGAGGCCTTTTGGAAATCATTTCTCTTTTTTTAGCGCTCGGAGAAGGGAACGTAAAAGCTACAGATAGTCAGTTAATTTTTGTTTTTGATAAGCCTGTTCAGCAGTGAAGGCCCTAGTAAGAAGCGGAAAGATTATATGCACTGCTGGGCTTCCAGAAAGGCCTGGTTTTCCAAGGGTATCCATTGCAGTTAATCAAAGTCGCTATAATTACATTTCTTTACAGCCTGCCCAAGCTCTTATTTGCGAGAAGTGCTCTTATCGTGAATCCATGGAGCTTTTTCTGCACAAGGCATTCAGGAACAGGAAATTTTGACTGTGTATTCTCCCACCCCACTTTCTTTCTTTTTTTTTCTTTTTCTTTTTCTTTTCTTTTTTTCTTTTCTTTTCTTTTCCTTTTTCCTTTCCTTTTTTTTTCTTTTATTTTTTTTGGAGATTAAAGTCATCTGTGGGGAACTGAATCTGAGCCAATGATTTTGATTAAAAAATTGCTCCCGGCCGAGCGATCAAGGACCGGAGGGGCTTTTGCAAAGAGAGGGAGTCCACTCCCCAATTAAGAGTTATGATGGGTTTTTTCCATGCAAAAGGGCGTATCTGCCTCTATTGTAAATTCTCCTTCCAAGGCTTGGGAGAATCCAAGTTTACCCCACTCTCTTGGAAGTGGGGTGGGGGAAATATGGGGTAGGCAGCCATCTCTGCTTTGGCTGAGTCATCTTTTTATCCTGTATTTCTTGAAAGGATTTCCACTGACCCCATCCCACATATTTCCTTCCTCCCTTTTTTCTCCCCCTCTTCTTTCCTCTCCCGCCTTCTTCCTTTATCTTTTGCCTTTCTTTCTCCCTCTCCCTCCTTTAATTTTCTTTCTCTTTCCCTTTCTCCTCTCCCGTTCCCTCTCTGTTCTCCCTCTTTTTTCTTTCTCTCTCCCTCTCTTTCCTCTCCCTCCCTTTGTTTTTCTCCTTTTCTCGCTCCTTCTTTCTTTCCTTTCTCCCTCTTCTTTTCCCCATCCCTCCTTCTTCCTTATTTTTCTCTCTCCCCTTTTCTTTCTATTTTCTCTTTCTCTTTCCCTCCTTCCCTCTTTCTCCCCCTACCTTTCTTTTTCTCCCTTTCTCTTTCCTGTCCCCTTCTTCCTCCCTCTCCCATTTGCTTTCTCTCCCTCTCTCCTTCCTCCCCCTTTCTTCTCTTTTCTTTCTATCTTTATCTTTCTCCCTCCCTCCCTTCCTCCCTCCCTCCCTGTTTCTCATCTCCCTCTCCTTCCCCTCCCTTCTACTTACGGCATCGGCTTCTGCCTTTTCTCTGGAAACTCTTCCTCCAGCCACCGTCGATTCCAGGGCATTCACCCAACGTTGCTTATCGGGAAAAGTGGGCGCCAGCAAATAGAGAGTCCGGCCAGGCCAACAGGTGGTGTGGGGATGAGATTCCAGCTTCAATATATATGGCACATCTAGGCGGTCAGCACGCAAAACACACAAGAGACGAACTGGATTAGGGAAGACCCAGCCTTCTTTCGCTGGCTCCTTTCTCTGCTTGTTAGAGCAGAAGCACACCAAACCAGAGGTTGAAAGGTTTAACCTTAAAAAGTTCAACCTGAGTAGGCAAACTTCAGCATTCACTGCCCCACCCAGGGCGCAAAGGACCCCACAATCCTCCTCCTCCTCCTCCTCGCACTGATGATGTTACCTAGTTGGGTAATGACATTTCTCTCCAAGAAATGCACCAAGCTCAGAGAGCAGGAAAAACTCTTTTAGCAGTTCAACCCTGATCTACAAATATTCTCTTCTGGGGAACGCTTGGTGCCAAGTTTGGTTGTTTGCATGCAGACGTTGTTTGGGAGCAAACCCCCACCCTCCCTCACATTGATGATGTTACCTAGTTGGGTAATGGAATGTCTGTAAGAAAACAACCAAGATCAGAGAGCACCAAAGAAAGCCTCCAGTTCAACTCCGAGCTACAAATAATCTGTTATATTGGTACCCACCCACCTACCCTTCCTCTTTTATAGTCCTGTGAATTACTGGGGTGTTTTGAAATGGTTTTATAATCCCCAATGTCTTTCTTTCAGAATAACAAGAGTTGGAAGGGACCTTGGAGGTCTTCTAGTCCAACCCTCTGCTTAGGCAGGAGACCCTAGACCATTTCAGACAAATGGTTGTCCAATCTCTTCTTAAAAACCTTCTGGAGGCAAATCATTGCTCTAACAGTCAGGAAATTGCTCCTTAATTCTAGCTGGATCGCTCTTTGATAAAGGTTCCATCCATTAGCTCTTTTCTTGTCACTGTGTTATTTTGTATTTGCCAGCTGAGCTTCCGTTCTGAACATTACGGTAGCTTGCCAGAGAATCTTATCTCTAGGTAAGGCTGTCTTGTGATTTCTGAGCTATTAGGCATGTCTACATTTTTTCTTTTCTAACTTCCTGATTTACTTCTTCCTTTGTCCGTCTGTGTGATAAGACTACCAGTAAAATGTAGTTAGCTGGTTTTTTACTTTTATAATAAAATGTTTCTTAGAATATATACTTGGGGTTTTCTTTCTTTGAGAGTATATACCATGGAAAACATGATCCATTCACCTCTAATTAATTACAGTTTCCCCAGGGAGGGGGGGAACGAGGCTGATTCATGCTCTGATATTTCTTGCCTTCAAGTGCTTTGGAGACTAGGTGCTTTTGACCCCCCCCCCCTTCTCTGTGACAGCCCCTGAAATATTGGAAGACTCCTATGTCACCCCTAGTCCTTCTCTTCATACCCAGTTCCTGCAACCTTTCATCATGTTTTAGCCTCCAGGGGGCGCCTGTGGTGGCCCAAGTGCTCCGCCAGCGAAAACAAGCTCCCGAGCTGTTTTCAGCTGCGACGGCCTCCTGCAGCCCCCCGAAACTCCGTTTTCACTGGCAGAGGCACCGCGGGTCAGTCCTTAACTGTTTCCAGGGTGGCCCCGTGGGCCAGATCTAAGTACCCTTGCGGGCCAGATCCTTGAGTTTGACACCCCTGTTCTAAAGTCTCAACATCTTTCGGTCATGGATCTTCCCTCTCTCCATCAAGATCATCATCATCTTCGTTTAACGACCCCATAATCCCTTGCGGGGTGGAGTCTGGGCACCTGAATGGAACTAGCAGAGTGGTTACTGGCCGGATACGCTTCCTGTCGCCAGTACGGAGGTTTTGTTCAGCAGATATATTCTCATGGTGCCCAGACCAGAGAAATACCTGCCTCTACCTAGGACTGAACTCACAGCCTCCTGATGGCGAGGCGAGAGCTCCACCTCTAGGCCGCGGCATCACTCCCTCTCTCCACCAAGATCCTCCTCTCTTACTCTCTACAACTTTTCAGAGCGTCCTGGAAAAGGGCAGCACCGCCTTCCTGTCCTCAAGGCAGCTTCCGCAACCCTGGATTTTCCATCCAGCCTCACCTGTCTTGGCTGTATTTAGAAGCTCGGTCGCTCCCACGGCCCCGTGGACAGTAACGTCTCCATCTGGAAGGCACAATTCAAACTCTTCCACGGGCCGTTGTCCAGCTTTGGAAAATGATAAAAAAGGGGAGAAATGAAAGGGCAAAGGAAGCGTAATGAGGAGAGGGTCTTCACCCGTTAAAGGCTTTAATCTTCAGGTCGCTGAAGGGGAAAAGGGGGAGGGTGGCGGCTTAAAACTCAGGCGTGGCTTCGCCGCAGGAAAAGAGCCTGCCGATTGTTTAGGAAAGGAAATTAGCAACAGCAGCAAAGCATCTCTGAAAGGCAAGCTCGCTTGAAATGGCCCAAATGGCAGGTGGTCCTTGACTTACGACCGCAACCGAGCCCAATATTTAAGAAATTGGTTATGTGTGTTTCGCTCCATTTTGTGACCTTATTTTTTCTGGCCACATTTGTTACATGAATCGCTTGTTAAGCGAGTAACATGGTTATTAAGTGAACCTGGGTTCCCCTTTGACTCGGCTTGTCAGCAGGTCGCAAAATGGGATCACGTGACTTTGAGTAAGGTCAACGTTCCCCTCGCACCTATGTGCTAGTCGTTCCCGACTCTAGGGGACGGTGCTCATCTCCGTTTCAAAGCCGAAGAGCCAGTGCTGTCCAAAGACGTCTCCATGGTCCTGTGGCCGGCATGACTCAACGCCAAAGGCGCACCGAACGCTGTTCCCTTCTCACCAAAGGGGGTCCCTATTTTTCTACTTGCATTTTTTTTTTACGTCCTTTCAAACTGCTAGGTTAGCAGAAGGTGGGGCAAGTCACGGGAGCTCACCCGATCACGCGGCTGAACTGCCGAAATCTTTCGATCGACAAGCTCAGCGTCTTAGCCACTGAGACACCGCGTCCCTTGACTTTCAGAAGAATGGGACAAGTCAACTCCGGGTGGCCAACCTGCTGCATGGGACAATTCAACAGTTCAACTGAATTCTTTTAAAATAGTTAAAAGAGATTGAACATTTTGGCCATTCACATTTCATTCTGTCTCTCCTTCCGCATCCTTTAATTATTGAATTCCACTATTTCTTGGGTATTATTGTAACTTTGGATGGCCACTAAATGAACGGTTATAAGTCGAGGAACTTAGTTGTATTTCATCCATGCTCTGCCTTTCGGATGCAACAAAAATCAGCAGTTATGGCAATCCAGAATGCCCCCAGAGGGGTTTCCCCCCTCCAAGATGAATGAATTAAAATTGAGGGAGTAGACAGTGTACCCCTTGTTGACTGCGTGCAAATTAAAGCAAAATACTGCAGATAATAAAAGGAAGCAAAATAGTGCAAAATAAAAACGGATGCCCTCTTCCTCCCCCTGTGCATCCTGCTCCCCCCCACACACATATTGCTATGTTTTCATTGTTTATTTTATTGTATCCCACTGTTTTATTCTCGTTAGATTTACATTTTTTTAATAACTTGAGGTTTTTTTAAAAAAAATAAATCTAGGTTTCGGTTGATGTAAATAAAACAGTTGAACTGAATTCATTGGGTTGCAAAGGAATTCAGTAAATAAATAATAATTGAATGACCCCCCACCCCCAGGGTGAAAGCATTTTGAAGAGCAACTATAACACTGTTATAGGGGGAAAGTTTATTCATTTAAAGGGTGGGGCCCAAAAACATAACCATAACCAAAGGGATTCAAGTAGCCTCTTTTCTAACCAACCAACTTTTTATTTATTTATTTATTTATATGCCGCCCTTCTCCGGAGACTCAGGGCGGCTTACAATGCATTAAGCAATGCATTTAACTTGATTAAATGTCGCAAACTTTCGTGAGTTGCAGTTCAGAAGTGGCATTCAGCTGTCCTCTATCGCTATGTTTTTGACACTGCATGCATGTTCAAACGGCACACACAAGCGAGTGAAGCGTGCATGCTCACATTTCTAGTGCTGGGCGAACAGATTGCTACAGTATGTAAGACCCACTTCCCTAGCAGTTGGTTCCCTGGAAAAGATGCTACCGGAATCCTTTTTTAACCTAGAGTAGAAAACGGTTTCCCTGCTTCCCCAAAGTAAGAGGTGGATGGATGGTTGCGTCAGGGAAGCTCAGGATGGAGGGAGAAAATATATATATATATATATTACCTTCTCTCGTTTCCGTGTCGTAAACAAGGACTTTAGTTCCTTCTAGAACGACGTACTTCCTATCCCAGCCTTGCTGGCCGCGTTTATTATTTCTGAAAACAGAGACGGGACAAGTCTCGGTTAGAAGTTTCTCGCCAAAATTCCGGGTCGAGCTGGAAGTTGGGACGATGCTACGAAAAAGAAAAGTCAGCGAGAGAAACAGTCCTCCGCGGCTTCAGCCATGGCCTCCAAGAGCTGCTCTTCCTTCAGCAGCCTTCAAAGCTGGGCTGGCCTGTTCAGCGCAGAGACTCACGTTTATACCTGGGCACCTTCATCCATCCTTCCAGCCGTAAAGCGCTGCCAGGTTCTTTTAGCTGCAGGCCTGGGGAATTCAATTTCTCCCGGCAGAAGACTTCGGAGAAGTGGGCAGCGTACTCAGCCGGCAAGCCACAAGTGGCCGGCAAGCAGGCGGAACATTTGGGATGGCACATCATTTGGCATTCTTAAAAAGAAAAAGAAAAAAGAAAAAAGAAAGGGGGGGGGGAAGGAAGATTAACAGATTAACAGAGTTGGAAGGGACCCTGTAGGTCATCTAATCCACACACACATACACCCCACCGGGGACCTTAAACTCGTGATGGCGAACCTATGGCAAAAAAGTGGCACACGAAGCCATGTCTCCTGACACCCATGGCCTTGCCTGTTTGTCTTCCGGGTTTCTGGCACACAGGCGCACACAACAATCAGATGCGCAGCATCTGAAAACCAGTATGCACACGCTCGCCGGCAAACTGATTGTCAGGTTTTCATGTGCGCAAAACCCGGAAGTTTGGCTTTTCCGGAGCGCAGTGTCAACGAGGGCGCACGCACAAGCGTGCAACATTTCCGTGGTTTGCCATCACTGCCCTAAACCATTTCTGACACGTGGCGGCCCAGTCTCTTCTTGAAAACTTCCGGTGATGAAACTCCCACAACTTCTGAAGGCAACTTCTGTTACATTGGTTGATTGTTCTGTCAATCCTTATCCTTATTTTTATGTTGAATCTCTCCTTGTTCAGTTTCTATCCAGCTTTGGAGAATAGCTTGACTCCCACTTCTTTGGGGCAGCCCCTGAGATATTGGAACACTGCTATCATGTCTCCCCTGGTCCTTCTCTTCACTAGACTAGCCAGGCCCAGTTCCTGCAACCGTTCTTCGTATGTTTTAACCTCCAGCCCCCCTCATCATCCTGGTTGCTCTTCTCTGCACTCTTTCTAGAGTCTCATCCAACTGGATGCTGGATTCTAGGCTTACTAAGGCTTTACAGGGTGGTATTAGTACCTCATTTGATCTCCACAAGAATCCACTGAGATACTCGGGGATCAGTAAGGCCAAATGAGTCCCGATTAACTCTCGCTTCAGTTATAGACTATTACCGTATTTTTTGGAGTATAAGATACACTTTTTTTCCTCTAAAAGAGGGTGAATATTTGGGTGCATCTTATACACCGAATGTAGCCCCACCCATCCGGAAAATGGGATGCACCGAGGCGGCAAAAAACTATGACAATTCCTGCAGCCTGAAACAGCTGATCTTTGGGAGGCCGATCCAACCAACAATCAGCTGCTTGTGCTAATCAGGCTATGCTGAAGTTGAAGCTGAAACAGGCTGTTTGCTGCAAGGAGGCAAATTGCTGGGAGGCACAGGCAGATTTTTTCTTCTTGTTTTCCTCCCCAAAAAAGGTAGGTGCATCTTATAGTCCGAAAAATACAGTAATACACATTTCAGATTCCCCCGTACTTTTTAAAACTGGGCACCAAAACGATGTGGAAATATATGGGACTTATTTTCAGGTTAATACAAAGCCTCCCATCCCTTCTCCTCCAAATGAACTCTTTCGGGATAAAGGCATCTCTGGATCACCTGCTCAGGTACCCTTCTTCAGCTTGCCCCTCGCCTGCTTACCAAGACATTTTGAAGCCTGGCGTCCAAAGTGCACCGTGTCTAAGCAAACGGCACATTTGGTAGCTCTCATGTTCAGTCCCACGTTGAAACGGTGAGGAATATTGTGATGCATGCGTTCTTTAAGGCGCCGATTAAACTCTAGGGAAAAGAGCATGTTTCCATTAATTGAGAAACCAGACAAAGGACCAACTCTCTAAGGTACATACAGATCAATGCTAAAGCCTCCCTCTATCTATTATCTATCAATGATCTACCCTGTTTCCTCCAAAATAAAACATCCCCTGATAATAAGGTTTTGAGTGCGTGACAATAAGGCCAAGCACTTATTTCAGGGTTCAAAAAAATATAAGGCAGGGTCTTATTTTGGGGGAAACATGGTATCAATTATCTATCTATCTTTCTATCTATCTATCTATCTATCTATTATCTATTATCTATCTCTATCTAATCTATCAATTATCTATCTATGTATTATCTACATGTATTATCTATCAAACTATTATCTATTAATCAATCTATTATCTATCTAATCTATCAATTGTCTGTTCTATCTATTAATGTATTATCGATCATTATCTATCAAATATCCATCTTTAATTATCTATGTAATCTATCAATTATCTATCTATGTATTATCTATCAATCTATTATCTATTAATCTATTATCTATAATCTATCAAGTATCTATTATCTATCTATTAATGTATTAACTATCTATATCATTATCTATCAAATATCTATCTTTAATTATCTATCTAATCTATCAATTATCTATTGTATCTATTATCTATTAATGTATTATCTATCATTATCTATCAAATATATATCTTTAATTATCTATCTAATCTATTATCTGTTTTCTATTAATCAATTATCTATAATCTATCAAGTATCTATTATCTATCTATTATCTATTAATGTATTATCTATCTATCATTATCAAATATCCATCTTTAATTATCTATCTAATCTATCAATTATCTATCTGTATTATCTATCAATCTATTATCTATTTATCAATCTATCTATCATTATCTATTATCTCTCAATGTATTATCTATCTATCTATCTATCTATCTATCTATCTATCTATCTATCTATCTATCTATCTATCTATCTATCTTTCTATTCTATTCTATTCTATTCTATTCTATTCTATTCTATAGTCTGTCATGCATTTATCCATCTATCTATCCATTTTCACATTTATCCGTCCATCTATCCATCCGTCCATCCATCCATGTGGTGCTTGGGTTTCTAACTGCCCACCTTCCGGTCGATAAGCCCAGCATCTTAACTGCTAGGTCACCACGTCCCTCCTGCCTAACACACCCTTGTGTTACAATTGAAATTGTATCCAAATGTTGTTTTCACGGTAAAATACCCATTTGTCGTCAAAACCGATTTATCGCTGAGGTCTGCCCTTGCTTTGGAAATAATGAGGAAAATCTACTTTGGGCAGCTTGGAAACGGTCTGTCACATTTTTTGAAGCAGCTCTGTCTTTTCCTCCGAGACCGCCATGAGATCCTGGGAAAATACAGGGCTTCCTTAAAGATTCACAGAAGGACCCACCCAGCCGGGCTTTCTAACAGGGTTGGGAAAGCCAACAGGGGCAAGATCAGAAATTTGAGAAATAATTAGTAAATAAAGGTGCTTAAAAACCTTCTGTAAAGAACTTAAGGAGGTGTATTTCAAGAGCAGCGGGACTCAAACAGTACTGCTGTTTGGCAGCTGATGCAAAGTTTGGTGAGTTAGTCAGTTACTATGCGGATATTGTTCAAATTTGGGGAACTGTGGAATTAAACGTCGTAGACGTGCCAGTTAGTCATTTAACACCTCTACAAATGAAAATTATGATAATTAATGCTTACACCAAGCTCTGAGAGTTCTCAGAACTTCATATAATTATCTCAGTAATGGTTAACACTCCTGTAAGGTAAACCATCATTAGTTCCCAACAGAGCCTTTCAGAAAACAATACAATGAAGTCGTAACTTGGGGAGGAGGGACTGAAAACTGGGGAGGGCTCTCCCGTTCACACTCCTGGGGCAGAACAGGACAAAAAGTCTTGGTCACAAGACCGAATCACATGGACAGATCGGGGAGTCAAAGACAAAGCCGTCATTGGACATTCAGGACAGGACGACACCCAAACCTTACAAGGAAAGATGGAGAAATCACACAGAGAAAAAAGATATATTGTTGATGCTGCAGGGATTCTCGTCCACCTGCGTGCGGATCTGAACACTACGTGGCTTTTGGAGATCAAGCATTATAAGCATCAGTGGCAACTGGTAGCGGCGGCCTGAGGGTGGGCCGGCTCACCCACCCTGGCACTATGCTGTCTTGTTTAGCCATGTTTTCTTAGCCGTGTGCATGCATGCAAGCCACGCATGTCAGCAAAGTGAATGCACGGAAGGTCACGCGTGTTCAGATTTTCGGCGGACCGGTGGTAAAATTATGTGAAATCCATCTCTGGGTGGCATACTGGTTAGAGTGAAGTACTGCAGGCTACTTCTGCTGACTGCCGGCTGACTGCAATTTGGCAGTTCAAATCTCACCAGGCTCAAGGTTGACTCAGACTTCCGTCCTTCCGAAGTGGGTAAAATGAGGAGCTGGATTGTTGGGGGCGAGAGGCTGACTCTGTAAAACTGCTTAGAGAGGGCTGGAAAGCACTGTGCAGCGGTATATAAGTCTAAGTGCTATTGCTTGGAATCCATGGAAGGGAGGGGAGCTGATGTCCTTGGATCCTTGTTGGAACGAGTTGGAATTTGGATCTTAATTGGGCTTTGAAGTTGTTTCAGGTCTGCTGATGTTCCTAGTTTCTCTCAACTAAGACTGGTGGACTTCAACTCCCACAGTTCCCCAGGCCGGATGGGGCAATTGCATCCCAGGTGCTCCCACCCACTTCAAGGACACTGAGCAGATGTCACAGCGTGGCTGGCTGGCTCCCATAGCAAAATGAACAGAACTGATTGGTAGACGTAACAAACTGTGGGCGGCCCTTGGGGAAAAGGGAGAATTAACTATGCTTGCTTTTGTGCGGGGAATCCCAGAGCTGGCTTTGCTTCTTCTATGCCAATGTGGATTTATTCGGTAAAGTTTTATATACTCTTGGTAAAATAATATCCCCAGAGTTTCTTTTTCTGGATTTGCCAACTGGACAGCTGTCATTAAACCAGCTCGGAATAAACCCGGGTTTATGTGGCAAATGACTCGTATTTATGATGAGTCCCAAGTGTCCCAAGGTCATGCAATCCGCTTTTGTGACCTTCTGAGAAGCAAAATCAAGAGGGAAGCCAGGTACACTTCACAATTGTCCTACTAACTTAAGAACCGCACCGATTCACTTAATAACTGTGGCAAGGAAACTCACAACTATCTCGCTCAGCAACGGAAATCTGGAGCTTCATTGAGGCCGTAAATCGAGGGCTACCTGTATTCTGGTTATCTAGGAACTTTACGATTAGCCTGGCTTTTGGCTGTTGCTGAACCAGAGGTCTGCAACCTTGGCAACTTTACGACTTTATGGAGTTCAACTCCCAGAATTCCTCAGCCGGCTGAGGAATTCTGGGAGCTGAAGTCCACAAAGTCGTAAAGTTGCCAAGGTTGCAGACCTCTGTGCTAAACAGTCCATGTTTTGCACGACCTACTGACGCTTCGATCCCAGCTTGGCGCTATTAGGAAGCCAGGCACCATATGCAGTCGGGAGGGGGGTCTCCGATTTGTCTGGGCCAGAACCCCTCCAGAGCCAAACACCCACCCCACTCCCCAAGCCTTACCCTCTGGCGTGGAGGCCTCCTTTCTGCGGCTTGGAAGGAGGTGCCAACAGGCTGATGGGCGTGGGCTGGTGTTCTGGTGACCGAACTATGGCAGACATGATGATCTGCTGCCTGGCCGTGGCAGGCGTGGATGGGTGAGGGTGGTCTGTAATTTTCCTATGGGCAGCTACGGACACACACAAATAGTTAGTTAACTCCTCCTCCGAGAGGGAAGAAGAAGAAGAAGAAGAAGAAGAAGAAGAAGAAGAAGAGGAAGAGGAAGAGGAAGAGGAAGAGGAAGAGGAAGAGGAAGAGGAAGAAGAAGAAGAAGAAGAAGAAGAAGAAGAAGAAGAAGAAGAAGAAGAAGAAGAAGAAGAAGAAGAAGAAGAAGAAAGAGCCGACGCCGTGGTTCTACGGAACCGTAAGACTGACAGCCTGCAGTCTTGTTTTCTTTTATTTAAAAGTTTTGGATGGTAAACAGCCAACAAGGGGGGCGGCAGGGAAAGGGGGAGGAGAGAGAGAGAGAGAGAAACAAAAGACGTCAAGGACAAGACGGAGTGGGGGTGGGGGGGTGCTCGGGACTGTGAAGGAAAACCAAAAAGGCCCTTCCTTTTGCTCGAGGCGACTTTTCAAGTGTTTTTCCCCCTACCTTCCTCCCGAGCCGATCGGAGTTCGATGCGGGTTTTCTGCAGGGCTTCCTCCAGCTCCGCTGAGCGGGCCTTCTCCTTCTCCAGAGCCACCTTCAGCTCATTGTACTGCAGAGGAACCTGTGTGGGCAAAGAAGGGTCCTCTTTCCGTCGACTAAACAGGCCCTAGCAACAGAAACACACAGACAGCTCCTAACTCCTTGTCAGTGATGGTTGCCTCCTGGGGGGGGGAAGGGAAAGCTCGCTAACTGCAGACCAGAGGGTCTGAGGGCCTCCTCTTCCTCCTCCTCCCCTCCCCTCCTCCTTTCCTCCACTTCTCCCCTCTTTCTCCTCCTCTCCCCTCCTCCCCTCTTCCTCTCCTCTTTTTCCTTCTCCCCTCCTCCTCCTCTCTTCCCCTCTCCCCTCCTCCCCTCTTCCTCTCCTCTTTTCCTTCTCCCCTCCTCCTCCTCTCTTCCCCTCTTTCCTCCTCCCTCTCCTCTCCCCTCTTCCTCCTCTCCTCTTTTTCCTTTCCTCCCCTCCTCTTCCTTCCCTCCTCTCCTCCCTCCCCTCCCTCTTCCTTCTCTCCCCTCCTCCTTTCTTCCACCTCCCCTTCTTTCCTCCTCCTCTCCTCCTCTTCCTCCTCTCCTCTCTTTTTCCTTCTCCTCTCCTCTCCTCCCCTCCTCTCTCCCTCCCCTCTTCCTTCTCTCCCTCTTCCTTTCTTCCACTTCTCCCCTTTCTCCTCCTCTCCCCCTCTTCCTCCTCTCCTCTTTTTCCTTCTCCCCTCCCTTCCCTCTCCTCTTCCTCCCTCTCCTCTCCCCTCTTCCTTCTCCCCTCCTCCTTTCTTCTACTTTCTGCCCTCTTTCTCCTACCCTCTCCTCTTCCTCTTCCTCTCCTACCCTCTTCCTTCTCCTCCTCCTCCTTCCTTCCTTCTCTCCTCCTCTTCCTTCTCTCCTCCCCTCTTCCTCCTTCTCCTCTCCTCTCCCTTCTCTCCTCCCCCCAATTGCCTAGTCAAGCATTTTAAAAATAAGTTCTTCCCCAGCTTGGCCCGTCTCAGAGATCATCACCCAGGCTCACAAGAAGAGGAAACCGGACAGCCATATGCCGGAATAGTACAGTTAGTCCTCAACTTATAACCGCGATTGAGCCCAACGTTTCCGCTGCTAAGCGAGACAGCTGTTAAGTAAGCGTTGCCCCATTTTAGGACCTTTCTAAGCTGTAGTTGCTAAGTGAGTCACTGCAGTCGTTCAACGAGGTAACATGGTCGTTTAGCAAATCGGGGCTTCCCCATCGACTTCGCTTGTCGGAAGGTCGCAAAAGTGGACCACGCAGCCCTCCCCGGGGACACGGCGACCGTCATAAAATACAAGTCGGTTGCCAAGCATCTCAGTTTTTGATCCCGTTACTCTAGGGATGCTGCGAACGGTCGCTAAGTGTGAAACACGGTCATTGGTCACTTTTTCCCCGTGCCGTTGTAACACTGAACGGCCACTAAGCGACTGGTGGGTTAAGTCAAGGACCCACTTGTACACAAGGCAACTACAGAGGCCAGGTGTCCAAAGACAAACTTAAGGAGCTTTTGAGGGGTTCCATCTGGAAGCCCCCTTCGTTCCCCCCCGTCTTAGCATTTCGGGCAGCGAGCCGCTGCCTCCTGCCTGCTAGTTAATTTTTTTTTTTTTTTTGCGTTCATATATTTTCCACACCCTTTTTCTTCTTGGCTGGCTGATCCATCTTCGCTTGGAGGAAATCTATAAGCTTGGTTTGCTGGGAAATAGTGCCTTCCATTTTCACTTTCTCGTGGGAATACAGGACCTTTGAGAAAAATCAAAACCAGGAATACACCAGGGGTCTCCAAACAAACCCGAGCGAAACGGTTAAAAAGGGAAATCTGTAAAGTTATTCCCGGCTCTGCGCGATGCTTTCTTCTCTCTCACCTGAATATTTTCCAGCTGGTATTCCAAGTCGCTCCTTTCGGTCTTCAAAAGATCGGCCCGGGTCTCAAAGCCTCCTGCAGGCCTTGCGTCAGACGGAAGATATGATTCTTCTGCAAATCCATCTGCTGCTGCAGCTTGGCTTGCTGGGAAGGAGACAAAACCCAGGGACGGCTATGATAAAATAGTATTCAGAGGGAGGGAGGGAGGGATTAAGAGAAAGACAGAAAGGAGAAGGATTGAAAGAGAGATTGTTAAAAGAGGGAGGCAAGGCAGGAAGGAAGGAGATGAGATAGGGAAAAAGAGAAAGAAGGAAAGTCTGGAGTTGAGGGAGGGAGCAAGGGAGGAAGGCAGAAAGGAGAAGATTGAAAGAGAGATTATAAAGAGGGAGGGAGGGAAGAAGGAGATGAGATAGGGAAAAAAGGAAGGAAAGTCTGGAGTTTAAGAAGAAAATGGAGGGAGGAGGGGAGGGAGGGAGGGAGGGAGGGAGGGAGGGAGGAGGAAGGAAGGAAGGAAGGAAGGAAGGAAGGAAGGAAGGAAGACAGAAAGAAGAATTGAAAGAGATTATAAGGGAGGAAGGAAGGAAGACAGAAAGGAGAAGAACTGAAAGAAAGATAGGAAGGAAGGAAGGAAGGAAGGAAGGAAGGAAGGAAGGAAGGAAGGAAGGAAGGAAGGAAGGAAGGAAGGAAGGAAGGAAGGGAATTGAAAGAGAGATTATAAGGGAGGGAGGAGAATTGAAAGTGATAAAGTGATTATAAGGAAGGAAGGAAGGAAGGAAGGAAGGAAGGAAGGAAGGAAGGAAGGAAGGAAAGGAAGGAAGGAAGGAAGGAAGGAAGAATTGAAAGAGATAAAGAGAAAGTTTATAAGGGAGGAAGGAAGGAGAATTAAAGTGATAAAGATAACAATTATAAAGAAGGAAGGAAGGAGAATTGAAAGAGATGAAGCGAAAGTTTATAAGGAGAGGGAGGGAAGGAAGAAGAAGAGACAGAAAGGAGGAATTGAAAGAGATAAAGTTTATAAGGGAGGGAGGGAAGGATGGAAAGAAAGGCGAGAAAGACAGAAAGGAGGAGAATTGAAAGTAACACAGAGAACAATTATAAGAGTAGGGAGGGAGGGAGGGAGGGAGGGGCCATATTTTGGGGTTTATATCAAAATTTTAATTAATATTTCCCAACTTCGGCAACTTTAAGAGGTGCAGACTTCTATCCCTCCGTCCGCAGGAACTTGAAAAGTCTGCACCTCTCAAAGCTGCCATTTTAAAAAACCAGCAATTTAAACCCCCAGCTGGTAAAATAATGATTCCAGGAGGAACCAAATTCAGTTTGCCAGTTTCAATCTTGCAGAATGGAGGCACGGTCTTTCGGGTAGGGAGCAGGGGACTTACTTCTTCCAGAAGCCTCTGTTTGAGTTCACGTTCCCGTTTCAAGCTTTTGCTGTAAGCTCCGGGCATTCATCTCCAGCATGGCGTGCTTCTTCTCCAAGTCATTCAGCTGGTTAGGACAGGGAAGTAGACGCGCTCAACGGACGCTGGCATGAAACGCCAGTCTTTTCTGAATCTACTCGCCTCTCTCACCCCTCCACCCCCCCCCCACTTTCTAAATCCTTGACTTACAACAATAATTCGTTTAGTAACCATCAGCCTCCTGCTTGGGAATACCTTGCCCGTTAAAGTGGTGGGAGAAACCTCCCCCACAGTACCAGGGGTGAAATGTTCTCAGTTCGGACCGGATCACCTGATCCGGTAGCAATGGCGATGGGTTCGGAGAACCGGTAGCAGAAATCCCTCCCCCACATCCCATGCCCAGCTGAGCCGCGTGATCATCAGAGCGGTTTTTTTTTTTTACTTTTAAAAACATTTTTTTCTACAAATGTTTTTAAAAGTTAAAAAAAAAAGCCTCTGATGATTGCGCAGCTCAGTTGGGATTGTCAGAGGCTTTTAAAACCTTTTTTTTTTTTACCTCTTGGCTGAAGGAGGTTGTAGAAAAATTGTTTTGAAAGAAAAAAAAAGCCTCTGATGATCAGGCAACTCAGCTGGGATCGTCAGAGGCTTTTAAAAGCACTTCTTTCTTACAACCTCTTGGCTGAAGAAGGTTGTAGAAAAAATGCTTTAAAAAGTTTTTTTTTTTAAAAAAAAAGTTGGCCATGCCCACCCCATCACATTAACCCCCACCAAGCCACGCCCACAGAACCGGTAATAACGAATTTTACATTTCACCACTGCCTGGTACTTAATTTCTTTTGAAATGTTTTTGGTAAGGAAAAAAGTGAAATATTTAGCCTGCCTTCTACCTTTTAGCTGAACTGTGTACGCCCTGACTACCGGAGATGAAGGAATTATGCTGCTCTTAATGACTGGTTTACCGTGTTGAGTTTCCATGATCGGCTCATGACAACGTGTGACTTTCAAAGTTGTATTTTTTAAAAAAAGTACATGCCAAATTGAGGTGGGCCCATGTGGAACTTGTTTCTGTGTAACCCTTTAATTTGTCAATAAACTTTATCTTCTCCTTTCCACTTATAAAAGTCCTCTTTCCTTTCCACTTATAAAATTCTCTTTTCCTTTCCACTTATAAATGTTCTGTTTTCCTTTCCACCTGTATCTTGCTTGAGTGCCAAATAAAAATGTCACTCCCCTTCCCGTCGGAGTCTGAATCCAAGGGGGAAGACGAACAGCTGACAGAAAGCAAAAGAGTGGTTCTGTTGGCTGGGAGGAAACTGGGGAAGGGCAAAGTCAGGCTGGGCAGAGCAGGGGAGAGGTAGAACAAGGGAGAGAGGGTTCAGATGAAGACCAAGGCCCACTCCCTCCTCATCCTAGGGCACGCTGGGAAGAACAGTGAAGAGAGCACCATGGGTTGTGTGGCTTACAAAAGAGGAAGGAGCCCCGATTCCCTTCACAAGGCACACCTGGGGATGGAGTTTAAAGGAGAGACAAATGGGAGGGAAGGTTGTCGGGAACAAACACTGAGTTCATCTTATGTTAACTGCTTTATCTGAGTTCCTGGCATCCTCCCAACTGGTTTGATCTACTGCCGTGCTATTTCACTTCTGGAACTCCTTATCTTGCTTGCCATGCCGGATTAATTACCTTATCTTGCCTTGTTGGATTTATAGTTGGATGTTTTCTGTTTATAATGCTTGGACTGGAGTATTTTCAGCCAAAGGCTGCTACAGGTTTGTGGGAGAGTTTTTCTCCAGACTGGAGAGTAAAAGAGATGTTGGGGGCAAAGTTGGAGTTAATAAAGAGACCCATACTTATTCTCTGGCTGTGTTGCCTTTGTGCCACGGCCCAGGTTATCACAAAAAGGAACAGAGCTTTCTGGGACAACATCAGCCAATACAAGCAGTCCTTGACTTACAACCACAATTGAGCCCCAAATTTCTCTGGCTAAGCGAGACGGTTGTTAAGTGAGTTTTGCCCCATTTTACCACCTCTCTCGACAAGGTTGTTAAGCGAATCGTTGCATTTGTTAAGTTAGTCACACGATGGTTAAGTGAATCTGGCTAAGTGACCGACCTTGTCGGAGAGACTCTCAGCTTTGAGCTTCTGTTCCTTTAATGCTTGCTGGAGAGCCAAGATCTCCGCTTTATGTTCTTTCACCGCGAGCTCCACGACTTGGCGGGATTCCGTGATTCGCTGGTCGGCTCGCACCCTGTATGAAAGAGAATAAGCACCAACTTTATACCACTCGTGCGGTCTGCTTCCCTTCCAGGATCCCAAGAAGGATGGAATCAGTAGGAAGGAGTTTTCGGGGAGCCAAACCTTTTCTTCTGAAGGCCAGAAGGCCATCATTCAATAGATAGATAGATGATAGATAGATGATGAATAGGTGATAGATTAATAGGTGATAGATAGATAGATAGCTTATAGCTAGATAAATAAGTGATAGATAGATGATAGATGATAGATAAATAAGTGATAGATAGATGATGGATAGAGAGATAAATAGGTGATAGATGATAAATAATTAAATAGGTGATAGATAGATAGATAGATAGATAGATAGATAGACAGATAGATGACAGATAAATAGGTGATAAATAGATTAATAGGTGATAGACATAGACGATAGATGATAGATTATGGCTAAATAGGTGATAGATGATAGATAGATAGAGATATAAATAAATAGGTGATAGATAATAGATAGATAAATAGGTGATAGATAGATAGATGACAGATAGATAGATGATAGATAAATAGGTGATAAATAGATTAATAGGTGATAGACAGATAGATGATAGATGATAGATTATAGCTAAATAGGTGATAGATAGATGATAGATAGATAGATAGATAGATAGATAGATAGATAGATAGATAGATAGATAGAGATATAAATAAATAGGTGATAGATAATAGATAGATAAATAGGTGATAGATGATACATGATAGATAGATAGATGATAGATAAATAGGTGAGAGAGAGGGGGGGAGGATGGATGGACGGACAGACAGACAGACAAACAACTGATAGCTGATCATCTGTTACCTGCTCTCAAAAGTGTACACATGCATAATAACATGCACATTCACATGCTATATACATACATATGTATATACCTGCCGTGTTTCCCCGAAAATAAGACCCTGTCTTATATTTTTTTTTAACCCTAAAATAAGCGCTTGGCCTTATTGCCATGCGCTCAAAAGCCCGATTGGGCTTATTATCAGGGGAATGTCTTATTTTAGGGGAAACAGGGTATGCCCTAATATATAAATACATAAAAATATTAATCACTGCCCACCCTGAATACATAGCGGGAAGAGGAAACTCAAGTTCATAAGGCTGATGCTACACCGAACAAAACAGTGCCTGACTCTGGATGTTCGGCTTCGGATACCACGAAGACCCCTCCCAGAAGGTAACAAGGAAAACAGGTCACGAAGAGGATGAGTAGCGTCCCAGACAATCCTGGGGACCCAGCTCAAGCATCGCTTATATGCCACATCCTCGATAGAAGGAAGTGAACGCCCAATAATATTTTCTGCTGTCCTCACCACTCTCCCGGACAGCCTTCCTGTCCGAAGCAGAGCCTGTGTAGCGTAGAGGGCTAATGCCTCCTACTAAAGGCAGCAATTAACACCAGCTGCCTGTAATTTCTCTGAGTTCAATCCTAGCCAGGCTCAAGGTCGACTCAGCCTTCCATCCTTTCTAAGGTGGGTAAATTGAGGACCCAGTTTGTGGGGACAATAAGCTGACTTTGTATAAATATACGAAAGTACGAAGGCTATTGCTTAACGCATTGTAAGCCGCCCTGAGTCTCCGGAGGAGGGCGGCATATAAATCAAATAAAAAATAAAAAAATAAAAAATAAAAATGCTTCCAAACCAGACATGACAGGAGGCTCTGCATCGTCCCTTTATATAAAAAAAGAGCTAAGTGGCAATTCAGTGCTTCTTCCTGGGTTTCATACATCTTATCCACACCTGCTTTGCTGAACGAGAACCAAGTTGGCACCGTGAGAATCCGGAAGAAAAACGAGGGCCAGATGGTGTCGGTTATATGAGGGAGGCTGGCAAATAGCCAATCTCTGAATCCCGACGTCATGCTCTTGCATAAAATTCTGTATATAGCCTATATGTTAATCAAGAGCCCAAGAATAAGCAGGGTTAGAAAGCGAGGCTGGCGCAGCCTGGCTTCCTAAAACTCTTTAAAACCGTCCCCCGTCCAGGTTTCCTTTGCTGTAAAATACTACGCTGTAAATTCACCTTGAGCGGAGATACTTCGTTTAAAACAGGGGTGTCAAAACTCAAGGCGTGGGGGACGGATCCGGCCTGCATGCTGCCCTGGAGGGAGCAAAGAACAGTGCCTCTGCCAGCAAAAACGGAGCTTGGAGAGGGGGGGGGGGGGACAGGCACAGGCCGCCGGGCTCCATTTTCGCTGGCAGAGGGCTAGCAAGGCAAACTAAAAACAAAAGAAAAGGAGAAGTGTTTTCCATTTTTGCATTTGAGCACGCAAGAAGGGACAGGGAAGGAGAAAGGGAAAGACAAAGAAGAAAAAAAAAAGAAGGGAAGATGGGAAGAGAGCAAGAAAGGAAAAATAAGGAGGTGGGAAGGAAGAAGAATGAAGAAGGGTGGAAAAAGAAGAGAAGGAAGGGAAGGGAAGGGAAGGGAAGGGAAGGGAAGGGAAGGGAAGGGAAGGAAAGGAAAGGAAAGGAAAGGAAAGGAAAGGAAAGGAAAGGAAAGGAAAGGAGGAAGGGAAGGGAAGGGAAGGGAAGGGAAGGGAAGGGAAGGGAAGGAAGGAAGGAAGGAAGGAAGGAAGGAAGGAAGGAAGGAAGGAAGGGACACAATTAGAATGAGGGGAGTGTGTGAGGGAAGTCCTGGTTTAGCATCTCCGTACCTTCCACCGGGCCCTGCTATTTCAACAGGCTATCCTGGCTGAATAAGAATCAGGATGGGATATTTGTAAATTAGGGGGTTTTATATGATTTTTATATGATTAACGGCCAAATTGTTTAATTCTTTCAATTGGTTTTAGCTTTGATACGATTCTGTGTTTTATCTTGGCCTGAGTCTTTCGGGAGAAGGGCGGTATATAAATCAAATAAACCATAAACCAAACCAGGGGCCCCTCCACACGAGTGATGCCCACTCTGGCCACGCCCCCCTCCCGCAGGTCAAACACAGGATGATATTACCTAGCTGGGTAATGAAATGTCCACAAGAAAACTATCAAGGTCAGAGAGCGCCATCGTTTCAACCCTGAGCTACAAATGTTCTCCTTTATTGAATTCGCTGTCTTCCAGAGGTCCGTGTGGATTTTCGCACAACATCCCGTTTTTCAACCCTTTCCGTTTTCACCGTTTTGCGTTTCCCCGAAACCCGAACCGAAGAGAACGTTGTACCTGCTTTGCTTCTCCGTATCCAACATTCTCTGGAGTTCCCGCACCCGGCACTCAAACTGGGTCTTCTCGTCGCCCAGAACACTTCTCCACGCCTCCCACTGGCGCTCCTTCTCCAAGAGCTCGTCGTTCAGAGCCTCCAGATCCATCACTTGCTCCTCCAGCATGGTACAGGTGGTCTTTAAGGCCTCCATGGTCTAAAAATAAATCCCCGGCAGATTTTATTTTTCCCCCCTGTGAAGTTCATCATCATCATCTCCTTTACTGGCCGGATGCCTTTCCTGTCGCCAATGCAGAGTTTTGTTCAGGAGATACATTCTCATTGTGCCGAGAGAGAGAAATATCTATCCCTACCAGGGATCGAACTCACACCCTCCAGATTGTGAGGCAAGTGCTCCATGGCTAGGCCATCGCACCACTCAGCATTAAGGCTTATATCTTCTTTTAAAGACCCCATAATCCCTTGCAGGGTGGAGCCTGGCCAACTGAAGGGAGCTAGCTGAGTTTACTGGCCGGATGCCCTTCCTGTTGCCAATGCAGAGTTTTGTTCAGGAGATACATTCTCATTGTGCCGAGAGAGAGAAATATCTGCCTCTAACTAGGATTGAACTCACAGCCTCCTGACTGTGAGACGAGTGCTGCCACCGCACCACTCATAATGAAGAGCATAATCCTAGTCTAAAATAAAGCTCCTTTAGATTCCTTGCCAAGAGGTTCTTAACATTTACTGAACCTCTTCAAGGAAAGAGGCACAGGATGGCACGGTTCTGGGTGGGGCGTGTTGGACAGGAGAGAGGAACAGCAGCGTTAGAAGAATCTGAGACAGGGTTTCCAAGGTCATAAAATGGGGAAGAATTAACCAGATGCAGTGGTTTATACCGCCTGTTCTCAGACCAAGTCAATAGAATAGAATAGAATAGAATAGAATAGAATAGAATAGAATAGAATAGAATAGAATAGAATAGAATAGAATAGAATAGAATAGAATAGAAGAAAGAAGGAATGAGAGAGAATAGAATAGAATAGAATAGACTACGAAACCAGAATAGAATAGAACAGAATAAGAAATCAAAATAGTATAGAATAGAAATATGAAATAGAATAGGACAGAATAAGAAATCAGAATAGAATAGAATGAAATAGGAATAGGAATAGGAATAGGAATAGGAATAGGAATAGGAATAGGAATAGAATAGAATAGAATAGAATAGAATAGAATAGAATAGAATAGAATAGAATAGAATAGAATAGAATAGAATAGAATAGAATAGAATAGAATAGAATAGAATAGAATAGAATGGAGAATGAATGAAAGAATAGAATAGAATAGAATAGAATAGAATAGAATAGAATAGAATAGAATAGAATAGAATAGAATAGAATAGAATAGAATAGAATAGAATAGAATAAGAAACCAGAGTAGAATAGAACAGAATAAGAAATCAAAATAGTATAGAATAGAAATATGAAATAGAATAGGACAGAATAAGAAATCAGAATAGAATAGAATGAAATGGAATGGAATGGAATGGAATAGGAATAGGAATAGGAAATAATGAATAGAATAGAATAGAATAGAATAGAATAGAATAGAATAGAATAGAATAGAATAGAATAGAATAGAATAGAATAGAATAGAATAGAATAGAATAGAATAGAATAGAATAGAATAGAACAAGAAATTAAAATCAAAATAGTATAGAATAGAAATATGAAATAGAATAAGAAATCAGAATAGAATAGAATAGAATAGAATAGAATAGAATAGAATAGAATAGAATAGAATAGAATAGAACAACAGAGTTGGAAGGGACCTTGGAGGTCTTCTAGTCCAACCCCCTGCTTAGACAGGAAACCCTACACCACTTCAGACAAATGGTTGTCCAATTTCTTAAAAACTTCCAGTGTTGGAGCCTTCACAACTTCTGGAGGCAAGTTGTTCCACTGATGAATTGTTCTAACATCTAATATGCATTTAGTTGGATGGTTGAACGAGAGTCCTACCAGAGCCGGCCTTTGTCAACTGAAATGAGGAGGACTTACTTGCTTTTGACTGGTGAGCTGCATCTCCCGTTCCGTTATCTCGCGACGGAGATGGTCAACCTCGCTCCGCAACTGAACCACCTCGTTGTTCGCCCCCGAAGCTTCGTCTAACTGCTTGGAGAGGAAGAAATTCTGGTTGTTCAGTTCGGCGTTATCCTCGGTCAGCTGGTTTAGCTGTTCTTCTAAGTCCGTGATCACCTACACGAAAAGAACAACAACACGCCGGGTGGAGGGGGGGAAAAAATAGAAAATAAATCTAAGAAAACAGGCGGAGAACTTAAAAGCCGACGAGTCTTTTGACAGCCAACTTCCAAACTTCATCAAATGGCGTTCTGGAAGTTTTTTTTAAATCATGCAGCTTTGCAAAAAACGGCACATGCTTAGATAGCCCGGGGTGGAGGCTTAAACCCATGCCCGGGCTGAAGATCTGCTGTCCATTGTTATGTGTAAGATGCACCTCGACGTTAAGAGGTTTACTTTTCATGCTACGGCCTCGGGTTGGAAGAATGCAAGAGCAGCAAGCAACTGGCAGCCAATGGTTGCCTGGCCAGACCTGCAGATGTTCAAACGGCAGTATAAAGCAAATGGATTTAACTTCCCCAACCTGGTGTTCTCCTCACTGCGGACCACAGATGCTACGTTCCGTAAGAGGGATAGTGACGATGTGTGGAGAGGCCTTGGCAGAGAGGCAGATTACCTGTTAGGTGACTCTTTTGAGATTGTTTCAACAAGAGAGGAAAACCAGGGTGTTGTGGCCTGTCGGATACCGGCCCTTCCAGCAGCCGAATCAGAGGAGGAGAAGGCGGCATGAGAGTCAGGGTTAGCATCAGGGCAAACTGAGAGCTCCGAGGGGGGGAAGAGGGAATGGAGGTTTGAGAGACAGACAGAGGCGGGGCCTGGGCCATCTGTCAGCCCTCAGAGGGAGACTCAACAGCCCCCAGGTCTAGAGGTGGTTGATGTAGAACAGCTCGGTCCAGTGCCTGACGAGCGGATGTGCAGAAGGCAGAGGAGAGGAGAACAGCGGAAATCTATGGGCTGGTCCTCAGGATGGAAGAGCCACTGCTGCTAGCGAAGCCCCATCCTAGCTCTGGGGATAAAAGGCAGGGGGCAGAGATGAATAGATGTGGCAGACAACTATTCATCTCCCAGCCGGACAAAGTTGTTAGCCTGTGGTGAGAGAGAAACGTTTTGCCAGGGCTTCCGGCATTCCTAATCAAGGAATCTGAGTTCACTTCAGAGGGCTTGTCGTGTTTGAGGAGTTGGGTCAGAAACAGGGTGTTGCAACAGCTAATCGGCCACCCTCTCCCATTTAGGGTTCACCTTGGGGTGAAATTATGACAAGCGCCCGCCATTCATACGCATTTTAGAGAGGCAAAGCTAATATCAGCGTTTCAGTGAGAGGCAGACAAAGAACCAGGCCACAATGCTTTTGCGAAGCAGAGAAAGCTGGGGTCCATTAAAGCAGAATGGGGGTGAAGATGAATTGTTTTCGGCCCACCCCAGATGTTTTGAATGTTGCTGGATAGACCAGACCCGTCAGAAAATGGAGGCAAACAACTGGACGAAGACATACCGTGTGGCTGAAGAGCGAAACACACAATTTTGGAAGGAAACGTTAAACCGGGTGTTTCCAGACAACGCTCGACTGAGCCGACTAATAACAAAATCACTTCGTCAGAAGTTGTCCTAATCCACACAACTTTGCAGTCACGGTTGTGACTCCCCAACCAACGGCAATGTCTCCGTTTTCTTCTCAACAACAGAGGAAGAATCGACACGAGGAATAAAGCGATGTGAATAGGAATCAACGCAAATGTCACACAGCAATTAAAAAAAGCATCCTGACGACGGGGCTCCCTTGCTTAGATATTGTCCACCTTAAGAGCATCTTCTCTTGGTTCAATGCATCTAGAAGGTTCCATTTTTTTGGAATCCCTTCTAGTTTCTTGGTTCAGCTGCGTGGGGAGGTGGACAGGAAGAGAGGGAACTATTTCTCGTCCTTTGATAAATATATAAAGCTAAGGAGCATCTACAAGGGACTCAGTGGCTAAGACGCTGAGCTTGTCGATCGAAAGGTCGGCAGTTCAGCGGTTCGAATCCCTAGCGCCGCGTAATGGGGTGAGCTCCCGTGACTTGTCCCAGCTTCTGCCAACCTAGCAGTTCGAAAGCACGTTAAAAAAAAATGCAAGTACAAAAATAGGGACACCTTTAGCGGGAAGGTAACAGCGTTCTGTGGGCCTTTAGTCACGCTGGCCACATGACCACGGAGACGTCTTCAGACAGCGCTGGCTCTTCAGCTTTGAATCGGAGATGAGCACTGCCCCCTAGAGTCGGGAACGACTAGCACAGATGAGCGAGGGGAACCTTAAACAAGCATCTCCTAACAGGTGGGCTGGAGAAAATAGGAAGATGGACCACAAGGAGAACACCAAGGTGGCCATCTTTCAAGCTTGAAGTTCTGAGAACTTCCTCATCCGTTTGAAGTGAAGGATTGTGAAAGCAGCAACACTGAGCTGCAGGAGCTGGGATATCACAAAGAGGCCCTTTCCTCAAGGGCCAATCTTTCTTTCCAATGCATTGGGAAAACAAAACTTTTCAAGTTAGAATTCAGAAAGAGAAAAAAGTACTCATTCCAGGTTTCTCTCTTCTGTTTCCTTTCTACTGGATGAAATTAACATTTATGATCGTTTCTCCCTCCCTCCTACTCTTCCTAGATATACCAGTTAATTGCCACTATCTTGAAATTTATATATGGGTAGACTGAAACGCTTCCCTCCTGGTTGTTGGCAGTTGACTTACAGATTGATATTATAATTCTGAAATACCGTTTCCCCTAAAGTAAGACATCCGCTGATAATAAACCCAATCGGGCTTTTGAGCGCATGTGCTAAAATAAGCCCCCCTCCGAAAATAAGCCCTCTGTGAAAATATTTAAACTCATGCGTAGCCGGTCCCTGCCCATTGCTTGTTTAGATTTAGGGAGACAGAGCTGGAAATCAGGCAAGACGGCAAGAGAAGTCCCCTCTTCCTCCATGCGCCCCAAAATAATAAAACCTCCCCGAAAATAAGCCCTTATTTTGCAGTTCAAAAAAAAATAAGACAGGTTCTTATTTTCGGGGAAACACGGTAAGTACTATAAGTAAGTAAATTAAATTGAAATGTGGCTAATGCAGAAATGCATTGTGATTTCTCCCTCCGCCCCCCAAGTATTCCTTGTTTAAATCCATTGATACACATATCCTTTTACACAAGGACGCAGGTATGACTAACTGCTATGAGTCGCTTCTCGTATCGGTTGGAAATGAACAATGCCTGCAAAAAAATAAAAAATAAAAAATCGAACGCCCGACACATTCGAATTTCAATTTACTAGTAAGAGAGACAGCGAATGCAAGGACATAAATAAGAAAATAGGTTTCTCTCTCCCCCCCCACACACACAACTCGATGCTACAGGCTAATTATAAAACTTGGTACAACACTCGAGGTTACCGTGGTAACTCAGATAGGCGGGTCGACCAATCGGTATAGTTATTCAGTCATATCAAACAAATCGCTTTTGCTTATATTTCCAGAGGCACGTGGGCCTCCGAAGAGCAGGGGCCGGAGGCAAAAAGCAGGAATATACAGAATTATCATCCTTCTGATGAGCTTAGAAAAACATCTGGATGGAGGCGCCTGGAGGCAAACCATACAGGCAGAAGTTATAGCCTAATCCAGCAAACGTAGATGGTTAGCGTAATACATCTGTTTGGCTTAATCCATCTTCTATGACAGTGATGGCGAACATTTTCGGCACCGAGAGCCCAAACTGGAACGTGCGTGCATGTGGGCACGCCGGAGCGCCGGAGACCCGAAAACCAGCTGGCCGTTTTTGGGACTGTTTTCAGGGCATTTTTCAGGACGTTTTTGTTGTAACCCAGGCCCAAGTAGTTAGTATTAAATGCAAACAGTTCGAAAACAAACAGACTTTATTAGAACAGCTAAGAATTAACTCATTCTCAGCATAGTCCAAACTAAATTAAAGCAAATTCTTCAAAACACCATTCCTCAGTTTATCACCGACCTTGGGATAATTAGGCAAACTGCCAAAGGCTTTTCTTGGCAAAAGTTCAGAAGCAGAAGACGCCAACAAGAAAGAAATACATCCAAACAAGAAGCAAGTCTCTCAACGTTGTTTTCCGGCAAAGAGGCCAAGAGCCGTTGCTGGCCTTTTAAGCCTTATAGGAGGGGCCAATCATCTCTTGGCCCTATTCCCAAGTCGTCCTCTCTGCTTTATCTGCTCCTGCCTTCTGGCAGCTTTTCTCATTCGTGTACTAGGAACAGGCTCCTCCTGTTCCTCTGCCTCTCTACTGTCAGCCTCTGGAGGCTCCGAAGTCCGCACCTCACTCCCCGATGGCCCTGGCCCCATCTCTGCCTCCGATGCAGAGCTCTCATCTGGGCCTTTCCCAGCCTCCAGGACTGGGGCAGTCCCCGAGATATTGGAAGGCTGCTATCATGTCTCCCCTAGACCTCCTTTTCATCAGACTAAACATGCCCAGTTCCTGCAACCGTTCTTTATATATTTTAGCCTCCAATCCTCCCCTAATCATCCTTGTTGCTCTTCTCTGCACTCTTTCTAGAGTCTCCACATCTGTTTTACATCATGGCAACCAAAACTGGATGCAGTATTCTAAGGGTGGCCTTACCAAGACCTTACAAAGTGGTATTATTAATACTTCATGTGCTCTTGATTCTATCCCTCTGTTGATGCAGCCTAGAACTGTGTTGGCTTTATTGGCAGCTGATTCAGCTCACATGGTGCTGCCTTATGCCATCTTTGGTCAACTGGTGGCGAGGTGTGAAAGATTTAAGAGGCTGCAGGATTTCTGAAATGAATTTGGTGGAAGAGAAAAAAACAGGCAGGCAGGAGCAGATACCAAGGGACGGGAGGGTTTAGGCAGAAGATCCTCTAGCCAAAAAATAAATAAAAAGAAAAGAAAATTTATTTTCTCTACATGGGGCTCCCCTTGAAGAGCACTCGGAGGCTCCAACTGGACCAGAATGCGGCCGCGCGGGTGATTATGGAGGCGACACGACGCACCCACGTAACAGCTCTCCTGCGCGAGCTGCACTGGCTTCCGGTGGTCTTCAGGGTGCGATTCAAGGTGCTGGTCGCCACCTTTAAAGCGCGCCATGGTTTAGGACCGGGATATTTACAAGACCGACTTCTGCCACCGATTGCCTCCCACCGGCCGGTATGCTCCCAGAGAGGGTGGCACCTCAGGGTGCCGTCAGTCAAATTATGTCGACTGGCGACACCCAGGGAGAGAGCCTTCTCTGTGGGGGCTCCTGCCCAATGGAACGAACTGCCCCCGGAGATACCTATGATCCCCCGACCTTCGAGCCTTCCGCCGTGGCCTTAAGACTTTTACTATTTCAACAAGCTGGTCTGACGGAATAATTAATTTTTAATGGGGTATTTTTTTAGTCTTGGGGTTTTTTAAAAATAGGGCCAAACCATTGAATACGTTTTAAATTGTTTTAATTTTTGTGTTAGATGTGTTTTACTATGGCTGTACACAGCCCTGAGTCCTTCGGGAGAAGGACGGCATAAAAATTAAATAAATAAATAAATAGATAAATAGATAAACAAACAAACAAATAAATTTGCCTTGATCTTTGGCAGGTGGTCTGTTCCTTACTTGGGGAAACAGGATAGAATTCAAGAGATCTAAGGCTTATTCTATCTATCTATATACAACGCAATCATGTTTTCATGAATCACATCCCAGCCAGCATCCTTACGAGCCATAAATACCCTTGGCTGGCCATGTTTAGCATAATATTTCGGCTAAGAATAACAGCAGGCGCCTCCACCCTCCTGTTCTCTGTCAAGAAATATCACCAAGAGAGCAAAAAAAATTCGTCCTGTCTTGAGTTGCAGTCGCGGCAATAAACCAGCGAGGGGTTTAATGGAAAAGACACTCTTTTCAACCGCCTAGGAAAGCAAAACACCGCGTTCGGGTGAAACGGTGCTGAACCAGACCAGGGCTTCCCATGAAGAAAAGCACCAAGATCGAACGCACACCCAAAAAAAGAAAAAGAAAAAAAACCCTTCAAAGTTGGATCAATGAGTTTGCCATAATGGCTATTTTAGCTCTCCAGATTGACTTCCTTGAGGGTCTTTTACATCCTCCTCCAAGCTATTTCTGAATTTAGTAGCCAGTCTGCAGCTTGGCTATTAATACACTAGAGCAGTGTATTAATAGCCTAACTTTTTTGCCATCGTATGCCAGGAGGGCTGGGTGGGAGAAGTTTGCGTGCCCACACCCATAATTCTATGCACCCCGTCCTGCACATGCGTGCACAATCTCCTCCTCCCCATAGGCCCTCTGGAGGCTCTCTAGGAGTCTCTGGAGGCTGGGGACAGCCAAAAAGTCACTTCCTGTCCAACCTGGAGTTGGGAAAAGGGCCGTTTCAGGCTTCCGGAGGGCCTCCGAGGGGATGGGGAAGGCTGTTTTTGCCCTCCCCAGATGCATAGAGAGGATCCGGAGCTAGATGAGAAAGAAAAACGGGCCTTCCCCACTCCACCCCAGGCCCTCCAGAGGCAGGAAAACAGCCTGTTTCCCTACTTCTGGTGAGCTCAGAAGGCCCGAAAATCAGCTTGATTCTTGATTCTACTCCTCTAAACTCAAGAACGGATTTGTGATTTGTGCAACCAGGTTGGTAACGGTTTGGGAAGACCCAATCTTTGCAATGAATTCTGGGGCCTCGTTCTTTTCCAGGAACTTACTTTTAAGAAGTCTGGTGGAGCCTGATGGAGCAGTGGACTAAAGCACTGTTAAATAGCACTTAGCTGCCAGCTGCCTGCAATTACTGCAAGTTCGAATCTCAGCAGGCTCAAGGCTGACTCAGCCTTCCATCCTTCCGAGGTAGGTAAAATGAGGACCCGGATTGTGGGGGCAATAAGCTGACTTTGTATAAAAAAGAATACCGCTTAGGGGGGCCCGAAAGTCCTACTAAGCAGGTATATACAAAAGTATGAAGGCTATTGCTTAACGCATTGTAAGCCGTCCTGAGTCTCCGGAGAAGGGCGGCATATAAATTGAACCAATAAAATGAATAAATAAAGCGAAGAAGTTACAAACAGCAAGTAGGAAAAGGAACAACGTCTTCCAAGAAGCAACTGGACATCATCGGTTCTCAACACCACCAAAAGGATGACCATCAACGGCTTTAGAAGCACGCAGGACTTTCATCTTAAAATGACGTGTCATTTTTTTTATTTGTATTTTTAAAAACGGTTTCTGCCCCACTTCAAAAAAATCCACCTGAACTCAGCCGCGACTGAACCAAACCAGCCAATGCACATTTTTTTTTGAACGCCGTCAGCTTCCCTTGCCCCGGCGGAGAGGGGGGGGGGGGTTTGTCTCATTGCAAAACGCTTCTTTCGACGCCCTCCCCCCCCTCCCAGCCCCACCATTCGTTTCGCGGGCGCGAGATCTGGCATGCGTTGCTCCGCATGCAAGATTGCAGCGTTGAGAGATGGCGAGGGTCTCGCTCAAGGTGCCGATGGCAGGGGAAGGAAAAGTGGAGGTGAGCGTTTGCATGCATGATTTGGGGGTGAGGGGGAAAGGATGGGGGTGAGGGCAGAGAGAGACACCTAAGGGTGTGGCTCGGTGTTTTCCATCCAAGGGGAACCTGCGGCAAAGGATGCAGCGAGGCAGCCGTGCATGCAGCCATTCCCCCAGCTTGCAGCAAAACGGAACCCGCTCACGTCGCAATTCCAAAAGCGACGGTCACAAAATGCTCAAAACGGAAGGTTGGGGTGCTCCCAGTTCAATCCGCAGGGTGAGGGAGTATCATCTTAAAGAGACATCGAGGCTGGCTGGATATGCCCGAGCATACGAGCTATTTCCCCACCGTCTGGAAATATCTTATCGTGTCCATCGTTTGTGGCAGCTGCTTAAACCATTCTTATTAGCTGCACTGAAATGAGATTTATTTCGTTTTATTTTTCCCAATTTGTTTTCGCGAGGTTTTGAAGTGGCCGACGCCAGATTGAAGGCTTCAAAGCTCCAGAGTGGATAATATATATATATATATTTTCCTGGAGATCTCAAGTAAGAATTCAGATCAGTCTTGGTTCTGCTAGCTCGGGGGAAAGCCCAAGACTCCTTCCGAAGCCTTTGACACTCCAAGGAGCAGACAGAGCCACCAAATATGGACCGCTTCCCTTCCTCATCCTCTGATTTCAAAATAATTCAAGGGTCTCGGTGGAATACTCACTGTGCAGCTATTACGAAGGGCTTCGAATTTACGCTGGATTTCATCTCTATGTGCCTAGAGGAGGTAAGAATTTGATCATCAATGTTTGCACACATCAGAGGCAGCATCCAACAGCGGTTGCTCAATGAACTATAAAACAATCTACCAGCAAGCAAAAAGTTTAGCGTTAGGGGAGATCCTGCAACAACAACCCTGTGGTGTCGGCCTCAGGCATCTTCTGCACCTGGAAGCTAAAGCTTCCATCGTATCTAAAGGGAGATTCTATGGAGATTCTCAGTCTTCCAGGTGCTTTTTCCAAAAGCAAAGTGGACTTTTTCCTTGAAGACATTTCGCTTCTCATCCAAGAAGCTTCTTCGGTTCGGACGAAATGATGGGAGGATGGAGGGATTTACATTCCTTGCGGTCACCTGCCCGTCAACGATTAACGGTCGTGAATGAGTAGATTCTGGGTTGACCGCCAGGTGCCTGCAAAAGGAATATAAATCCTTCCATTCCCGCCACCATTCAGTCAGAACTGAAGCATCTTCAAGGGGAACAACAAACAAACAAGCAAATCCAGTTGCCTTTGGGAACAGAAGAAGCTTCTTGGATGAGAAGCAAAACGTCTTCGAGGAAAAACCAAGAAAAAGTCCAAAAGTTGCCTTTTGAAAGAAGTACCGTTTGGGACTTCACTCATATTCATGACGTGGGAGCAAAGACCACACATAAAACTGAAGGTTGGTGCTGTGAAATAACCAAGTTATATGCTTGCCTATCCAAAGATATTGGTTAGAAGAGCAAGCAGAGCAAAGGGGGGGAGGAGTCAAATAAGTCATTAGCCTAGAATCGTTATGTTCCCACAAACAGTCTAAGTCTACCCCCTCTGAACTTAGACTTACCGTATTTTTCAGAGTATAAGACTCATTCCCCCCCCCAAAAGGGGGTGAAAATTTAGGTGTGTCATATACATCGAATGTAGCCCCGCCCACCCACTGGCCCCCACCCTTTGGCCTCTGCCTCCCGGCAATTTACCTCCTTGCAGCAAGCAGCAAGAAGAAACGGCCCATTTCAGCTTCAGCACAGCCTAATTGGCACAAGTTGACTGTCCCTTGGATCGGCCTCCCGACTCTCAGCTGTTTCAGGCTGCAAGGAGCTTCTGCTGCTTGCTGCAAGGAGGTAAATTGCTGGGAGCAGATTTTTTTTTTCTCCTTGTGCTAATCAAGCTAGGCTGAAAACGAAACTGAAAGTAAAGCAGGCTGTTGGCTGTTTGCTGCAACGAGGCAAAATTGCTGGGAGGCAGAGGCAGATTTCTTTTCTTTGTTTGTTTGTTTTCCTCACCAAAAAAGATAGGTGGGTCTTATAGTCGCGAGCGTCTTATACATTTGGTGTATAAGATGCACCCAAATTTTCACCCTCTTTTAGGAGGGGAAAAAAGTGTGTTTTATATTCCCCAAAATACGGTAAATCCTTCTTCCAAAGCTTCTACAGGTATGGAAGGATGCTCAAAAGAAGGAAAAACGGACCTCCACTGAAAAGGACCATGTAGAAGAGCAAAGGCCAACTTGTTGTACGAGAATGCAAGAAACCAACGGATTATGGCACGCACCCAACCTTCTTCCCCGTTGCTATTTGGACAATTTATACCCGCCAAATTTGAAAGCTTAACAGCATCGCAACCTATCCGAACTTGGTCCAACTGTTCGTCTCTATGGACTTCTCTTAATATTTGAGTCTTACGCCAACTCAGATGCACTTTTGAGTCTGGCATCCAATCATACAAAATCATCTTCCTGACATATCCAGGCGTGGGTGACTCCAGGTTTTTTCAACCGGATGCTCTCCAGGCAAGCCACAATCACAAAAAAAATCCCAGATTTTTCTGGCTGGCCAGTGCAACCATCTGTGGTGCCGGCTGGACGTTTTAGGGAATGGTAGTTCCAACAGTATGGAGGACATCAAGGTTGAGAAAGTTCTATGGACGTCCAACTAGCAGAGAAGTCTCCAGAGCTTCAAGAACAAGATATTTGCAAAGCCAATTGCGTTGTGTTTTATATAAAAATCACAATAATACCCTGCAGCAGAACTAATGCTATCCAAACTAATTGGCACTAAACAATGTCACGCTTTGGCATAGCCGTACGCCGAGCGGTGTCACTTACGAACCCAAGCCCAGGGGTGGGATTTAGCCATTTCGGAGCGGTTCGGATGAAGCGGATGTTAATTTTAATCTCGTTCGGTGAACCGGTCGTTCCAAGGAGTGGCTGACCGTGCTCACCCCTCCCCATCCCGGAGTCTCCATGCAGCCCATTTTGGATGCCAGGTGAGTGCAAGGGCACACACCTGGGAGGCTCTGGGAGGGTGAAAAACAGGCTTACCGGAAGTCCGGAAACACGACGGTTTCTAGCCTCCGGTGCCTGGGGGAGACTGTTTTAGCCCTCCTTAGGCTCTAGGAAAGCCTCCGGAGCCTGGGGAGGCCTACCGGAAGTACCGGAAACGGGCCCATTTCTGGCCTCTGGAGAGCACACAAAGCCAACCGGTTGTTACAACCGGTGAATCCCACCACTGCCCAAGCCTCAGATACCACGACATCCATGACTTCTGAGTGTCCTACATGGGAGGTGGACTTTCCCAACTGAAAGAGCGTATCTCTTCCCCAGTTCCGCTAAGCCCACAAAATACATATGCAGAAGATCCTTTGACGAAAGACTGGTAGACTTGTATCTCGATGGTCGTTCTCTTCCACCAAGTTTGCAGCTTCAGGAGGGCTATACATGGGGGATAAGGGGGTGAGGGGGGAGAGGAAGGGGGCACCTGCCTAGCCTGATCAGCCGAATCAACCCCGGCGATCAATAGGGGTGACAGCTATTGCAGCCATATTGCCCTCTTGAAGAGGACTTCTACAATAAATCCTCCTCTGAGTCCTTCAAACTCCAGCTAGCAGCTCAAAGGCAGACAAAAGGATTACTTCGGGGAGCTTCCCCAGTTTCACAATTCCTAGATCCCCCAAAAAACATCACAGCTGCTTCAGCAAAGAAACAGAACCCAGCCAACAGTACCACACGCTCTACACCTTAGCCAGACCGGATGGGGGGGGGGGGGACAACAATCCAATTTCTGAAAAACCATTTTGATCCATCAGAAGTTAGAAAGAAAATAGAAATAGGGAAAGCACCAAACCGGATGGACTTCCGAGTTTATGTTATAAATGTTTTTTTTTTTTTGAAGACCAAATGGAATTCCGTTTTTTTAAAACATGCGATGAACGCTGTTAGCCAAGGGTCTGCCGTGCCAGATTCTTGGCAAAAAAAAAAAAAAAAAAAGAAGCAAATATTGCTTTATTACCAAAAGGAAGGACAAGATTTGACCTCTGATAAGAAGTACGGGCTGATTTCGTTATTGACCGATGAGTATAAATCATGGCTGAGAGAGTTAAAAAGATTTTCCAGACTTTTATTCATGCTGATGTTAACCAATCTGGATTTCTACCCAGAAGACCGTGAAAGGATTTATTGATTGATTGATTGATTGATTGATTGTATGGCCGTAAAAGGATATTAATGTCAGAACTGTTCTGGAGATAGAATATTTTCAATATCATAATGAAAAAAACAAGTCTCCCTGATTTTTTTTTAGATGCAGAGAACAGGGCAGCATAGAAAAGGAGATTATTAAAACTCGAGAGTATTTATGCAAAAATTGAAATTTTATTTTATTTTTTTGAAAGCTGGTCCAAGCAACTAAATTAAAGTGACTTACCTGTAAAATTAGCCTCTTTCCTTGCCTATCAATGTTAGCAAACCCCAAAAAAGAAGAGTCAGTGCACTTATTAAGTCCAGGTAGTCCTCGACCTACGACCACAATTGAGCCCCCAAATTTCTATTGCTAAGCAAGACATTGGTTAAGTGAGTTCTGTCCCGTTTTACGACATTTCCTGCCACGGTTGTTAAGCAAATCGCTGCGGTTCTTCCGTTAGTAAGACGATCATTAAGTGAAACTGGCTTTCCTTGTCGGGTGGCTGCAAAAGGAGATTACGTGACCCTGGGACATTGCAACCGTCATAAATACGAGTCCGTTGACAAGCGTCCGAATTTTGATCAACGGGCCATGGGGGTGCCGCTACGGTCGTAAGTGTGAAAAACGGTTGTTATGTCGCTTTTTTGGACCCGTCGTAACTTCGAACGGTCACTAAGTGAACTGTCGTAAGTCGAGGACTACCTGTAATGCATTTGAGGCAAGGATATAGCCCTGGGGGGGGAGGAGGTTCTTTCGAAAGGAAGAGCTCCCAGGGATATGTTTTGATTTACAGAGAATTTAAGATGTCAGAGAAGCCTTATTCGGAGCGGGAGAGTTCACCGCCTGAGAGAACACTCATCCTACAATCCTAAAGAAGCCCTTTATCGTCAATTTTAAGAAGTGGGCTGGAAAACAAAACACATCTGGGTTGTATTTCGAAATCAGAGTGAGATTACGATGGGATTCCAGGAGGACTTTCAGCCACAGGCCCTTCAGTCCCTTTCGGAACACCCTGTGTTGGCCTGTCGGACGCCGTCCCCTCCAGCAGCCGAAGCAGAGGAGGAGGAGTGAGAGTCAGGGTCAGCATCAAGGCAAGGGGGAAGAGGGAATGGAGCTGTGAGAGACAGACAGAGGCGGGGCCTGGGCTGTCTGTCAGTCCTCAGATGGAGAATCAACAGCCCCCAGGTCTGGAGGTGGCTGATGAGGAAGAGGAGGAACAGCTGGGTCCTGTGCCTGACACATGGATGCACAGAAGGCAGAGGAGAGGAGAGCAGTGGAAATCTATGGGCAGGTCCTTGGGACAGAAGAGCCACCGCTGCTAGCAAAGCCCCACTCTAGCTCTGGGGATAAAAGGCAGGGGGCAGTCCGGTAAATTTAGAATTTCTAAATAGCCGAGTAGCCCTTTGGGTATTGCTCCAAGGGCTCCAATTACAATCAGGACATCACACAATTTCTTTTTCCACAGTCACTCAACTTCAATTTGCAAGTCCCGGTACTTTGTGATTATTATTATTATTATAATTGGTGAATCTGTAGTGAGATTCACAGTCTTTGAGGCTGTGAATCTCACTACAGATTCACCAATAATAATAATAATAATAATGGTTTCAGCTTTGGAAGCCATATTAACCCCGCTGCCACCTTCTTTCACTTGGGAAAGTAGGAGGGGGGAATTTAGTAGAGAGGTTTTAGTTAAGACATAAGAGCATTCTTCTTTTCGGTCAAGGTCAGAGTCTTCCTGCATCTGGAGGAGGAGTGGGTGCAGTGGTGGCTGAAGTTGAGACGGATAGCAATTGGGGGTTATGTGATGGTCTGATGGGTTCAGGGGCTGGATTTGGGGGGTTTTGATTTATTGAGGGGAAAACCCGGAACTCTCAGAGTTGGTTTTTTCCCAGATGTGCCGGTATACCTATTCCAATAAATGAAAGATTTGGGATGACGCTCGTCTCGGGAGTTTTTTTATTGGAGTTGGGTTGTGGCAAACTTTTCATGAACTTTGAAAATTCACCGGAGGGTTTTGAACGGGAAACGGGCCGCTTCAAACCTTCTCCTAGCGCTTCAAACTCACGAGCCAGCACCGCGCAGCTCCTGACCCCCGAAGCCCAAAATTTTCAAAAGCTTACCGTCAGCGCCTGGATCTCTTCTTCAGCTTCAGCCGTGGTCTCTTCCAATTCGGTTTTAGCTTCCCGGAGCTGACTTTCCAAGGCTGACCGAGCCGCTTGCAACCCTGAAATCTGAGATTCCCTTTCCTGGAGGGTGAGCTGCAGTTCGGTAAGCTGTCGCTTCAGTTCCAATTTTTGTTCTTCGTGTTCAAGGCTAACCTAAAAAGCGGAATTGGAGAGCAGTGAACGTCCTGCTGCCTGGGGGATTCTGGGAGTTGAAGTCCACCCATCTTCAAGCTACCAAGGTTGAGAAACACTGGGTTAATCTCTGCTCTTGTGGGTATTTTATTTCTGACCAGGAAGTGTAGTGATCTTTTAGCTTTCTGATTGTCTCTTTTGAATGGTGTGTAAATGTGGTCCATCTCTATGTGCCCGTTGATGGCCATTTTGTCTTGAGTGCCGCTGGCTGGGGGATTCTGGGAGTTGAAGTCCACCCATCTTCAAGCTACCAAGGTGGAGAAACACTGCTCTAAGTTATCAGAATCAATCTCGGGAAGCCACAGATGATCACAAATGTGCTTGTTGATAGTTTTACCCCCGCAGCCTTGTGTCTCTGTTTACACCCTGCCAAAACGTGTCTGGCACTTGAGAAACAAGACTCGATGCCATCTGATTAACGGGAAGCTCATTTGTTTCATCTGGGGCACAGTGCTGGTTTTAAAAGGCTGCTGCCCGTGTCAATGGAGTCCCTCCGAAAGGACTTCCTCACACCCTTAAGGAAGGTGCCCAGGCTCCTCTGAAAAGCCGAAGTTCATCAGAAGACTTGGTCTTCCATGGAAGGAGTCTTTGTAGGCATAGTGTGGATGTTGTGGCCTGTCGGCAGCTCAGCCAAATCAGCAGCTGAATCAGAGGAAGAGGAGAAGGAGGTGTGGGAGTTGGGGTCAGCATCAAGGCAACTTGAGAGCTCCGAGGGGGAAGAGGGAATGGAGCTGGCAGAGAGAGAGAGACAGAGGTGGAGCCTGGGCCGTCTGTCAGCCCTCAGATGGAGCGTCAACAGCCCCCAGGTCTAGAGGTGGCTGATGAGGAAGAGGAGGAACAGCTGGGCCCAGTGCCTGACATGCGGATGCACAGAAGGCAGAGGAGAGGAGAGCAGTGGAAATCTATGGGCCGGTCCTTGGGACGGAAGCGCCACTGCTGCTAGTGAAGCCCCACCCTAGCTCTGGAGATAAAAGGCAGGGGGCGGAGATGAATAGTTATGGCAGACAATTATTCATCTCCCGGCCAGACAGATTTGTTAGCCTGTGTTGAGAGAGAAACTTTCTGCAGGGGCTGCCGGCATTCCTAATAAAGGAATCTTTTGAGTTCATATCAGAGGGTTTGCCGTGTTTGAGGAGCTGGGTCAGAACAGTGGAGTTGCAGGAAGGAGAAGCTCTTTCCTAAAGGGCACGAAATAGCAGAGCTCGGACTGTCTGGTGGGCAGGAAGAGAGCAGAGCCGGGCCCTCCCTGGCAGCTCAGAGAGTCTATCTCAGGGGTCAGCAACGCGGGGCTCTGGAGCCCAATGTGGCTCTTTCATCCCTCTGCTGTCGCTCCCTGTTGCTGATTGGCTTCACAACCGATAGGGCTTTCAATTAGGACAGGTAGAGGAAAAAGGATGCTGTGCTAGGAGGAGACTCTATGGTGGGGGAACCGGACTTCTGATCAGCAGAGGAACAAGGATACCACGCGGGCAGTCCTGCAGAAAATGGTAGTTAATCAGTAGTGCGAACGGTAGGAAGATTCAAAAGTATTTTTTTTTTACCTCTCTTAACCTCGTCTCCAACTCCAGCAGGCGAGTCTTGTCGGTGTGGTCCTGATGACTGATTTTTTCCAATTGTTCCTCCAGTTTATTGTTGTGCGCCTCTAATTTTCCAGCCTGGGTTTCCAGATAAAATTTCTGCTGCCTGAGCTCAGAAATCATCTCTTCTTGGGCTTTCCTAAATAAATAAATAAAAATTAAAAATTGGAGGAGGAGGAGGGGGAGGGAGGTTTAGGTACTCTAACTAACCCGAAGGCCATTTTCATTTGAGTAATGCAAGTCGTCCTCGACTTACGACCGCCATTCAGCCCAACTTGTTGCTAAGTGAGAAATTTGTCAGGCGAGTTTTGCCCCCGTTTTACGATTTTTCTTGCTGCGTTTCTTAAGGGAATCACTGCAGTGATGCAGTGGAATCCGAGGTCCTTCGGTTGGGCTGTTGGCTTCTTTGCCCGTTTCCTGATTCGGGTATTGTTGACTTAATTGCTGACCGATTTCATGTTTCTCCTGCTTTTCCTTCCAGAGATATAAAAAGCCAAACTTTATCCTTTCTCCGAGCCGCGTTGTTTGCGGCCGACTTTGCTCCCAGTGATCTGGATGGTGATCGCTCAGGATAATAATGTTTTTTTATTGTTTTGTTTAATAGAGCACAACAAGTTGTACAAGGTGGCCAAGTTTTGTTTCTCTCAACCTAATATTGCCGGAGATATTATGACTCAAAGTGGCCGGAACCTCAGAGTCAAACTGACCTTAATGACCTCATTGGAGTTAATCTATGCTGATCTGGGTGCTGATTGCTGGGGTCTTTTTGGATTATTACCCAGCCCGAAAAAAACCCTCCAAACCCATTTCTTAAAAGCCTCCAGTGATGGAGCATCCACAATATCTGGTGGCAAGCAGTTCCACAGATTAATTGTCCTCATTGTTAGGAAATTTCTCCATAGTTCTAAGGTTGCTTCTCTCCTTGATTAGTTTCCATCCATTGCTTCTTGTCCTGCCCTCAGGTGCTTTGGAGAATAGATTGACCTCCTCCTCTTTGTGGCAACCTCTCAAATATTGGAAGACCGCTATCATGTCCGTCCGTCCCCCCATACACACACACACACTAGTCCTTCTTTTCTCTAGACTGGCCCTAGCCCTAACCAGCCTAGTCCTTCACAGGTAACTGGCCCACAACTTGCAAGATTTTAGAACAGAATAGAATCACAGAGTTGGAAGGGACCTTGGAGATCTTCTAGTCCAACCCCCTGCTTAGGCAGGAAACCCTACACCACTTCAGACAAATGGTTATCCAACCTCTTCTTAAAAACTTCCAGTGTTGGAGCATTCACAACTTCTGGAGGCAAGTTGTTCCACTGATTAATTGTTCTCACTGTCAGGAAATTTCTCCTTAATTCTAAGTTGCTTCTCTCCTTGATGAGTTTCCACCCGTTGCTTCTTGTCCTGCCCTCAGATGCTTTGGAGAATAGCTTGACTGCCTCTTCTTTGGGGCAGCCCCTGAGATATTGCAACGCTGTTATCATGTCCCTGGTCCTTCTCTTCATTAAACGAGACATATCTAGTTCCTGCAACCGTTCTTCATATATTTTAGCCTCCGGCCCCCTAATCATCTTTGTTACTCTTCTCTATAGATTCTCAACATCTTTTTTACATCGTGGCGACCAAAACTGGATGCCGTATTCCAAGTGTGGCCTTATTACCAAGCCCTTATAAAGTATTCACACTTCACATGATCTTGATTCTATCCCTCTGTTGACGCAGCCTTTTATTTCGGTTTCAGCAACTCATAAAGCTAGTTTAGAATTCCAGAGTCCTCAGAACGGCATCCAATCCCTTCCCCCCTCCAATCAATTTGCAAAATTTTAGATTATCTCGTGCCATTTTTGATAAAGATGCCAAGACTACACACCTACTTGGCAAACTTTCTGGCGACAGACAAGACAGGCAGGCAGACAGACAGACAGACAGACTGCAATTAGGGGAGATTGAGAGATGTTCTCTGCGGTCCCTGTTCGGGCCTCTCTCTGCTCCAAATTCAAAGGAGCATCAAAAGGAACGCTCTTACACAATGAGTAACGGGCTTGGTAAACGTCTCCAAATGGCTGTGAGTCAAGACAACATAATAGCAGCTTTTATGCTTACATGTTCCTCTGAGTAAACAGGCTGCTGTTTGCTGCCAGCTTGTTAGCTTCAGACAGTTCCACTATTCTCTGCTCCAGAGATCTGATCTTCGAATCCATGGCATTGATCATCTGAAGAAAGAAGACACGTATTATTCCCCCCCCTGGTGTTTGAACCGTGATGGATTTATTCAATTTCTCCAGCCGCCCGACTCAACCAATTGACTCCGGGAGGCTTACAAATGCTCAAATGATAAAAAACAATTTTTAACAAAACAAAAACAAAACCCCACTAAAACGGTAAAAAAAAACCACCCACGAGGTTAAATAAATACAAACGGCAGCGGAGATGATTCATCTACTAACAGTAAAGCCAAGAAAGGGGGCCATTCCAACTCTCAGTCAAGTATTTAAATCAGGGATGTCCAATCTTGGACAACTTTTAAGACCTGTACACTTCAACTCCCAGAATTCCCCAACCAGCCACGCTAGGGTGCAAAGAAAAAAAAAAAAGATTTGCTGCGAACTCCACATAGGTGTCAGGAAGGGCATCCGGTCAGTGAAGGCTCAGCTCCATCCAGTCGTCCCGACTCTATGAATAATTAAAGGTAAAGGTTCCCCTCGCACGTATGTGCTAGTCGTTCCCAACTCTAGGGGGCGGTGCTCATCTCCGTTTCAAAGCTGAAGAGCCAGCGCTGTCCGAAGACGTCTCCGTGGTCCTGTGGCCGGCATGACTCAACGCCAAAGGCGCACGGAACGCTGTTCCCTTCCCACCAAAGGGGGTTCCTATTTTTCTACTTGCATTTTTTTTTATCTGCTTTCGAACTGCTAGGTTGGCAGAAGCTGGGACAAGTCACGGGAGCTCACCCCTTTACGTGGCACTAGGGATTCGAACCGCTGAACTGCAGATCTTTCGATCGACAAGCTCAGCATCTTATCTACTGAGCCATCACGTCCCATGATGAATAATGAATATGAATAATTAAGGGATCGTAAAAAGGAAGTCAACGGGAGTATGTACAGCTATATTGTATTAATAAAGAAGAATATGTGTAGCTCGGGGTTGGCATGAGGGGTCCTTGGTGCTCTCTGAGGTTGCTGGTTTTCTTGAAAATGTTTCAGTACCCTAACTCGGTAACCTAATCAGTGCTAGTGCTTAACTAAGTTGTACATGCATGATTTAAGGCCTCGAAAAGGCATCAATAGGGTTGGAGCAATTTTAATCTCCAAGGGGGACGATATCCCACAGAGCAGGGCCCACTGCAGAAAAGGACCATCTTCTTGTTCCAGCCAGTTGACATCTTTGGCTGACGGGATCTGCAACATGTCCAACCTGCCGGATCAGTCCTACAGGTAACTCAGCCCCAAGCCAGGTAAGGCTTTCAAAGTGACAAGGAGCACCTTGAACTGCACCTCACGGATGAAAATATTGGAAGGGGTGAAGCCCTTTCTCGCCTCTCGAATAAAAACCAAGTTGCCACCTTCTCAAAGATGCTTCTGGACGTTCTAAGAGTCTGAACTTCATGGAAATCACCTGGAGATCTCCAGGAATTTGCGGGCCCATCTTCCAGCTCTGCTTAAAATATTCTACGGGGCTTGGCAGGCGTGTTCATTGAAGCACACCACAGCTCCCCGACAGGAGGCAGGGGAGAATTCTCAACAGCTCCTCAGCATGAAAACATCTTTTACACGGGCAATATTGATATGACAATTATGCGTGTTTAGCTCACGCTAAGCCGGGGCAAGTGACATTTTACGCATTCGGATGTGACTAAGATCACCTACAAGCAGCCGGGTGACTCAAGCTAATTGAAACAACAGCGCCTTAGCTAAATAGCAGCCCCGCTTACCGCTTTCTGCTCGGCAAGGATTTTGCACTTTTCGTGAGCTTCCTCCTCGTGTTTCCTCAGCATGTTCTCCAGAGCATCTTTGTCCGCCAAATCTTTCTTCATCTGGTTATCAAGCACCTGCAGGGATTGTGGGAAAAAGGAAACAAGCAGGCCTTACTTTTAGGCCTGTTGACGGTCAAGCGAAACTTGGGTTGCCTTAAGCTGTTTCGGACGGCTGGAAAAGTGTCAGGGGAACACTGGAAGGCCGAACCCTATCGGGAATTTGCAAAAGCTTTCTGGGGCTGAAAAAGCCGGAGTTGGTCTTGGAGTGGCATTCCAGATGATCCATTCAAAAGAAACCTCACAAAATGTATTCAAAATGGACTGTGATTAATATGTGTGTGTGTATGTGTGTAGCATATATATATATATATGTATGGGCATGCATAGATGGATGGATAGATGCATGCATGACAAACAGACAGACAGACAGACACATAGATGATAGATGACATACTATGTCATCTATAGTGTAGATGTATAGATGGATGAATGGATAGAGATGACAGACGGACGGACAGACAAATAGATATATAGATGATAGATGATGGATGGAGGGATGACAAACGGACAGACAGACATAGATGATAGATGACATACTATGTCATCTATAGTGTAGATGTATAGATGGATGAATGGATAGATACAGATGACAGACGGACAGACATACAGACAAATAGATATATAGATGATAGATAGACATACAGATTAGATTGATGGATAGATGCGATGGATGGATGGATATGACAGTCATACGGACAGACAGACAGATAGATGATAGATGGCAGACATACAGATTAGACTGATGAATGGATGGATGGATGGATAGATTTGACAGTCATACAGACAGAGACAGACGGCAGACATACAGATTAGATTGATGGATGGATGGATTGGATAGGTGGATGGATAGGTATGACAGATGGACAGACAGACAGATAGATATCTAGATGATAGATGGGAGACATACAGATTAGATCGATGGATGGATGGATGGATAGATATGACGGATCGACAGACAGACAGATAGATATCTAGATGATAGATGGGAGATATACAGATTAAATGGATGGATGGATAGACAGATAGAGATAGAGATGATAGAGATACAGATAGATAGAAATTGACAGCAGGGATCAGAAATTTGATTTTTTAATGTGTGCCAATGTGTTCGGAAAAACAAGTGACAATAACGGTTATCTTATTTTAAAGCTACGTTTGAGAAACATGGATATTGGCAATGGTGGCGAATATCTGTAGCTCGGGTATAGGATGAGGGTGGAGGTTCGTTCTCCGAGCTCGTGGGTTGGTTTCCGAAGGTTTCATGACCAGGCTAGGTAACTTCAAGGGAGTTTAGGGGAGGTCAGTGTTTAGGGGTTCCGATGAAGATTGGCCACCAAAGCCCACACCCCGACATGCCTTCTAGATGCTTCATAACAGGAGCAAAAAAAATGACTGAGCTGAAGAAGAGGCTGGCATGCCCAACTCAAAAGTCAGTGCTACTTCGAGTCTAATTGTTCAGTTGCCTGGCACTGTGGACATTATTTGGCAAGAGTTTCGTTCGATCCTCTCTTCATATTTTCTGCCTGGGTCAATCTGACATCTGAATAGCCGCTCAACAGTTCCATGGCAATTTGAGACCCATCCTCCTCCTTAACAATCCCTTACAATTTGTTAAAAGCTCTTGCTGAACTTTCCCAGAGATTTCTTGAAAAAGTCAGCGAATGCAGAAGGAGAGCACGAAGGGGAAAGAATAAGGTAAAGGTAAAAGTTCCCCTCACACCTATGTGCTATTCGTTCCCGAATCTAGGGGGCGCTGCTCATCTCCATTTCCAAGCCAAAGAGCCAGCGCTGTCCGAAGACGTCTCCGTGGTCATATGGCTGGCATGACTCAACACCAAAGGCGCACAGAACGCTGTTCCCTTCCCACCAAAGGTGGTCCCTATTTTTTTACTTGCATTTTTGACGTGCTTTCGAACTGCTAGGTTGGCAGAAGCTGGGACAAGTCACGGAAGCTCACCCCGTTATGTGGCACTAGGGATTCGAACCACTGAACTGCCAACCTTTCGATCAGACAAGCTCAGCGTCTTAGCCACTGCGTCGTCCCCCCCCCCCCCCCCACAAATCATCTGATGATAGATAGATGATAGGTAGATAGGTAGATAGATAGACAGACAGACAGAGATAGACAGATGATAGATGAGATAGATATAGACAGATAAATATAGAGATAGACAGATGATAGATGATAGATAGATAGATAGATAGATAGATAGATAGATAGATAGATAGATAGATAGATAGATAGATAGGCAGATAGGTATAAATAGACAGATGATAGATGATAGATAGAGATAGACAGACAGATATAGAGATAGACAGATGATAGATGAGATAGATAGATGAGATAGATAGATAAATAGATAGATAGATAGATAGATAGATAGATAGATAGATAGATAGATAGATAGATAGATAGATAGATAGATAGATAGATAGATAGAGATAGACAGATGATAGATGATAGAGACAGACAGACATAGATAGACAGATGATAGATGAGATAGACAGATAGACAGATAGACAGACAGATGACAGATATAGATGATAGATAGATAACCAGATAGATAGATGAGAGAGAGAGAGAGAGAGAGAGAGAGAGAGAGAAGCAAGAGGCTGACTCTGTAAACCGCTTAGAGAGGGCTGTGAAGCGGTCTATAAGTCTAAGGGCTATAGCTACTTCCTTTCTTTTCCCAACTCAATGCAGGAGGGTGAGAAACGCCGCCTGTCTCCAAAGGATCAAACCCACTTCTTACTTTGAGCCTTTCTTCATACATTTGTTCTTTCTGCTTCAGATGCAACTCCAGGTGTTGGGCCGCCAGCTGAGCTTCCCTGTGTTTCTCTTCCAGTTCCTAGGAGAAAAGATATTTCTTCAGCATCTCAAACTCAAAAGATGGATACCTGCAGAAGCGCACCTACATAGCCCTACACACAGACCCACAGACACAAACAATATAATAACGAAGTTCCAATTTTTTTTTCTCCAGGTCTTTTTCCGTTAGACCCATAAAGGCAAAACGTTCTGCTTTCATCTTCGTCTCCATCTTCAAAACCTTCTGTATTAAAAAACGTGAATCGTGATTCGAAAAGCCCCTCTGAATTAAGGGAAGTGGCTTCGTGCATTCGTTTCCAACTGACTGCCTGACCCGGCCATCCTTCTTCTGCATTGCACATGAATAAATTACAGGGCCCATCTGTAGGCTGAACTCTGAGGATCGCTTGCTGCGAATCGACGTGCTCCCAGGATAAATGTTTTGCAGGATCCAATCTGGGTCACTCGCCGCGACCAGAAGCTTTGGCCTTCCCGAGCTTTCGAACTCGTGCTGGAGCCCATCCTCGGGGAACTTTTCCCTAGCGGACCGTGCGCTGTTATGTGTGTGTGTGTGTTTTTTTTAGAACGGCACACAATCCGTTAGGGAGGGGATCCCTGAGGACGGGCTTCAGCACGAGTTCGAACACCCAGAAGACAAAACCCAGATTGGATCCTGCGGGCATGCATCTGATTCACAGGTTAACAGAGTCGGAAGGGACCCTTGTAGGTCATCTAGTCGAACCCCCTCCTCCCCCCCCAAAGCAGGAATCTCTACACCATTTCTGATATCGGGGTACAGGCCATCAACAATTATACAAACACTGTTAAATTATAATGCCTTGGTAATAAGGCCAACACTTGGAATCCTGCATTCAGTTTTGGTCGCCACGATGTAAAAAAGATGTGGAGACTCTAGAAAGAATGCAGAGAAGAGCAACAAAGAGGATTAGGGGACTGGAGGCTAAAACATAGGAACAACAGTTGCTGGAATTCGGTTGGTCTATATTGTGGTCTGCCAAGGAGTCGGACAGTGAGGAGGTTGGGGAGGAAAATGGGCCAGTCCTGGAGTCAGGGGAAGGCCCGGACGAGGGCTCTGCGTCGGAGGCAGAAAGGGGGCCAGGACCATCTGGGAGTGATGCGCGGACTCCGGAGCCTCCAGAGGCTGACAGCAGAGAGGCAGAGGAACAGGAGGAGCCTGTTCCTAGTGCACGCATGCGAAGAGCTGCCAGAAGGCAAGAGCAGCTGAACCAAAAAGGACGACTCAGGAGTAAAGCCAGGAGATGATTGGCCCCTCCCAGAAGACTTAAAAGCAGCAGCAACGAACCATTGGGTTCTTTGTAGAAAAGCAACGTTGATTCCAGTGCTTCTTGTCAGAGTCTCTTGAACTTTGTGGGGGTTTTGATAAGAAAAGCAATTTGGCAAATTGTCAAAGACATCAAAGGTTCGTGATAAGGCCGAAGAATTTTATTTTGGACTAAGCTGAGAATGAATTAATTCTCAGCTGTTTTAATAAAATAGGTTTGTTCAGGACTGAATTGTGTCTGGTAATCTCTATGTGGGCCTCGGTCACAACAGTCTAGTTTGATGAAACGAAGGACTAGGGGAGACATGAGAGCAGTCTTCCAATATCTCAGGGGCTGCCCCAAAGAAGAGGGAGTCAAGCTATTCTCCAAAGCACCTGAAGGCAGGAGAAGAAGCAACGGGTGGAAACTCATCAAGGAGAGAAGCAACTTAGAACTAAGGAGAAATTTCCTGACAGTGAGAACAATTAACCAGAGGAACAACTTGCCACCAGAAGTTGTGAATGCTCCAACACTGGAAGTTTTTAAGAAGATGTTGGACAACCATTTGTCTGGTGTAGGGTTTCCTGCCTAAGCAGGGGGTTGGACTAGAAGACCTCCAAGGCCCCTTCCAACTCTGTTATTCTAATTCGAGTTTTCTTTTCTTTTTTTTAAATCACAAACTAGCACGCATCTCTCTGCAATCGGCGTAAACATATATTCGAAGGCAAGCCAGCCACAGCAGCAGCAGCAGGAACAACCAAAAACCCATCGCGACCTATTTCCCCAAAACGGAGAGATCTTTCCAGAAAGTCAAGAAGTGTAAGTTGAAAAGCCGTTGCAGGCTCCGGGGCAGAGAAAAAAATCACTTGAAATCTTCTTCTCCTACTCAGCTGCCCCTACCTCTGTTGCCATAGCAAGCTCTCAGCTTCCACCTACACGGCTAAAAGCCCAGGGAAAACAGAAAAGGCTCTCTTTTTTTGAGGGTTGATCTTTCTCCTTTTCGCTTCGGTTCTTTGAAGTAGATCCCAGCTCAAGCAGCCGCTTCCTTTTTGAGAAAATGCTCTCGGGTTTGTTTTGAAGGAGGGGGATGAAACCGTTCTCAAACACAAGCCATCGGTGATTCTCCAGAACAGAGGTCTTCAAACTTGGCAGCTTTAAGACTTGCGGACTTCAACTCCCAGAATTCTCCGGCTGGAGAATTCTGGGAGTTGAAGTCCGCAAGTCTTAAAGCTGCCAAGTTTGAAGACCTCTGCTCCAGAATCTCAAGAGTACATTTTGGATTCGAACAATACCTAGCCGAAAGCGCAGTATCATACGATCAGACCTTCGAGGTCAACCTCCGGCTTAAGGCAGATTTTTACACCACCCGAGTCAAAAGGTGGTTCAAATCCAGCGATGGAGCACCCCACAATTCCAGAAGGCTATTCCTCTGATTAATTGTTCTCACTGTCAGGAAGTTTCTCCTTAGTTCCAGATTTGGATCTTTAACAAGCTTACTTCTTATCTTGCCTTCTGATGCTTTTGAGAACAGGGTGACCCCTCCCCACCCCTCTTGTCTATGACTGAATAACAGAATTAACGGAGTTGGAGGTCTTCTAATCCAACTCCCTGCTCCAAGCAAGAGACCCTAATGCCATTTCAGACAGGTCCAGTCTTTTCTTCAAACTGCTAGGTCCGAAAGGAGCTGAGGCAGAAACGGGAGCTCGACCCAGCCTGCAGCGTTCGGGTCTCAAACGGCCAACTTCCTTTCAGTTGACACGGCCGGTGTTTTTTAACCGCTGGGATACCGCCCAACAGTTGTGCGGGAGGCGGGGAGGGGGATCGTGAGGAACTGGACAGTAGTTACTGTATTTTCCTGCGTATAAGACTACTTTCTAACACACAAAAATCTTCTCAAAAGTCGGGGGTCGTCTTATACGCCAGGTCTCATTCTCCTGTAATCAGGCAGACCAGCCCGAAAGGCTCTGACGAGCCTGAAATGGCTCTGAGGAGGGTCGTCTTATACGCCCAGTCGTCTTATACGCCGGAAAATACGGTACTTTTTTTCCAATCTCATTGTAACTGGAGTAGCCACATGGCGAGATAGGCGGCAAATACATTTAAGAAATAAAACAAACAAACTTTGACCGGTCGCTAAAGAAACGGCCGTAAATCGAGGAGCATCTCTACCTGCCAATCTGTGTGCATATAAATGGGCATTTGGACCACCTATCAACGCAGGGCCGAAGAACTCAAAGCAGCTGGAAAGGTTTCCTTTATCCTTCGTAAGAGCGAGAATCCTAGCAAGCCACATCATGGATTCGCATCGGCAGATTATTTCCGGAGAGGAAAGAGTTAAGGTGATTCATTCGGTCCTTCTCCAACACGGGGAAAAACCCAACAGATTTCGGGACACGGGCGAGATTGCCAAGGCTTCTTCAGCTTGGCTTTGCAGGCTTCATTGTCACGCAACTCCAACATATTGATGGGCAGGGAGTTTACGAAACACCCCTTTCGTGGAGCTGGGAGCGTCTGTTGCGGCAACTGGAAGCCGAGGCTCTTCCGTGGGAAGCAGAAGCACCACAAGGAGCTCGGGGGATTCTGTGGGAAAGGCCCCGGGGGAAATTGGGGGCTGAAAGGGGGGAATTGGAGGACTCCCCGCAGAAGGCAGGGAGTTGGACTGGAAGCGTCATTTTTTCTGGCCTGTCCAAGAATTAATTACTTCCTTCTTTCTTTCTTTCTTCTTTTCTTTTTCTTTCTTTCTTTCTTTCTTTCTTTCTTTCTTTCTTTCTTTCTTTCTCTTTCTTTCTTTCTTTCTTTCTTTCCTTTACTTCCTTCTCTGCTTCTTTCTCTTCCTTCCTTTGCTTTTTCTTTTTTTCCTTTTTTTCTTTCTTGCCTTCCTTCTTCCTTTTTTCTTTTCTTTCTCTTTCTTGCCTTCTTTGTCTTCCTTCCTTCTTTCTTTCCTTCGCTTTCTTTCTTTCCTTTTTCTTTCTTGCCTTCCTTATTTTTTCTTTTCTTTCTTGCCTTGTTTCTTCCTTCCTTCTTTCTTTCTTTCTCTTTCTTTCCTTTACTTCCTTCCCTGCTTCTTTCTCTTCCTTCCTTCGCTTTTTCTTTTTTCCTTTTTCCTTTTCTTTCCTTCCTTCTTCATTTTCTTTCTTTCTTGCCTTCTTTGTTTCTTCCTTGCTTCTTTGTCTTCCTTCCTTCCTTCGCTTTCTTTCTTTCCTTTTTCTTTCTTGCCTTCCTTATTTTTTCTTTTCTTTCTTGCCTTGTTTCTTCCTTCCTTCTTTCTTTCTTCCTTCTTTCCTTTTTTCTTTTCTTCCCATCTTTCCTTTCTTTTTTTCCTTCCTTCCTTCTCTTCCTTCCCTCTTCCCTTTTTTCTTCCTTCCCTTCTTCCTTCCTTTTTTCTTTCTTTCATGCCTTCCATCTTTTTTTCTTCCTTCCTCTCTCTTTCCTTCCCTCCTTCCTTCTTTCCTCCTTTCTTTCTTCATCACGTTTTCAAGGAAGTCCACTTGCCCTTTCAAAAGCACTATCGCGTCAACCAACAAGAGTTAAGAGGAGGCAAGGCTATCACGTATGAATATGAATGTATAAATACTTTTTATTGGGGCGGATTTTCATGATTTACGGTTGCTGTCAAACAGCCCCCAAGAAAGCTTGAAGGCTGATGCCTTCTCTAAAGCAGGAACCACATCATTTTTCAGCTTCACTGACTCAGGGCATTATTAACAAGGAACCCTCGATAAATGTTACCTGTCCCCAGCTGTAGAAGTTGATAATTTGAAACCTTCTGTTTCTTTTTCTGTCTTTTTAACACTTCCCACCAAATACCACTCACTCCGTTTGAAAACTCCCCTCTCCTTCTTTTTTTTTTCATTGCTACCCACCAGAATTTTATCAGCCATCTGCTGGATTTGCTGAGATTTTGTCTGGATATCTTCTTTCAGTCGATTCTCTCGACGTTCCACCGTCTCCAGCCGCTTCACTTGGTTCTCCAGAGAATGGCGTCTTTCCTACAGAAAGTTCAGACAAGAAGGCAGAATGAACCCCGCCCCCTGCCCCCCCCCCCAAAAAAAGAATCCGGATAGTCACCCAACATTTCGCCATCACAAAACCACTAGACTCAGAATCTTGAATGATTGAATTTGAGTTAGGAAGCCCGGACCATTTGAAAAACAACGAAGAAGTTTTTTAAAAAATGGCAAGGATTCTTTCGTGGCAACTCTGCCACACCGTATAAATTTGGCCAGTTTCAAACCAAGGAATTGTGGTTTCCCACTATAAGCTCAGGTGTGCCTGTGGCTGCATGCTCTCCAAATTCACTTCTGCCTTTATCTAAGGTAAAGGTAAAAGGTTCCCCTCGCACATACGTGCTAGTCGTTCCCAACTCTAGGGGGCGGGGCTCATCTCCGTTTCGAAGCCACAGAGCCAGCGCTGTCCGAAAACGTCTCCGTGGTCATGTGGCCGGCATAACTCAACGCCAAAGGCGCACGAAATCGGTTCCCTTTTTTTTTTTATAATTTGATTTATATGCCGCCCTTCTCCGGAGACTCAGGGCGGCTTACAAGGCGTTAAGCAATAGCCTTCATACTTTTGTATATTTATATTTATACAAAGTCAGCTTATTGCCCCCACAAACTGGGTCCTCAATTGACCTACCTTAGAAAGGATGGAAGGCTGAGTCAACCTTGAGGCTGGTGAGATTCGAACTTACAGTAATTGCAGACAGCTGAATGCTTTTCTTTCTTTCTTTCTTTCTTTCTTTCTTTCTTTCTTTCTTTCTTTCTTTCTTTCTTTCTTTCTTTCTTTCTTTTTCTTCCTTCCTTCCTTCCTTCCTTCCTTCCTTCCTTCCTTCCTTCCTTCCTTCTTTTTTTTAAAATTACATTTCTATGCCGCCCTTCTCCGGAGTCTCAGGGTGGCTTACAATGCATTAAGCAATAGCCTTCATACTTTTGTATATTTTATACCAAGTCAGCTTATTGCCCCCACAGACTGGGTCCTCAATTGACCTACCTTAGAAAGGATGGAAGGCTGAGTCAACCTTGAGCCTGGGGAGATTCAAACTGGTGTAATTGCAGACAGCTGGATGTTAATAACAGGCTTTAGTCTGCTTTTAGCCTGTTGAGCTATCCACCTTGCAACAAAAGGTGGTCCCTATTTTCCTATTTGCATTTTTTAACGTGCTTTTGAACTGCTAGGTTGGCAGAAGCTGGGACAGGTAAAGGGGGCTCACCCTGTTATACGGCACTAGGGATTTGAACCGCTGAACTGCCGACCTTTTGATCGACAAAATCAGCGTCTTAGCCACAGAGCCACTGCCTTGATCTAAACTTCGCTTCAAATTCCCCCCCAAAAGGCCATAATCTTTAAGCAAAAAAGTTTCAGTCAGCAAAGAAAGCCGGCTAACCTCGGCTTCCAGCAATTTCTTTTTCATGCTTTCGTTGGAGTCCTCCCGGTTCTGCAATTTCTCCAGCTCTTTCTCGGCCCTCTCTTTGGCTTGGCGGATGTTCTGAAGCAATTCGGTGGCTTCCGAGCTGGCTTTCATGGCCTTCAAAAGAGAAGTGAGGGTGGAAAATCAGGGCTGGCTGTTGGACACACAAAGCCGAAGCGTTTCAGGAACCCATCGCACAAGGTTTAGTTTGGCACATCACGTAATTTGATGCATGGAGTGGAGGGGGAATCAACAATATATTCGTTCCTACGGAAGGAAGGAAGGAAGGAAGGAAGGAAGGAAGGAAGGAAGGAAGGAAGGAAGGAAGGAAAGGAATTTAATGGAAGGAAAGCAAAGGAAGGAGGGATAATGGAAGCAAAGAAGGCAAAGGAAGGAAGGAGAGATGGAGTGAGGGAAGGAAGAAGGAGGAACGAGAGAAGGAAGGAAAAAAGGAATATAATGGAAGGAAAGAAAGAGGAAGAGGAAGAGGAGGGAAAGGAGGGAGGAAGGAAAGAAAGGAAAAAAGAAAGGAATATAGAGGAAGGAAGGAAGGAAGGAAGGAAGGAAGGAAGGAAGGAAGGAAGGAAGGAAGGAAGGAAGGAAGGAAGGGATATTGTGGCCATCCAGAGCTGTTTTTGAATTGGACAAATTTATAAAAGGGAGGGAGGGAGGGAGAGAGAGAGAAGGGGAGGGAGGGAGGAAGTAGAAAAGGAAGAGCGAAGAAATAGCAATAGCACTTAGATTTATATAAATCTGCATTTGGAAGGAAGGGAGGAAGAAGGAAGGGAGGGAGGGAGGACGGGATACTGTGGCCATCCAGAGCTGTTTTTGAATTGGATAGACTTATAAAAGGGAGGGAGGGAGGAAGGGAAGGAGGGAGAGAGAGGGAGAGAGAGAAAGAAAGGAAGGAAGGAAGGAAGGAAGGAAGGAAGGAAGGAAGGAAGGAAGGAAGGAAGGAAGGAAGGAAGGAAGGAGCTAAAGTAAAGTCCAGAACATATTCCCCCATGAAATGGCTTATTATCAGGGGATGTCTTATTTTGGGGGAAAAACAGGGTATGATTCGATTGCTTATTTGTACCCTATGACTATCATTAAGCATTGTACCTTATGATTCTTGATGAACATATCTTGTCTTTTATGTACACTGAGAGCCTATGCACCAAAGACAAAATCCTTGTGTGTCCTATCACACTTGGACAATACAGAATTCTATTCTATTCTATTCTATTCTATTCTATTCTATTCTATTCTATTCTATTCTATTCTATTCTATTCTATTCTATTCTATTCTATTCTATTCTATTCTATTCTATTCTATTCTATTCTATTCCATTCCATTCCATTCCATTCCATTCCATTCCATTCCATTCCATTCCATTTTCTATTCTATTCTATTCTATTCTATTCTATTCTATTCTATTCTATTCTATTCTATTCTATTCTATTCTATTCTATTCCATTCCATTCCATTCCATTCCATTCCATTCCATTCCATTCCATTCCATTCCATTCCATTTTCTATTCTATTCTATTCTATTCTATTCTATTCTATTCTATTCTATTCTATTCTATTCTATTCTATTCTATTCTATTCTATTCTACTCTACTCTACTCTACTCTACTCTACTCTACTCTACTCTACTGTATTCTATTCTATTCTATTCTTCTAGGAGAGCGGGGGTGGGCTTCCCACACCAGGGGGAAAAAAAATAAACAGAAGTCATAGAATCCATGTGTTATCTTTTGGCACCTACCCCATTCAGGAAAAACCCGAGCCAAATTAAACCACTGCAATCTGTTGCCATCTCCGCGTTCATTATATCTTCTCCAAAGCAAGCCTTGACTGCTGAAAACGCTCACATACCTGGTGCGGGTTGTGTGTCTGTGTGTGTTTGTGTGTGTGTGTCTCTGTGTGTGTGCCCAACTTAGCCTTCTCAAGTTAAATTCCTACCCGATAGTCCGAACTGTGACTCAAACTTTTGTTTTTAAAAATAAGGCGGCCCTGACAGGTTGTGAAGAGGAGAAAGCACTGAGCATCACGATCTCAAGTTCCAGGGCCCACCCCCCACATCTCTCCCCCCACCCCGCCTTCTTCCCCGTCTCTCCTTCCTATCTAACCACAGGATGACTAACTCTGTTTTGGAAAATCAGATTCTTGTTCCGCCCTCCTCTGCGTTACAGCTTGTGAGAAAATGTCTAGAGAGGAGATTTATAAACTTGTGTAGGGGGGAAATTTTATTAAAAAGAAAAAAATCAACCCCCCACCCAAAAAAAACCCCCTTCCCCCTCACCAACTTTCTCACTGAAAATCAAAAGCCATTGATTCTCCGGCCACGTCCGGAATTAAATCTCACCTTGGTCAGCTTCTCTTGGAGCTCTTGAATTTTCACCTGTTGATCTGCATTGATCTAGACAAAGAGAGGAAGGGAAAGGATGACAGAATGACAACATTGGAAGGGACCTCGGAGGTCTTCTAGTCCAACCCACTTGCTTGAGCAGGAGTTTCCTACGCCGTTCTGGACAAAGCATTGTCCAGGCTCTTCTTAAAAACCTCCAGGTGATGGAGCACCCACTACTTCTGGTGGCGAGCTGTTCCACTGGTGAACTGCTCTCACAGTTAGGAAATTTCTCCTTAGTTCTAAGTTGCTTCTCTCCTTGATTAGTTTCCATCCATTATTTTTTGTCCTGCCTTCAGGTGCTTTGGAGAATAGCTTGTTTCCTAGAATGGTTTGATTGCTTATTAGTATCCTCTGACTATCATTAAGTGTTGTACCTTATGATTCTTGACGAATGTATCTTGCCTTTTTATGTACGCTGAGAGCGTATGCACCAAAGACAAATTCCTTGTCTGTCCAATCATACTTGGCCAATAAAGAATTCTATTCTATTCTATTCTATTCTATTCTATTCTATTCTATTCTATTCTATTCTATTCTATTCTATTCTATTCTATTCTATTCATTCCCTATTCTGTTCTATTCTATTCCATTCTACTCATTCATTCTCTATTCTATTCTATTCTATTCTATTCTATTCTATTCTATTCTATTCTATTCTATTCTATTCTATTCTATAATATTCTATTCTATGGACCAAGACAAATTCCTTGTGTGTCTAATCACACTTGGCCAATAAAGAATTCTATTCTATTCTATTCTATTCTATTCTATTCTATTCTATTCTATTCTATTCTATTCTATTCTATTCTATTCATTCCCTATTCTGTTCTATTCTATTCCATTCTACTCATTCATTCTCTATTCTATTCTATTCTATTCTATTCTATTCTATTCTATTCTATTCTATTCTATTCTATTCTATTCTATTCTATTCTATTCTATTCTATTCTATGTAATTCTATCACTATTGCCTGTCCCCAAATCCCGGTTTTAAGTCTGGAATACATTCGATTTTATGATTTTGGTCCGTAGGCTAGTCCCTGCCTCACTGCCAATCAAACTGTGAATCAGTCAAATACTGTATTTATTCTGGGACACACCAAAGGTGCTTTTTTCAAAAAAAAGCAATTGGGCTTCCTTTGTTTTTCTTTGAAGAAGTTTCGTTTCTTATCCGAGAAGCTTCCTCAGTTCTCCGTTCCAATCCTTCTCCAGAACTGAGGAAGCTTCTCGGATGAGAAGCGAAACCCCTTCAAAGAAAAACAAAGGAGGTCCACTTGCCTTTTTAAAAAGCATCTTTGGGGGCTGCCATGATCTGGATGATTTGAGAATCCCCACAGACATTTATTCCCGGGATGTTATCGCGAAGAATTCCAGAAAGAAAATGAGACTTCTAAACATACCTTCTCCAGCTTGGAATACAGCTCTCCTACTTCTGTTTTTCCTTGGTCTTTAACCTTTTAGGTGAGAATTAAACAGAACATGCAATTTAATAATCGGATCCAGATTAACAGAAAACTATGCAACTTTGAAGCTTCCATGTTCTTATTCCTTTCCCCCCACACATACATGCTTTTATTGGAGAAATAAGAGTGAAATCGTGCAGGCAATTGTGATCCAAAAAAAGAAAAGAGAGGGAATCTTTCTTAAGCAGATATCCTAATCTAATTGCGGTATTGAAAATAGAATCATCGGAAATTAATAAAAGCAGTTATTGAGGACTAATTTTGACCAGAAAAAGGTAACCATGCTGGGTGTAAAGGCATTTGTTCTGATTATTTTGTAACACACAAAGTAAACAATTTAGAATAACAGAGTTGGAAGGAGCTTCGCAGGTATTCTAGTGGTCCAACCCCTTGCTTAGGCAGGAAACCACTTCAGACAAATGGTTATCCAACATCTTCTTGAAAATTTTCACTGTTGGAGCATTCACAATTTCTGGAGGCCAGTTGTTCCACTGGTTAATTGTTCTCACAGTTAGGAAAATTTCTCCTTAGTTCTAAGTTGCTTCCCTCCTTGATGAGTTTCCACCCGTTGCTTCTTGTCCTACCCTCAGGTACTTTGGAGAATAGCTTGACTCCCTCTTCTTTGGGGCAGCCCCTGAGATATTGGAAGGCTGCTATTATGTCTCCCCTAGTTCTTCTCTTCATTAAACTAGACATTTTCTATATTCTATTCCATTCCATTCCATTCCATCTTCCTTCCTTCCTTCTTTCCCTGTTCTACTCTACTCTACTCTACTCTACTCTACTCTACTCTACTCTACTCTACTCTACTCTACTCTACTCTACATTCTATTCTATTCTATTCTATTCTATTCTATTCTATTCTATTCTATTCTATTCTATTCTACTCTACTCTACTCTACTCTACTCTACTCTACTCTACTCTACTCTACTCTATTGGTGGCGTAGTAGTTAGAATGCAGGAGTGCAAACTAACCCTTCCCACTGTCAGCAGTTCAATCCTGACCGGCTCAAGGTTGACTCAGTCTTCCGTCCTTCACGAGGTCGGTAAAATGAGATGTCAAGGGTTCTAAAACTGAGCCAAATTTCTCTCTTTTCCCTGTTAGGAGCCAGCTAGATTGGAAATCAACCATTGAATTCTGGAGGAGCTGACCTTAACTACTTTCTGGAGCCGGTTATGACATTCGGTGGCTTTCCGCTTGAACTCTTCGGCGGCCAGTCGAGATTCCCTCAGCTCCGATTCGTAAAGATCGCTGCGTCTGCGAGCAGAAATCAGGTCTTCTTCTAGCTGATTCATCATCAATCTCATTTCTTCCACTTGAGCTTGGTACTCCTGAGGACCGGAAAAGGAACTCAGACATATTGGAAAGTCATGAAGGGAAAATAGAGGGGAGGAAAGATTCTGGAATCACAGAGAGACTCATAATGAAATGTGGTCATCCGTTTGTTCGTTTATCCGTTCACTCATAAATCCATCCATCCATCCATCCATCCATCCATCCATCCATCCATCCATCCATCCAGTCAGTCAGTCAGTCAGTCAGTCAGTCAGTCAGTCAGTCAGTCATTCGAATAACAGGGAAGGGACCTTGGAGGTCTTCTATTCCAACCCCATTTGGGCAGGAAGCTCTATACTGTTTCAGACAAATGGTTGTCCAATCTCTTCTTAAAAACTTCCAGTGTTGGAACATTCACAACTTCTGGAGGCAAGTCGTTCCACTGATTAATTGTTCTAACTGTCAGGATATTTCTCCTTAGTTCTAGGTTGCTTCTCTCCTTGATGAGTTTCCACTCATTGCTTCTTGTCCTGCCCTCAAGTGCTTTGGAGGATAGCTTGACTCCCTCTTCTTTGTGGCAGCCCCTCAAATATTGGAAGACTGCTCTCATGCCTCCCCTAGTCCTTCTTTCCATCAAACTAGACATACCCAGTTCTTGCAACCGTTCTTCAGATGTTTTAGCCTCCTAATCCTCTTGGTTGCTCTTCTCTGCACTCTTTCTAGAGTCTAAACATCTTTTTTACATCGTGGCGACTAAAACTGGATGCCGAATTCCAAGTGTGGCCTTACCAAGGCCTTATAAAGTGGTATTAACACATCACGTGATCGTGATTCTATCCCTCTGTTTATGCAGTCTAGGATTATGTTTATTTTTATTTATTTTATTTATTTATTTATTCAATTTCTATACCGCCCTTCTCCCGAAGGACTCAGGGTGGTGAACAGTTAAAATAACATACATATAAAATGTGAATATAAATAATTAAGCCAGTTTGGCTCAACAGTTAAGAATCTTCAGCATAAAGACTTAAAAAATTAGAAAAGATTTATTTTTTTGGCAGCTGCTGCACCCTTTAAGGGGGGGAAAAGGTGCGTCTTATACTCCGAAAAATACGGCACATCCCCGCGAACCAGAGTTATCTGTACCTGTTCTTTGATTTCCTGCAACTTGCGACTTTGTTCTCTGATATCGTGAAGGAGCTGCAGCGCCTTGTCATCCTCTTGAGACACCTCCATCCGCGCCTGTTCCAGACTTCGCTTTAAGCTCTGGAAAAAATGCAAGGTTGGACACAGAAAGGCCCCCCACCTTTGCCTGAGACCGGGCCAAAGCAAAGGCAGTCGGCTAAGAGGGGAAAATACAACAACAACAACCCCCAAATCGCTGTGAACAAGAAGTTTTGCTTTTTAGCATTTTTTGGGTGCAATTTCCACCTCGGGCGCAGGAAGAAGATCCTCTCGAAAGATGCCTCCAGAGTGGTTAAAAATATGCTTTCGATCCAAAACAGTAACAAGGACAAGTTATTTAAGAAGCTACTTAAAAAGGAGACCATCATCGTAATCCCCATGCAGAATCACAGAGTTGGAAGAGACCTTGGAGCAGGGCTGAAATGCTACCGGTTCGCACCGGTTCGTCCGAACCGGTATTTCCGACGATCAGCTGTGCTGCGCAATTTAAATTAGCCTAGAAAGCAGGAAATCATGCTGTCTAACAAATCTAAATCGCGCGGCACAGCTGTTTCACTCCCCTCGCTGTTCTACTTACCTTAAGCCTCTTTTTTCCCCGCAAAGCGCATGTTTGGTGTGCATTGTGCATGCACGCGCAGCGTGCTTTTGAAGCACACCGTGTATGCTTGCATGCAGAGTTCGTCTGGCGCGCACCGTGCATCCACAGGCAATGAACCGGTGGCAATCCACAGAGGATTTCACCAGCGCCTTGGATGTCTCCTTGAAAACTTCCAGTGATGGACCAGCCACCACTTCCAAAGGGAAGACTTTCTACTGATTAATTCTTCTGTCTGGAAATTTCTCCTAATTCTAGGTTGGATCTCTCTTTGATGAGCTTCTAACCATTACTTCTTGTCCTGTCTCTGGTGCTTTGGAGACCATTAAATGGAGACCATCACCCATCTCTTCCCACTTATGACTGTATGACTGTAACCTTGTTGCTGGTATCCTTACTATTTATATTGATATTGTTTCCTGATCGCTTATTTGTCCCCTATGACTATCATTGAGTGTTGTACCTTATGATTCTTGATGAACGTATCTTTTCTTTTATGTATACGGAGAGCTTATGCACCAAAGACAAATTCCTCGTGTGTCCAATCACACTTGGCCAATGAAGAATTCTATTCTGTTCTGTTCAATCTACTGGACCATTTCTTAAGAGATGGACCATAGCTCAAAAGATGAGCACTGAAGTTCTGGTCTCAATCAATCCATCATCAGCGGTAAGACTAAAAAAAGATCTAAGGCCAACAGTTTTGGACCAGATGCACCAATTATGAAGGTTTTTTTAAAAAAAATTGATTTATATGCCGCCCTTCTCCGGAGACTCAGGGCGGCTTCCAATGTGTTAAGCAATAGCCTTCATACTTTTGTATATATTTATACAAAGTCAGCTTATTGCCCCCACAAACTGGGTCCTCAATTTACCCACCTTAGAAAGGATGGAAGGCTCAGTCGACCTTGAGCCTGGCTAGGACTGAACTCGCAGTAATTGCAGGCAGCTGGATGTTAAATGCTGCCTTAGTAGGAGGCATTAGCCTCCTACACCACCCAGGCTCTTCTTGATTTCTATCTGTCGATACTACACCTTGAAGAAGATCAATCAAGAGAGATCCACAGATTTAGGATTGTAACTCCTAAAGAATTGCCTTTAAGCTGACGCTACTCGAGAGGATGCTCAAAAAAACTCCCATCCCTTTGGCGTTGTCCTCTGCCCTTTTAAAACACAACCGAAATACAAGTCGTCCTCGACTTACAAAATTCCATTTTTTGACCGTTCAATGTTACAACGGCACTGGGGGGAAAAAAGTGAAACTTACGACTATGTTTCACAGTTACCACCTTTGCGGCGTTCCCCCCCCCCATGGTCATGTGATCCAAATTCAACCGCTTGGCAACCGACTCACACTTACGACGGTTGCAAAGGGTCACGCAATTCCACCCTTTTGGGCCCTTCTGACAAGCAAAGCCGATGGGGAAACCACAGGTTCGCTTAACCACTCATGTTGTGTGACTCATTTAACAACTGCCGTAATTCGCTTAACGGCAAGGAAAGGGGGAAGGGGCCCAAACTCAATTAACAAACATTTTGCTTAGCCACAGAAAGGTTGGGGCTCAATGGCGGTCGTAAGTCGAGGACTCCCGGCATTCTTTGGCCTTGCTATCACAATCAACCCTTAGGCTCCCGAGACCCCGATATCACGTAACGAGACTGCAAAAGGCTTTTCAAATGATAAAACCGTTTCTTAAAACGATTGGGGGTGGCCAATCGCCGACTCGAGATCTCCTAAAGGCCCACCGGGGTGAAGGGGTTTTCTGGGGAACAGGGAGAGGCTCACACTGCATTCTGTGATGTAGGTAGCCAGGTCCTGTTCGAGGAGGGATCGCTGCGTCTCGGAGGCTTTCAGTTCCACCTCCTTTTGGCTGAGCACAGCCTCCACCTCTGACACTCGGCGATGCAGGCGCGTCATTTCCTGCTCCATCTGCAAACAGACATCGAAAGGGTTTTAAAAAGGGATTTCCGGCGGGTGCGACGGGGCGAGCTGGCAGCGTCAAGGCACGCCCCGGAAGGTTAAGAGACGAAGATTTTTAGTAAGATGTTTTAAAAGGCAAATACCATTATTTCTGGTCCTGGGAAATTCACACTTCCTTCTCAGGGGAAAAGCAGAAATTCTAAGTCACCCCATTCATTCACGCGGCTTGTTCGCATTCGGTCCCTCTTCGAACCCCGTTTAGCAAAGAAGTCACCATCATTTTTTTTCACCCGATTGGGTGGAGGTTTTTTTTTATTATTATAATGATTATTTTTCCTCTCTCTCTTTCGCTCCACAGATGGGTCACTTTAGCTTTATCCCAAATCCATTTCGGACCAGAAGTGGATTTTCCCCCATATCTTTCAGAGGGACCAGAGATCAACGCGGATCAAAGCAAAAGGAAGCGCGACACTCCCTCGGCAAAGTCCCTCAAAAGGAGAACGGGCGTTTCCACGGGTCCCCACAGAGTTTATTTCCAAGAAAAGAGTTAGAACACAGTTCGTTGCAAATCAAAGAAGCGGTCGTAGTTACGGAAGCAGAAAGAAGAGGACCAGGAAGGGAAAGGGAGGGGGGGAAACGCCCCCCAAGACTTTGCAGTACTCAAAAAGAGAATTAGAAGAAGGAAAGCATCAGATGAAAACGGCATGTGAAGTGCTGGAAATCAGAGCTGGGCCGATCAAGGATCTTGGATGGATCCAGAGTTTCTTCGGGTTAACGGGAGCAGCCCTGGAATGAGACATGATCTAAGATCATCTCTTTCTGCCCAACGAGGAAAAAAGTCTCCGCCGAAGCCGCCAACCGACGTCAACCTCTGGCAGGTTGTTTAGGCCGGACGGGTCGTGGACTTCTGGAGCAAGGAGAGAGGCTGGCCATGGAAATAAATACCTTGTGACACTTATCCTGGGTGTCTCGTAGCTCTTTGCTCTTAAAAAGGAGTTTCTTTTCCATGGAGCTAATCTTCGCGGGAGAATCCGAACGCAAAGCGGACCTTGAAAAAAAGAGGAAAGAGAATGAATCTCCAACACTGTGTATAAGTGTATGTGATATTCCAATCGGTAGCCTAAGAGCAGGGGTGAAATGCTACCGGTTCGCTCCGGTTCGGGCAAACCGGTAGTGATAAAAACTACCAATTTGTGCGAACCGGTAGTTTAAAAAAAAAAAGCTTTCTAGCAAAGCTAAATCGAGCGGCACAGCTTATCCGGCCCCCTCGCTGTTATACTTACCTTACCAAGCCTCCTTTGGGCGTGTACTGGGCATGCGCGCATGCACAGAGCACCTTTGATGCACACTGCGCATGCGTGGCTAGCAAACCGCAAAATGGTTCAGATTTCACCACTGCCTAAGGGGTTACGTAGAAGCCTTAAAAACGTACTCACAACCATTTTAAAAAGCAATGCAGGATACAGAATTTCTCTACCTGATCAAATGAGGTCTCTACGCTCCAGCCTGGAATATTTTTTTAATGCAACTTGGCCTATATCTCAGGAGCTCTCAAATGTTGTATCATCTCCATTTCATGACCCCAAAATGCCTTGTGGGGTGGAGTCTGGGCAACTGAATGGAGCTGAGTGTTTACTGGCCAGATGCCCTTCCTGTCGCCAATGCGGAGTTATAATCAGCAGCTATGACTCAGCCTTCCATCCTTCAGAGGATCCAGATTGTTGGGGTGGCGATTAGGCTGACTCTGCAAACCGCTAATTGGAAAGGATTGTGAAGTGGTATATAAGTCTAATGGCTATTGCTATCTCTCTCTATCTCTCTTCTTTTTATCATTTATCTATCTATCTATCTATCTATCTATCTATCTATCTATCTATCTATCTATCTATCTATCTATCTATCTATCTATCTATCATCTATCTTCCATCTATCTATCTTCTATCTACCTATCATCCAATCATCATCTATCCATCTATCTAAAGGTTGACTCAGCCTTCCATCCTTCAGAGGATCCAGATTGTTTGGTTGGCATTTAGGCTGACTCTGCAAACCGCTTAAAAAGTATTGGAAAGCTCTGTGAAGTGGTATATAAGTCTAATGACTATTGCTATCTCTCTCTATCTCTCTTTTTACCTATAATTCATTCATCTATCTGTCTATCTGTCTATCCATCTTCCATCTATCTATTTTCTATCTACCTATCATCCATCCATCCATCCATCTAAAGGTTGACTCAACCTTTCATCCTTCAGAGGATCCAGATTGTTGGGGTGGCGATTAGGCTGACTCTGTAAACCGCTTAAAGAGTATTGGAAAGCACTGTGAAGTGGTATATAAGTCTAACAGCTATTGCTATCTCTCTCTCTCTCTCTTATTTCTATCCATCTTCTATTTACCTAACATTCATCTATCTTCCATCTATCTATCTTCTATCTACCTATCATCCATCCATCCATCCATCCATCTATCTTCTATCTACCTATCATCCATCCATCCATCTAAAGGTTAACTCAGCCTTCCATCCTTCTGAGATCGGTCAAATGAGGACCCAGGTCATTGGGGGCAAGAGACTGACTCTGTAAATTGCTTAGAGAGGGCTGTGAAGCACTGTGATAGTTGTATATAAGTCTAAGGGCTATTTATTTATTTATTTATTTATTTATTAGATTTGTATACCGCCCTTCTCCTTGCGGACTCAGGGCGGTGGACAGCCAAGTAAAAAACAATACACAAAAGTTAAAAAATTTCTTAAAAAAGCATATAACCCTGGCTAAGAAATTAAAACCATTAAATATTAAAATACCCAACCATAAAATACAAATCTTTAAAAATTTAAAAAACTTTAAGGGGGTCAGGCTAGACCAGCAAGCCGAAAGAGATGGGTTTTCAGGGCCCGACGAAAAGTCCGGAGGTCGGGAATTCTTCTCAGTTCTGGAGGGAGATCGTTCCAGAGGGAGGGGGCTGCCACAGAGAAAGCCCTCCCCCTGGGGGTCGCCAGCCGACATTGTCTGGCTGACGGCACCCTGAGGAGACCCTCTCTGTGGGAGCGCACCGGCCGGTGGGAGGCTATTGGTGGCAGAAGGCGGTCCCGTAAGGCGGTCCCGTAAGGCGGCAGAAGGCGGTCCCCTATTGCTATTGCTATCTATCTACCTACCTATCTATCGTCTATCTATCTAAGGTTGACTCAGCCTTCCAATGTTGGCAAAATGAGGACCCAGATTGTTGGGGGCAAGAGGCTAAACTGCTTAGAGAGGGCTGTAAAAGCACTGTGAAGCGGTATATAAGTCTAAGTGCTTATTGCTTTGCTCTTCCTCTTCCTTTCTTCCTCCCTCCCTCCCTGTGATTAGAATATAGTACCGCAGGCTAACTCTGCCCACTGCCGGCAGTTCAAATCTCACCGGGCTCAAGGTTGACTCAGCCTTCCGTCCTTCCGAGGTGGGTAAAATGAAGAGCCAGATTGTTGGGGGCAAGAGGCTGACTGTGTAAACCGCTTAAAGAGGGCTGTAGAAGCACTGTGAAGTAGTATGTACTGTAAGTCTAAGTGCTATTGCTATATCTTGGTCTCATCATCCCTTCAACTTTGCACTATTCTCCCTTCAATGGCTGTCCCTTGTTTTTTTTTCTTCTTTTTCTACCCAAAACTAGGATCCAAGAACAATTTATTTGTTCAAACACTTCTAAGACATTGAAAGGCTCAACCTGGCATATTGTAAGTCCTCTCTCAGTGTGCCACAAAGATTGCTTTCCGTGCTACAAATGCAGATGCAAAAAAAAAAAGCTTTTTATCGTCACCAAGCTATGTGACTTCGGGAGAGAGGTTTTACAGCCCTGTAACTGGGCTCGAAAATCACAGCTGATAGCTTAAGAGTTCTGTGCAAATGAATCCAATGTTTATTCAATAAGCTTTCATTAAATAAAACGCAACCCAAAAGAAAAAAAATCATCCAAATGTGACTTATTCAAAAACACTGTTTACATATGCCACAAGAGAGCTTAACGTTTGAATGCAGTCCTTGGTCTGAACAGTTCTGATAACAGCTGGGAGGTGTTTCGTATGAGGATTATTTTTAATTTATGCCAGCCTTTCGGCTTAGATGAACAGACGGAAGTTACAAGCCATGGTTTACGTTGTGCGAAACCGTTCACTGTGATTTAGAAAGCTACGATGATAAGGGTCGGTGTGTTAATCAAATTCTTGGATTGAAACTAGGAGATAAGCCATGGTTTCTAAGCCTGGCTTGTTGAGCAATCCCTGCCGTTCAGAATGCGCTCAGTAAACCAGGATTAAGCCAGCATGTCCAAACCCAGACTGTCCTTTCAAAAATCTCCTAGAGGAGAGAAAGAAATGCCATGCCTTTAATTCAAGAACCTTACACGTTTCCATTTTTAAACCTCTTCCTCTCGTGGAAGAATATTTTTTGGAAGAAACGAGAAACTTTTAAGAACCGACCTCCAGAATCCAATCCAGAACCAACCTCCAGAATCCAATCCAAGAACTACAAGGGTAGCTTTGCAAATGAGCTTCCTTCGACCACGGCTAACGCCTGCCGCGGTTCACCATTAACCGATAACCCCAGTTACATTTCTCTGCTCAAACCGGTCTCGTCACACAGCCTCCTTTCATTTATTTGGAGTCTCACTGAAGGAGCTTCATCGTTTTTTCCATCGCCTCGGCTAGGGCGGAATCCACGGCCGCCCCCCCGCCCCCCCAAAAATAAAAATCAATCAACTCAAGATGCTAGTCATCAAGAGGAAAACCTTTCCACTCGCCGCTTGCAGAGATCCCTCCAAGGTTCGGTGGAGACTTTTAAGAGAGCCCCCCCCCTCCCAAAAAAAACCCACCCCTGTAAAACTGAGCTTTTTGGTGCAAAGGTACCACCTTCGGATTCCTGATTGGTAGTCCCAGTTTCTCTCCCCCGCCCAGTAAAAGCAGGCACTCTTTGAGTAGGAGGACACCAAAGGGAGGAAAGAATCTCCCTTTTAATTGCTGGCCTATTTCAGGTTCCTTCTGACTCATAACACGGGGAAACATCACTGGTGCCAGGAGAGAAACCAAATTTAGGTTCCTTTAAATAAAAAAAAAATTAAAAAACCATCCTCCACAACATGGGCAACACAGAAAAAAAAAACACCCCCGAGGTCGTCAGACAAATCTACTGCCTTTTCTACAGAAGTCCATTTGAAAATAGGAAGCTGGAGATTTATTATTATTTATTTATTTAAAAGAAAGTCACGCTTTGCTGAAAACCCCCGGGTTGAATTTTGCCAGGTCCCTGGCACCAGCGGCAAAACCCGATTTAAACAAACCGGAGAAGGTCGAGGGCTTAACGTTCTCCTCGTCTTCCACCGAGCCGGCTTTGGCTCCGACTTTCCTTCTCCTCGTAGTAGCAACCCAGACTCTCCAGGGCCCCACGAAACCAGCGGAGGCATCCCTTAGACAGTTACTGAACGGTTTACTTTTTCACGAGATCGGCAGCTCGCTACCGTCGTGATCCAGGACTTCAGATCATTCCCCCCCACCGCCCTCAATCTCCCCCCCCCCAACCAGCCAATCGCCACGGCCCTCCGCATCGGGGCCCGTTCTGCAGCTGCTGTGATGCCTCCTTTCGACCATGGAGTCCTACCGACAGCCCATACCCCCCGTTTTGCTGGGGCACCCTGGATCCCTCGTCTCATCTCCTCCACTGCGCCCCCCCCACCCACCCCACTCCTCCAGAGGTACCCTTGGACGGACCTAACCGGGCTTAGCAAATCCCACCTCCCCCACCACTCCAGCCAGTTCAACAGAAGCAGCAGCATGTACATTCCCCCCCACCGCAATTCCCTTCCAATATCTATCTATCTATCTATCTATCTATCTATCTATCTATCTATCTATCTATCTATCTATCTATCTATCTATCTATCTATCTATTATCTATCTATCTATCTATCTATCTATCTATCTATCTATCTATCTATCTATCTATCTATCTATCTATCTTTCTTGCAAAGAGTAAAGTCAAAACCATTTTCTTGGATTCCAGGAGTTTTCATCTCAAACCAAAGAGTCCCCATCACATCCAATTCCTGGGGATGAGGAAGATCAAACAAGATCCATCCTAATTTGTAAGGGAAATCAAGACCCTGAACCACATATATATATATGGTTCATATATATATATCCACCACTGGATTTCTGCCTCCATCCCACACCCGGCGACGACTGGGAGAACACCGATCGCCTCTTGCTACTCGTCCCTTCCGAGAGAGAGCCGGTACTTACTCTGGCTGGAGGACGGCGAGCGCCTTGATGAAGGAGAATCCCACGAACGGCAAAGCTTCTCCAGGGGAAACCGCAGAGTTCAGCTGGCCGAGAGAGGAAGCAATGCCAGCGTTCGTCTCCCGGGCATCAAAATTAGACGTATCATCTTCAGACCGGACGGCAGGTACGAAGGGAGGGCGAGCTGGCGGTTTGTTTCCAGGGGACACCCGGGGTTGGCGGGGAGAGGAGGAAAAGGAAAGAAAGGGAAAGGATGAGCTGTTGTTTGGGCATCCGAAGGGCTCTCATTCAGCATTTTCAACAGCCGAGCACTGCAGCTCTCCGGTTTTTTTTCATCTTGCTAACCACCAGCAGGGCTGAGCTAACCCGCTCTCCCCTCCAACCAACCCGCTTTACAGCAACAAGAAATTAACCCTTCCCTTACCAACATGGCCACCGTTTTGCAGGGAAGAAAAACTCCCTTTGGCCAAGCTTGCCGGCTTAGCACCCGGGGCCGGTCAGAAAAGGGGAAAAAATGCCAGCCATCCAGGAAGGGAAGGAAGGAAGGAAGGAAGGAAGGAAAAGGAGGCCTCTTAAGAACAGACGGCTTTCTCCAGTTCCTTGATTCCGGAACGGGATCAAACACGGAGCTGAGATGATGCAGAAAGCCAAGCGGGCAGCCTGCACCAGCGGGCAGCAAAAACTAAGCTGGACGGCGCCAAGAGCATCTTGGGTTTGGATGCTTGACCGGTAGGATCCCATCCCTAAGATAACCTTGAGAAGAGCAGCTGCAGGCGGCCACGGCGGTGGCTGGATCTCCATCGCTTAAGGTCAGAACCAACCATCCCAACCTTTCTCCCGAGGGTGGATGGTTCCACTGCAGTCCATCTCCAAAAATCCCCTTTCCCCCTCCCCATTCCCAGCGGGCACCTTTCCTCTCTCCGGCCAGCTTCGTTGAATTGCCATTTAATTGCAGTGAGCAAAGAGGCAGCAAGGCTGAAGGGAGAGAAGTTTCAGCATGACAAGGGCTTGGCTGGGTTGCAGGGATCCGAGAGGGAGCTCGCCCATCGGATGGGAACGTGCACACCTTGGTCCCGTTTTTTTTTTTTTCTCCCCAGGCTGGAAGTCAACAGATCGTGCAAATCAACCGGCTCTCCTCTCCCTCTCTGGCAAGCGGATTTCCAAGTTGCTCCCTGTCAGAAGCTGGAAAGGGGTGGGGGGGGGGACATAGAGTGTGCAGCCGCCGTTACCATGGCTCCATAGAGATCTCTCAAAGCTGAACCGCCGAGGCGGGGAGGGGGAGGCCAAGAAGGAGCCCAGCCAGCCGGCATGGCATGAGCCGCTCTTCCTGCGGTGCAGGCTGACCGCTCTCCACTCTGTGCATGCTCCGAGGAGGTTCGGTTAACCCTCCTCTGCCCATCTGCCTGGCAGACGCCGCCTGGCAGCCATCCGGGAGGGGAGGGGACACGGAAGGATGAGTCAGGGCTGGGGCTTGCCAGACTGCCAAAGCCTTTTGTAGACCGGGTTTTGGTCGGGGTTCTTTTTTTTTTTAACCCTTTATGGTCCGGGCGCTTTGAAGATATTACAGGGAGGGAGGGAGGGAAAAAGGGAGAGAGGGAAGGAAGGAAGGAAGGAAATGAAGGGAGGGAGGGGAAGGGGAAAGGAGAAAGAGGGGAGAGAAGGGAAGGAAAGGAAAGAAGGAAGGAAGGAAAAGAGAAAGAGGGGAGGGAAAAGAGAAGGGAAGGGAAGAAGGAACAGAGAAAGAGGGGAGGGAAAGGGGAAAGAAAGGGAGGGGATGGAAGGGAAGGAAAAGAGAAAGAGGGGAGGGAAAGGGGAAGACGGAAAAGAGAAAGAGGGGAGGGAAAAGAGAAGGGAAGGGAAGAAGGAACAGAGAAAGAGGGGAGGGAAAGGGGAAAGAAAGGGAGGGGAGGGAAAAAGGAAGGAAAAGAGAAAGAGGAAAGGGAAAGAAAGGGGGGGATGGAAGGGAAGGAAAAGAGAAAGAGGGGAGGGAAAGGGGAAGACGGAATAGAGAAAGAGGGGAGGGGAGGGAAAAAGGAAGGAAAGGGGAAAGAGGGAAGGGAAAAGGGAAGGGAAAGGAGGGGAGGAAAGGGAAGGGAAGAAGGAACAGAGAAAGGAGGAGAGGAGGGAAAAAGGAAGGAAAAGAGAAAGAGGGAAGGGAAGGGAAGGGAAGATCACTGTAATTTTTTAAAGCATTGGGAGTCTTTCATACTGAAAATATGCTGAGGCTGCATTTGGGCAAAAGAGGGGGAGGAACAAACTATTCCCTCCCCCAAAAAGATTAGCAATCACTAAAAACAAGTGGCGGAGAACAGAAACCAAGCACACATGATGAAGGTAATTCCTATGCAACAAAGATTAATCATCATCATCATCATCTTTTGCATTGCATTAAACCAGGGGTCCCTAACCCACCGGCCATGGACGGACATCAGAAGCTGTGGTATGCCAGAATCCGGGTCATGCAAACCAGCCAAGCCCCATCCGTGGGATGCAGGCAGCATGCAAACCATGTCCGCTCCGGTCCGCGGAAAAACCACTCTCCACGGAACTGGTCCCTGGTACCCCAAAAGGTTGAGGGACACTCTTCTAAGTCACAAGTTCTGAGCTTTTCATGACTTCCCAGATCGGAGGTGGATTATGTAAAGGTGGAACTTAATGTGTTGAATTGGTTCAGCCAGCTGTGATGTATACAGAATAGAAGTTAGAATGGAATGGAATGGAATAGAATAAATATTGGGATAGGATAGGATAGGATAGGATAGGATAGGATAGGATAGGATAGGATAGGATAGGATAGGATAGGATAGGATAGGATAGGATAGGATAGGATAGAAAAGATGGGATGGGATGGGATGGGATGGGATGGGATAGGAGTAGAGTAGAGTAGAGTAGAGTAGAGTAGAGTAGAGTAGAGTAGAGTAGAGTAGAGTAGAACAGAACAGAGCAGAACAGAAGTAGAGTAGAGTAGAGTAGAGTAGAGTAGAGCAGAATAGAATAGAATAGAATAGAAATATGAAAGGATAGGATAGGATAGGATAGGATAGGATAGGATAGGATAGGATAGGATAGGATAGGATAGGATAGGATAGGATAGGATAGGATAGGATAGGATAGGATAGGATAGGATAGGATAGGATAGGAAATATGGGATGGGATGGGATGGGATGGGATGGGATGGGATGGGATAGGAGTAGAGTAGAGTAGAGTAGAGTAGAGTAGAGTAGAGTAGAGTAGAATGGAATAGAATAGAACAACAGAGTTGGAAGGGACCTTGGAGGTCTTCTAGTCCAACCTCCTGCTTAGGCAGGAAACCCTCCACCACTTCAGACAAATGGTTGTCCAACCTCTTCTTAAAAACCTCCAGTGTTGGAGCATTCACAACTTCTGGAGGCCAGTAAACCCAACCATGGCTTAGTGAAATGGGGGAGTCCAGTTAATGGGAGAGGTGGGGTGTAGAGGTTCCAGATTACAGTTGCAATGAGCCACATGGACAACTGAGTCGGTCAATGAAAGTCGGCCGATGCAAGTGATTGGACTACAAGACCTTTGAGGTCCCTTCCAAGTCTGTTATTCTACCCGCCCTCCTTTTACAAAACCCTTCTATTTGTTCCAGTGCCAGATAAGGAAGGGAAGGAGGGAAGGAAACACACACACGCAAACACACTGTACGTTTGGTAGCATCAAATCAGCTTTTCGGTCTTGTACTTGAGACAGAAATCCTTTCCCCTTGGTAGGACTCAAGTTATCTCACTTCCCCTGAGGCCTAAGAAAAACGTGATCCATCAGAGAGAGCCCCCCGTGGCAGAAGATTCAACTCAGCCATGAGGACAAGTGCATACTTAGAAATGAGACGCTGGTTCTTTGCCAGGAGAATTCCAAGGATGCGAAGGACCCGGAATGTGAGATTGGAGGACGAGGGGATGGAGAGTCCTGAATCTTTAGCGGCAGCTCAGCGTGCAAGCTAAAGGAAAGAATGGCTACTTCCTGGACCAATGAACTTCCTTGATTTGATTGGTAAAAATCACCCAATTCAGAATGTTGAGCAGGCAGGAACAAAGTGAGAAAGAAAGAAGAAGGAAGGAAGGAAGGAAGGAGAGGGAGGGAGGGAGGGAGGGAGGAAAATTGTGGCCTGCCAAAGCTGTTTTTCAATTGGGCAGACTTATAAAAGGAAGGGGAGGGAAAGAGGGGAGAGGGAGAGAGGAAAGGAAAAGAAAGGAAAGGAAAGGAAAGGAAAGGAAAGGAAAGGAAAGGAAAGGAAAAGAGAAAGGAAAAGGAAAAGGAAAAGGAAAAGGAAAAGGAAAAGGAAGTTGTACATATAGTAATTTGTTTATAACTACGTAATGGGCGAGCTCCCGTTCCTCACTCCAGCTCCTGCCCATCTAGCAGTTCGAAAGCATGCAACTGCGAGTAGATAAACAGGAAGTTGTTTATCTCCGGCAGCCGAATCAGATGAGGAGACCCTCCTCTCCTGGACCCTCCTCTCTGGCAATGCCTCCGGAGGACACCGAAGGCCAAGAGATAGGCCCAGAGCCAAGCACATCCCCGCAGCCACAGGTGGACAGCGACGAAGGAGATAAGTGCTGGCTGGATCCTCAACAGCGGTGCAGGGAGAAGCGTGCACAGCAGAGGAGGAGGCGTGCCACAGATTAGCTGAGTCACTGGACCACACCCCACAGGGTATAAATGTGGGTGTGGTGGCCGGCTCAGAGCAAAAACCAGAAATCATCCATAGACTCTGTGTTGCTGAAAGTGTGCCTGCTTAATTGGACTGCATTTCGGATTAATTCTTGTATTGCTGGAACTTTGCCTTATCGGAAGGCTTGTGGACTTATCTCTGTTTTGTGTAAGTGAAGTCTAAATTGGCAGCCAGCCACTGGGTTGCTGCCAGCTTTATCTTCAAAGTCTCTGTCGTGTGGCTTATTAACTCCGGGCTATGGGGTTTGCGTGTATGAGACGGGGACAGAACAATAGCCATGCTGGACACATGACCATGGAAATTGTCTTCAGACAATGCTGGCTCCCTCAGCCAAGAAACGGACACGAGCACCAGTGGTGGGTTGCTACCGTTTCATTCCGGATCTTGTGAACCAGTAGTAGCAGCGGCAGGAGACTCCATCCACTCTGTGCATGCTCAGAAGCTTCTGCGCAAAGGTAAATGGAACACACCCCTGACAAGCACTAATGCCTTAGTCGCAAACATTTACCTCCAAAGGAGATTGTCCACCGCTTCAATACAAATGCTTTGGGACCACAGGATCCCACAGATCAAGGGCTTCCAGGACAGGCGTGGGCCGTCCGTCACTCACCGTTACGGATGCCATTCCAGTCGACGCTGGCAAAGAACGGATGGCAGCACAGGCCTTCGTAATCCAAGCGTTCGTTCGGCCCACACAATAAACTCTGCAGCAGATCGAGACATTCGTGGCTGACCTTGACGTCCTCCGGGAATTTTAGGAACCTCTGCGTTTGAAACAAGAAAGTACATCTCACTCGGAAGGGTAAGAGAGGGAAAATTCTCAACGCTTCCAAATTCAAAGCCAAGAAAAATAGTCCCCCTCAAAAAAAAAAACACCTTCCTCCAGATTCCTTGTCGGTAGCGTCACCAGGTCATTTGGGAAGCTGAATTAACTTTCGCAACGAAACCTCCGCATTTTTTTCCTGACTTCAAAGAGGATGTTTTATCACGGCCGTATCGAGACTTGGTTGCTGCTAATAATACATCCATCGGCGGCATTTAAAGGTTTTGGGTGGAAGAGAAAAAAATCCAAGGCTTTGAAAAGCTGGCTTTGATCCTGGTCCTGCAATTGAAGGTAGCCTGTTGGCTGCCGGCCCCTCCAACAGCCAAATCAGAGGAGGAGGAGGAGGAGGAGGAGGAGGAGGAGGAGGAGGAGGAGGAGGAAGAGGAGGAGGAGGCGGCATAGGAGTCAGGGTCAGCATCAAGGCAACCTGAGAACTCCAAGGGGGAAGACGGAATGGAGAAACTGGCAGAGAGAGAGAGAGAGAGAGAGAGAGAGAGAGAGAGGGAGGGAGGGAGGGAGGGAGGGAGGGAGGGAGGGAGGGGCGGAGCCTGGGCCGTCCGTCAACCCTTAAATGGAGAGTCAACAACCCCCAATCTGGAGCTGATGAGGAAGAGGAGGAACAGCTGGGTCCGGTGCCGGACAAGGCAGAGGAGAGGAGAGCAGTGGAAATCTATGGGCCGGTCCTGGGACAGAAGAGCCACTGCTGCTAGCGAAGCCCCACCCTTGCTCCGGGGAAAAAAGGCAGGGGGGAGGAGATGAATAGGCGTGGCAGACAACTATTCATCTCCCGAACGGATGGGCTTGTTAGCCTGTGGTGAGAGGGTAACATTTTGCCAGGGCTGCTGGCGCTCCTAATAAAGGAATCTTTGAGTTAACTTCAGAGGGTTGGTCGGCTTTTGGAGAGCTGGGCCACTACACTAAGAGAAGCTCCATTCGTACCTGAAAATTCATGACGTTGTTGGACGTTTTCGTTGAGGTCCCTTCGGTAAACGGCGATTTTCCATAGGTCATTTCATAAGCAACCACCCCTAGGGACCACCAGTCACATTCCGATCCGTAGGAAGCTTTGCCGTTGTTCAAAGCACTCAGGACCTCTGGGGCCATATAGTCAGGAGGGCCAGCGGGCATCTTGGCATCCACCTTAGAACAGAAGGAATCGCTGATTATTTCGTGTTATTCCTGAGAGCTGGAGTGAACAGGTTAAGACCACATATGTTTCTATATGCTCACCATAATGCCCCATTAAACACATTACTCACCAGAGGAACGAAGGAGAAGTTAATATAAAGCCTTGGTAAGACCGCACCTAGAATACTACATCCAGTTTTGGTCACCACACTATAAAAAAAGATGTGGAGACTCTAGAAAGAGTGCAGAGAAGAGCAACCAAGATGATGAGGGGACTGGAGGATGAAACATACAATGAACAGTTGCAGAAACTGGGCATGGCTGGTCTAGTGAAGAGAAGGACCAGGGGAGACAAGAGAGCAGTCTTCCTATATTTGAGGGGCTGCCCCAGAGAGGAGGAAGGGGGTCAAGCTATTTTCCAAAGCACCCGAAGGCCAGACAAGGAATAATGGATGGAAGCTGAAAAAGGAGAGATTCAACCTAGAAACAAGGAGAAATTTCCCAACAGTGAGAGCAATCAACCCATGGAACAGAAGTTGCCTTCAGAAGTTGTGGGAGCTTCATCACTGGAAGCTTTCAAGAAGAGACTGGACTGCCATCTGTCAGAAATGGTGGAGGGTCGGTCTCCTGCTTGGGCAGAGGATTGGAGTAGATGATCTCCAAGATCCCTTCCAACTCTGTTCATCTGTTAATTTCCAGATCATTCTAAAGAAAGGTAATCCCCAATGTATTTTTATAATGGCTATGATCACGATCGATCGCTATGGTTGTACGTACACTGAGAGCTTATGCACCGGAGACAAATTCCTTGTGTGTCTAATTACACTTGGCCAATAAAAAATTCTAATTCTTATGATCATAAATGAGAGCGGAATATTCGTTGTCTCGACGCGCGCACCAGCGGGGCTACGGCCTGGTAAGGGGCCACGACCCACAGGTTGGGGGGGACGGGGACCCCCAACCTAAACAATACTCCCCGTGAATTAACCATAGTGAAAGGTTAAGGACTACTCCTGACTATAGGCTGGGTAAACATTAAGGCTGTGAAGTTCTTTGCATTCAGAGGGCAAACGTGCAGCGAACCAGATCTCGTCTTCCAATTCTGACGCACTGCAGAGCCCGAGGGAATTCTCTCTCTCTCTCTCTCTCTCTCTCTCTCTCTCTCTCTCTCTCTCTCTCTGACGGCTGCAAAAAAGAAAAGCCATTCCTGGGTTGGCAGATCATGGTAAACCGGGGCTAAAAGCCTGTGAGATGTTTGAAGGCCCTAAGAAGTTGCATCAGATTACGTTGTTCAGGGCCAAAAAAAAGGCTGCATTTATAAAGAGGGTTCCGTGTATTAACTAACCTGCTTAGTTTAAATTAGCTTTAAGTTAAATTAATATCCATTTATCTCTATATCTATCCAGCTATCCATCTACCCATCTATCCATGTCTACACTGTATATGTCTATAGATCTATCTATATTCTATATCTATATATCTTTCTATATATCTATATATATATCTATCTATATTCTATATCTATATATCTTTCTACTCATGGTACCATCATTAAAACAATGTCATCTGGTGGTTCCAAGGGAGAGGGCCTTCTCTGTGGGGGCACCTACGCTTTGGAACAAAATACCACCTGGAATACGAATAATCCCAGATCTTCGCACTTTCCGACGTGCCCTGAAGACCTTTCTATTTCAACAAGCAGGGCTAGCATAAACATCAAAATTCTATGCCAAGGTCTTAGTAGATACACCAAGTTGACTTAATTTATTATTTACTATTAATGAAATATATTTACATGTATCTTAATCTGTTCACTGCCCTGAGTCCTTTGGGAGAAGGGCGGTATAGAAATCTAATAAATAATAATAAATAATATATATAAAAATATCTATTTATCTGTAGGTCTTTGGTTATTGGGGTTTTCTCCCACGTAAAATTGGAAGTGTCTTGGCAAGAAAGGCACCCCAACACAAAACAAAGTTAGACTTGAATCGTGCTCCTCACGGATGACTGTATTAATTGATTTTCGATTTTAGTATTTATATTGTAAGCCACTTATTCGGGAAGACGCACCGAGTTTCTGGAAACGGAGAAGGGTAATAAATAATAAGTACAATCCAATGCTCTCTCTTCAAGAGAAAATACATTTTGAATTTCGATTTCTGCCCAAAAACACATCTCTCGCTGGAGAAGTTCTCCTTCCAAGTTTCTTCGGAACACAGTTTAAAAACTCAGTTTTCTCTTCCATCTCTTATCTGCCGTTAGTTAAGTTTAAACAAAATCCCAGCTGGCTGAAGGAAACGCAAAGGAGGCCAAGTAGTATTTTAATTATAATTTTGCATTGTTTTTTTTTAAAAAAAAATTACTCGAGGTCAGTAGAAAAGGAAAGCTAGAGTTTTTAGCCAGGACTCATTCAATACATCAAATTTCTATCTGTTCAATTAGTTTAATTAAGCGGCTTTTCTTACCACAATAAGAGACAAGCAATTCTAACCATAATCAAACCCGCTATTATTTACCGACCGTAACCTCAGCTTCTTCAAATGACTCATTTGATGTTTTTCCTCCAAAATTAGAATGCACATGGTTAAACTCAAAGGCGAGGGCAGAGTTATCCATGATCGGTGTCACCCAAATTTTGAGACAGATGTTCCCCTCAGGAAGAAGCAGGATAATTGAAAAGAACAAATATATATATATATATATATATATATATATATATATATATATATATATATATAACCACTAATAAGAGAAAAAGAAGAGGAAAGAAAGAGTAAAGAGGGCTCATTTGCCTGGCTTTTACTATTTTACTGTTTTACTCATTTACTGTTATTGTATTGCACCAAACCAAGAAATTCCCAACCTATATATGTGGGATGCTAGGCAGAGGCAGATATTTCTCTCTCTGGCTCTCTCTCTCTTCTCATATATATGAGAATATATCTGTTGGAAAAAAAAACCTCCGCACTGGCGACAGGAAGGGCATCCGGCCAGTGAACAGTAAGCTCCATTCAGCTGCCCAGACTCCATTCCGCAAGGGATTATTGGGTCATTAAAAGAAAATGATATATTGGACGCTACCTGACTGTAAGATGTGATGGAGTGCAAGAGGGAGGTGGATCCCTAGGAGGGAGGGGAGGCATTCTAGAATACTAAGAGGCAACTCAAATATCGAGAAAGAGGCTGAAGACAGTTCCTCCTCAAGAATTCCCAGAATATATTGTAGATGCAGGTGGTAGAGTCCTCAATCCGGCAAGATTGTGTCTGTTGGTGTGATACAACAACAACAAAAACCTCAGCTTGAAAGACTCATTACATGTCATTCTTGGATTTCGAGCCTGACACGTGGTGGCTAAGGAATCCTGGGAGTTGAAGTCCACACGTGGTGGCTGAGGAATTCTGGGAGTTGAAGTCCACACATGATGGGATAGAATGTATCAAGAGGCGGATCCTCAAATGGGAAGATTCCAGAGAAGGAAGAGGCAACTCAGCCTGGATATTATGTATGAGAAAGAGGGTGAAGACAGTCCCTCCCCAAGGGTTCACAGAGTATACTGTAGGGGCAAATAGTACTCAGTCTGGCAAGATTCTGTCTACAGGTGTGAAATAATAAAGAACTCGGGTTTGGAAAAATCACTATTTATCGTTCTTGGTTTGGGGCCTGAAACATAGTAACTGAGGAATCCTGGGAGTTGAAGTCCACACCTGGAGGCTGAAGAATTCCATTCCATTCCAGAGAGGGAAGAGGCAACTTAGCCCAGATATCAAGTGTGAGAGAAAGAGGGTGAAGGCGGCTCCTCCTTAAGAGTTCCCAGAGTACATGCAGATAGTACAGCCCTCAATCTGGCAAGATTTTATCTACAAGAGTGAAACAATGAACTCAGCTGGGAAGAATCACCACGCGTCACTCTTTGATTTTAAGCCTGACAAACTAGAATCTATAATCCCTGGCAATGCTGGTTGAGTATCCAGGGGCTGTGATTTAGCATCGTCTAACAATACAGTGTTTGACCGTAGCCATGGCTTAATCGGAGTATCAGGCAGATGCTTGTTTCAAGAATTTGGCCTTCAGGCCAATTTAATTTGGCCCCGTTGCATTTCCCTGTGATCGTCACCCATCATCTATGTAACTCTGTGATACAATTGCAATGGAGGCACTATCCAAGATTAAACGTCAATCTTTAATTTTCCCCATTTCAAAAAAAATATTTATTACCGTTTTATCCACTGTCATTTTGGCAGCAGACCCAAAATCCACCAACTTGATATGCCCTGTTCTGTCAATGAGGATATTCTCTGGCTTAACATCTCTGTAAAGGCATAAAGAGGGTGGAGCAGGAATCAATAAAACTCTCTTTCTGAAATTAAAATCGCTTGCCCCATCACGCTGCTGAAACCATTACAAGGCTAAGTAATTTTTTTTTTTTAGAAAAAAAAGGCTTCCTAGTCTTCAGAAGAATTTCCTACTACATTTTACCAGAAGCCAGCTGCGTTCGTACAACCGTAACCATCTTAAAAACTTAGTTTTATGTGTTAACTAAGTCAGAAGTACTGTATTTTTCAGACTATAAGACATTCTTTTTGTCTCCCAAAAGGGGGTGAAAATGTCTATGCGTCTTATAGACTGAATATTGCTGAAGCTCCGCCGGCCTCTTTTTGGCCTCCGCATCCCCTGTTTTCAGGCCTTTTTCATGCCTTTTTTCAGCCTGTTTTTCAGGCCTTTTTTCGGCCCGTTTTTGGAAAAAACGGGCTGAAAAATGCCTCAAAAACGGGCCATAAAAGTCCAAAAAATGGGCCAAAATAAAACCCTGAAAATGGGCCAAAGAAAACCTAAATAACGAGCTGAAAAATGCCTCAAAAACGGGCCAAAAATGCTCCCAAAACAGGCGAAAAAAAGCCCCCAAAATGGGCTAAAAAAAGCCTTGAAAACGGGCAGAAAAAAGCCCTGAAAACAGGTGAAAAAAAGGCTGAAAACAGGTGAAAAGGGCCAAAAAAAGCCCCCAGAGGGACCAAAAATGGGGCGCGCGGAGGCCAAAAACTTTCTGGTGTTGTTTTCTTATTCTAAATTTAGGTGCATCTTATAGCCAGGGGTGTCTTATAGTCCAAAAAATACGGTATTTATACTCCCCCCAGAACGGTTCAACCCCGCCCAAAAGCTAAAAATTGTAAATATGGCTCAGAGGGGACCCTATCATCTTCAATAGCTTTTGCATTCTTCATACTTCTTACTCAAACTTTATTCTACCATTCTGGGTCTCCAAAAATGAAGGAATGTGTTATTTCTAAATTTATTTTATATCCTGCCTTATTTTTACAAATAACTCAAGGTGGTGAAGGGATCTAATACTCCTCCTTCCTCCTGTTTTAGCCATAACAACAACCCTGTGAGGTGGGTTGGGCTGAGAGAGGGACTGGTCGAAAGTCACCAACCGGCTTTCATGACTAAGGCGGGACTAGAATTCAGAGTCTCCTGGTGATTGGCCCAAAGTCATCAGCTGGCTTTCATGTGTAAGCTGGAACTAGAAGTCCCAGACTCCTGGTGATTGGCCCAAAGTCACCAACTGGCTTTCATGCTTAAGGCAGGACTAGAATTCACAGGCTCCTGGTGATTGGCTCAAAGTCACCAACTGGCTTTCATGCCTAAGGCGGGACTAGAATTCACAGTCTCCTGGTGATTGGCCCAAAGTCACCAGCTGGCTTTCATGCCTAAGGTGGAACTAGAACTCCCAGACTCCTGCTGATTGGCCCAAAGTCACCAGCTGGCTTTCAAGTGTAACGTGGAACTAGAACTCCCAGACTCCTTCTGATTGGCCCAAAGTCACCAGCTGGCTTTCAAGTGTAACGTGGAACTAGAACTCCCAGACTCCTTCTGATTGGCCCAAAGTCACCAGCTGGCTTTCATGCCTAAGGTGGAACTAGAACTCCCAGACTCCTGGTGATTGGCCCAAAGTCACCAACTGGCTTTCATGCCTAAGGTGGAACTAGAACTCCCAGACTCCTTCTGATTGGCCCAAAGGCACCAGCTGGCTTTCATGCCTAAGGTGGAACTAGAACTCCCAGACTCCTGCTGATTGGCCCAAAGTCACCAGCTGGCTTTCAAGTGTGACGTGGAACTAGAACTCCCAGACTCCTTCTGATTGGCCCAAAGTCACCAACTGGCTTTCATGCCTAAGGCGGGACTAGAATTCTCAGACTCCTGCTGATTGGCCCAAAGTCACCAGCTGGCTTTCAAGTGTAACGTGGAACTAGAACTCCCAGACTCCTGCTGATTGGCCCAAAGTCACCAGCTGGCTTTCAAGTGTAACGTGGAACTAGAACTCCCAGACTCCTTCTGATTGGCCCAAAGTCACCAACTGGCTTTCATGCCTCAGGTGGGACTAGAATTCACAGACTCCTGCTGATTGGCCCAAAGTCAGCTGGCTTTCATGCCTAAGGCAGGACTAGAATTCACAGTCTCCCGCTTTCTAGCCTGGTGCCTTCACCATTAAACTGCCTCTCTGACATTTGGTTAGGTATACAGATGTTAAACTGAAAAACTCACCGATGCACATAACCCATTTGATGGACGCTGTGAATGGCCAAAACTAATTCTGCTAGATAAAACTCTATGGCACTTTCATCGAGTTGATCTTCGTATCTGTTTAAGAACGAGAGTAGATCTCCTCCCGGCTCATAATCCATAACCTTCACGTCGTCATCGGGCACACATACCGAGGGAAGTAAAAATTCGTGAAGTTAGTTGCATTAAAGACGATGCAGCCTCTTGAAAAATTAAAAAGTACTTCCTGCATTTTTATGGCATGTTTCATTATTTGCCTGCGGTTAAAGATCAGTAAACACTTTTTGAAGATTTCAAGTCACAAATGCAAGGAGCATAAAAAAAAAAAAACCACACGGAAAGGAGAATCTTGGTTTCCATTGTAGGTGGTCCTCATTTAGCAACCGCCTCGGACAACAAACGTTGGCAGTTACGACGGTGATGAAAACGTAACTCGGCAACCCGTCCTTGCATTGATGACCTTGAACCCCCTCGCCCAGCGCCTCCAAAAATCCCACACTGCCAGTAAAACACAAAATCAAAAGTTTGATTCTGTCTGAAAAGCTCCTTTCCAAGAAATTTTTTTTTCTTCCCTAGAACTGGTAATTTCATCTATTATGATACTTGCAAAGGGAATTGCATTGCATAATGAGAATTTCTATTTTGTTGTACTCTTTTTTTCCCCTTCTATTTAAGGTTGCAACCTCTGTAACAAAGGGAGGAGTATACACACAAATATACATATATTTTTTTTTGCTTTTGAGGCAGTCTTGGCTCTTAGCGATTGCCTGGACAAGTCCCTGCAGTTTCCTTGGCAACATTTTTGGAAATGGATTGCCCTCGCCTGCTACCTCCTACATGGAGAGAGAGAGAGAGGGACTGGCCCAAAGTCACCCAGCTGGCTTTGTGCTTAAGGCAGGACTAGAACTCACAGCCTCCTGGTTTCCAGCATTAACCACTATATCACACTTCCTGAAATAGGTAGGTACGTGGATAAGATGACACTGATACATACATGCCTCTATTTTTCCTTCTAACGCACTTAAAAAGTTTTCTCCACTCGTTACAGGTAGTCCTTGAGTGATGCGGTGGCCAAGAGGTGGAGCTCTCGCCTCACACTCAAGAGGCTGTGAATTCGATCCTAGGTAGAGGCAGATATTTCCCTCTCTGGGCACAATGAGAATATATCTGCCGGAAAAAAAAACTCCGCGCTGGCAACAGGAAAGGCATCTGGCCAGTAAAAGACTCAGCTCCATTCAGTTGCCCAGACTCCACCCTTCAAGGGATTATGGGATCGTTAAAAGGTGATGATGATGATTACAGGTAGACCTCAATTTACAACTGTTCGTTTAGGGACCGTTCGAAGTTACGACAGCCCTGAAAACAGGGACTTAGGACCGTTTTTCACACGTACAACTGTTGCGGCACCCCCAGGATCAAAATTTGCCTGTCAACTGGGCCTGTATTTATGACGGTGGCAGCATACCCAGGGTGATGTGAGATCACTTTTTCCAATCTTCTGATAATCCCAAATCAAGAGAGAAGCCTGATTCACTTCACGACCGGGGGACTAACTGAACCACTGCAGTGATTCACTTATTTATTTATTTATTAGACTTATATATCGCCCTTCTCCTTACAGACTCAGGGCGGTGAACAGCCGAGTAAAAAACCAATACATAAAAGTTAAAATGATTCTAAAACAAATATAAAATTTGGCTGAGAAATTTAAAAACAATAGGTATTAAAATAGATCAAATCTGAAGCTCTAAAAATTTTTAAAATTAGAAAGGATCAGGCTAGACCGGCAAGTTGGAAGAGACGAGTCTTCAAAGCCCAACGAAAAGTCCGTCCACTTAACAACCCGTGGCAAGAAAAGTCATAAAATGAGGCAAACTCGCTCAACGAACGTCCCTCCCCCTTAGCAACATCAATTCTGGGCTCAATTGGGATCGTACGCCGAGCGTTACACCTTGTAGTTTTAAAGTGCTGTTTGACTCAATGCCATCGTGAGGTCGTCATTAACCTACACGAAGAAACACTGTATGTATTACGAACATAGGCCTGAAAGATTTCGAATAGCCCCTTTTCAAAAAAAGAAAAAGAAAAAGAAAAACTAGCATGTAAAAAGTTTTAAAGATGGACGTATTTGAAATATGCAGATTATCTGCTCTTCATGCTCCATAAACTCTCACCTTCAGTTTAATATCTATCCTAATTTCCTTCTAGAAACTGCTCTGAACTCAGCTAAGTCAGTGATGGGCTATTGCCGGTTCAGACAGGTTCGGCCGAATCGGTAGTTCCGACCATCAGCTGGCCCCGCCCACCCCCACCCGCCCTATCCTGTCCTGTATTTCTTTCTTTCTGGCTCAGCTGATTCGCGGGGCACAGCTGATTTCTGTGCTTCCGCTGTTCTACTTAACCAGGCTGAGCTTCAAATGGCTGTATTTTGAATGCTGCAGCGTAAACGCGTTAGGAGCGCGAACCGATTATTAAACTGGTTGCAGCCCGCCACTGAGCTCCGTCTAACCGCCAGGTTACATGCCCAAACCCTACAAAGCCACAACGAGTTTGCAAACCTTACAAAACTTACCAAATAAAGATTCTTTTGATCCTGGAATGCATAGTGAAGACGAGGAATCCAAGGATTGGCATTCTGGGAGAGTATATTTCTCTCTTCCTCAAAGAAGACCTAAACAATTTTTTTTTTTAAAAAAAGAACAAAATCATTAAATTCATCAAGGGTCCGGGGGGGGGGAGGGGGAAACATGGATATAATTTTGAATTTTGGAGTTGCATCAGAAACAGTCCTGCAGATCACAAGCTAGAGATTGTTTAGGGCTAATATTCTATTTGGGGACGCGGTGGCTCAGCGGGTAAGACGCTGAGCTTGTCGGTCGAAAGATCTGCAGTTCAGCGGTTCGAATCCCTAGTGCTGCGTAATGGAGTGAGCTCCCGTGACTTGTCCCAGCTTCTGCCAACCTAGCAGTTTGAAAGCAGGTAAAAAATGCAAGTAGAAAAATAGGGACCACCTTTGGTGGGAAAGGAACAGCGTTCTGTGCACCTTTGGCGTTGAGTCATGCCGGCCACAGGACCACGGAGACGTCTCCAGACAGCGCTGGCTCCTCGGCTTTGAAACGGAGATGAGCACCGCCCCCTAGAGTCGGGAACGACTAGCACGTATGTGCGAGGGGAACCTTTACCTTTACTAATATTCCATTTAAAGAGCTCTCAATTTTCCAATTGATTAAAAACAAAGTTTTTAGCCCCCGCGAGTGTAAGAGATTTGAGAGTTTGCTACTACCTTGTTTCCCCGAAAATACGACCCTGCCTTATATATTTTTTGAACCCTGAAATAAGCGCTTGGCCTTATTGCCAATGTGCTCAAAAGCCCGATTGGGCTTATTATCAGGGGATGTCTTATTTTGGGGGAAACAGGGTAACACAGCTAAATATACTAAAAGGGTTTTTTGCCCCTTTTGTATTGTGGTCCGCCAGCAGCCTGTGGAACTGGTAGCGGAGTTGGGCAGCGATGAGGCTGAGGAAGAACATGGGCCAATCCTGGAGGCTGGGGAAGGCCCAGATGAGGGGTCTGCGTCAGAGCAAAAATGGGGCCAGGGTCATCTGGGAATGGTGCGCGGACTCCGGAACCTCCAGAGGCTGACAGTAGAGAGGCAGAGGAACAGGAGGAGCCTGTTCCTAGTGCACGTATGAGAAGAACTGCCAGAAGGCAAGAGCAGCTGAAGCAAAGAGGACGACTCGGGAGTAGGGCCAAGAGATGATTGGCCCCTCCCCATAAGGCTTAAAACAGACCAGCAACGGCTCTTGGCCTCTTTGTCGGAAAACAATGTTGATAGACTTGCTGCACTTATCTCTGGTCGGCGTCTTCTGCTCTTGAATTTTTGCCAACCTTATACCAAGGTTGGTGATGAGACTGAAGAACTTGTGTGTCATGAAGAGTTTGTTTTAATTTAGTTTGGACTCCGCTGAGAATGAGTTAATTCTCAACTGTTCTAATAAAGTCTGTTTGTTTTGGAACTGTTCACGTCGATTACTACCTACCTGGGCCTGGGTTACAACAGTTTGGAAAATCGGGACACAGACAGAAGCCTTGGGCTGCATTGACACAATGCAACTTTTGCCAGAGTGTCGCAGCTCATCACAACCCGCCCCCCTCAATCCTCCCTTCGGTCCTAGAAGGACAGAATAGAACATTTTATATCAAGCCCGTCTGTACTTTTGACAGGTACCCTAGGGAGACGCCAAGGACTGGATTTGCAAATTTCCTGCAACGGCTATTAAACCTCTGCGGTTAGAAAATCCTCCCACCGAACAGGGGCGTACCTGCTCTTGTGTCAGCAGTGCCTCCTTGCTCATCACCTTCATGGCGTAAATGTCGCCGGTTGCCTTCTCTTTCACCACCTGGACGTCGGCAAAACGGCCACATCCTATCGGGGTCCGGATTTCAAAATCTTTCAGGCTGGGTTGAAGTTCCCGGAACTCCGTTATTGAATCTGAATCTGCAGAAGATCAGGAAGGCAGGGGAAGTGGTGGGGGGAGCAAGAAGGGGCAAGCCGTCACGTAAGTGTTTCTTGACTTCGACAGCTCTAAGATGCGTGGACTTCAATTCCCAGAATTCCCCAGCCAGCAGAGGCTGAGAAAGACTGCATTCGTTTGCCTGCATTGAATTTTACCGAATCAATTCTGTTTTCACCCATAGTACTGCTTTTATATCCTCTATGTCAGGGGTGTCGAATTGAAGGTCCAGGGCCCGGATCTGGCCCATGGGGTGCTTAGATCTGGCCTGCAGTGCCACTCTGGAAAAAGCGAAGAATCGGCCTGTGGTATCTCTACCAGAGAAAACAGGCTCTGTTTTCGCTGACAGAGGCACTGTGGGCCGTTTCTTCGCTTTTCTCTGGCAGAAGGCTAGCAAAACAAACTAAGTATACAACAAAAGGAGAAATGTTTCCCCTTTTGCATCGAAGCATCCAAGAAGGGACAGGAAAGGAGAAAAGGGAAAGAGGAAAGACGAAGAAAAAGATGAGAAGAGAGCAAGGAAGGAAAAAGAAGGGAAAAGGGGAAGGAAGAAGAAAGGAGAATGAAGAGGGAAGAGGAAGGAAGGAAGGAAGGAAGGAAGGAAGGAAGGAAGGAAGGAAGGAAGGAAGGAAGGAAGGAAGGAAGGATTAAGAGAGGAGAAAAATTGCAAGAAATAAAGAGAAAATAAGACAAAGGAAGGAAGGAAGGAAGGAAGGAAGGAAGGAAGGAAGGAAGGAAGGAAGGAAGGAAGGATTAAGAGAGGAGAAAAATTGCAAGAAATAAAGAGAAAATAAGACAAAGGAAGGAAGAAGGAAGGAAGGAAGGATTAAGAGAGGAGAAAAATTGCAAGAAATAAAGAGAAAATGAGACAAAGGAAGGAAGGAAGGAGGGAGGGAAGGAAGGAAGGATTAAGAGGAGAAAAACTGAAAGAAATAAAGAGAAAATAAGACAAAGGAAGGAAGGAAGAGGAAGGAAGGAGGGAGGGAGGGAAGGATGGATTAAGAGAGGAGAAAAGTTGAAAGAAATAAAGAGAAAATAAGGCAGGAAGGAAGGAAGAAGGGAGGGAGGGAGGGAGGGAGGAAGGTTATAATGAGAGGGAGGGAAGGGTCTGAGGGAAGTCCTGTTTTAGCACTTGGCCACCAGAGGTACCCCCGACACGAGTGACATCGAGGTGGCCACGCCCACTCTGGCTCCCCGAGGTCAAACACAGCCCTGATGTGGCCCTCAATGAAATAAGCTACTAATCGGCTATCAAATCGTAGCAGGAAGCTAATAAAAACCAATACCAATGGAAAGATACAAGCAGCATGGTTATCGTCGTAAGTGGGAAGGGATGGATACTAGTAAGGAAGAGAAGAAGAAGAGTTAACACAGTCTCGGTCAATGATTTGGCAGCAGCTCCCAGAGGAAGAGAACACGACATACGCTTCTGGAAAAAACGGCCCGCGTGTTTGGTTTCCATCCGCCGAGGACTTCTGCCTTCCTCGTACAGCACCAGAAGGGAGTCGAGAATGCCTTCTCTTGAGAACGGAGACATCTGCTGTTGTGCCAGGGACGGGAACTTCCCCTGAAAACAAAAACAGCTCTTGGTGAAACAGGAACAGAAGACTCGTATTTATACCACAAATCGTAAACGGTCCTATTTTAGGAACGTCTTATGCAGTACACCGGGTCACGGGAGGGGTGGGTAATAGCCAGGGGTGGGGCTGCTGGAGGTTCCCAGGGGTTCGGGAGAACCTCTAGCTAAGATTCTGGGCAGTTCGGAGAAGCCCCCAAATCTCACTCCTGGCTGGACCCGCCCGCCCTGCCCCGCCTCTCTCAGGAGTCCCCATGCGGCCCGTTTTGGATATAGGTAAGTGCAGGGCACATACGGAGGTTTGGGGAGGACGAAAAACGGGCCTATTGGAAATTCAGGCCCACTTCCAGCCTCTAGAGGGCCTCTGGAGCCTGGGGAAGCTGGGGAGGGCAAAGATGATGCGTGTGGAGGCTCGGTGAGGGCGAAAAACGGGCCTACCGGAAGTTCGGGGAGGCCAGAAACGGACCAGTTTCCGGCCTCCGGAGCCTCCGTTTTCACCCTCCCGGAGGCTCGAAGAAAGCTTCCGGAGCCCAGGGACGGCCAAAGCACACACACACACCCCAGCCATGGTGTAGGAGGCTGACTAGGCCACGCCCACCATAGCCACGCCCACCCAGCAACCGGGCACGGAAACCCCTTGCTAAAATTTTTGAAGCCCATCCCGATAGGCAATTTCTTTTTCCCTTTTACAGGAAAATTTTAGGATCTACAGGTGGGAAGGGGAAAGGAGCAAGGGATGGAAAACGCATCCCCATGCCCAATCTGCCATTCCAATATAGGCATCAGATGTCAAGGTGCTACTAGGTAAGGGCGGGCTCTGTGCTGCCCGGTCAGCCCGACCGTGTTGTCGCCTTGACGCCTTCTCGGATATGTGGCTTGCTGCTGAACTACAACTCCCGTCCTCCTTCCCACGGGGAGTTTTGTGGTCCGCCAGCAGCCTGCAGATCTGGCAGCAGAGTTGGACAGCGAGGAGGCTGGGGAGGAACATGGGCCAGTCCTGGAGTCTTGGGAAGACCCGGACTAGGGCTCTGTGTCGGAGGCAGAGATGGGGCCATCTGGGAGTGATGCACTGACTCCAGAGCCCCCAGAGTCGGACAACAGAGAGGCAGAAGAACAGGAGGCGCCTGTTCGTAGCGCACGCATGCACAGAGCTGCCAGAAGGCAAGATCAGCTAAAGCAAAAGGGACGACTCAGGAGTAAGGCCAGGAGATGATTGGCCCCTCCCATAAGGCTTCAAAGAGAAACAAAGGCACTTTGGGGGCCTTTTGCAGGAAAGCAAGGTTGTTAACTCTGTTTCCAGTCGGCATCTCTTGTTTGTTTCTGGGGCTTTGCCAAGAAAGGCCTTTGGCAGGATGTCAAGGAAGATAAAGGTTGGTAATTATCCCAAAGGACTTCTTCCGAAGGACTTGTTTTGCAACTAATTGGGACTCAGCAGGGAATGAACGTAATTCTCAGCTGTTACAATAAAATAGGATTGTTTGGGACTAATTGTGTCTTGTAATGACTCGATAAGCCTAGGTTACAACCAGGAGGGGGGGGGGGGGAGGAAGAATTGGAGTGCAACGCCTGGTCGAATTAGCTTCTCTGACTGTTCCCAGTATTTTCTCAACCTTGGCAAATGTAAGGATGCATGGCTAGGGAATTGTGGGAGTTGAACTCCACGTATCTTAAAGTTGCCTGCATCACAACAAATTAACCTCTCTTTTTAAAGCAACGATTTGAAGAGGGAAAAACCTGTCCTATAAGCAAGAGAATCAAATGAAGAATAAGCAATATCACCACCTCCTGCGCAATTTCCAGTAAATGAGCGAAAACCAATTTTTGCTCTTTCATAATAATCAAATTGGAAACCAAATAGTGGAGGTTTGTTTTTTAAGCAGGGTTAGTTTTTACCGACGCCTGAGTGCCTAGGTCAGAGCCAATCGGTTGAAACAATAAGGAATTATGTTCAAGATAGAGGTCGGAAGGCTGTTCCACGACTGTATTAACTTGTCAGCCAACGGAACAGCCTGCCACATGAAGCGGTGAGCCGGGCTCAAAGAGGGCAGGTCGAACAGGAAACAAATTCACAAGCCAAGTTACCTGAAGAAGCAGGTTAAGGCGAGAAGCCCGACTGGCAATAGAGTCCATGGTGCCCAGTTCTGCTGAATGGGATGTTGCATATTTAAATTTCAGCATCGTTATCGGCAAAAAAAAAAAAAAAAAAAAACCAGCCTCGCTTAGATAGAACCTGTAATACAAAATCTCTATTAGAAGGATTAACAACACACCAGAAAGATGATGTAAGATTTTTGGCTCTCTTAGTTCTGGAAACCTTCTTACATTCTGCTTTTAATCATTTTGGGCCTGGTGGCTCAGCACTGTGATTAACACCAGCTGCCTGCAATTACTGTAAGTTTGAATCTCACCAGGCTCAAGGTTGACTCAGCCTTCTATCCTTTCTAAGGTAGGTAAAATGAGGACCCAGTTTGTGGGGGAAATAAACTGACTTTGTATAAATATACAAAAGTATGAAGGCTATTGCTTAATGCATTGTAAGCCGCCCTGAGTCTCCGGAGAAGGGCGGCATATAAATCAATTTTTAAAAAAAAATTTTTTTAAGCGGTTTGGTCTAATAGTTAAGGCACCAAGGTAGAGTTCCACCTTACACATGGAAGTGGCTAAGTGACTTTGAGCCAATCGTTCTGCATTCAGTTTTGGTCACCACAATGTAAAAGAGATGTAGAGACTCTGGAAAGAGTGCAGAAAGGAGCAAGCAAGATGATTAGGGGAGGCTGGAGGCTAAAACATAGGAAGAACAGGTTGCAGGAACTGGGCATAGCTAGTCTGATGAAAAGAAGGACTAGGGGAGACATGATAGCAGTCTTCCAATATCTCAGGGGCTGCCCCAAAGAAGAAGGAGTCAAGCTCTTCTCCAACGCACCCGAGGACAGGACAAGAAACAACGGGTGGAAACTAACCAAGGAGAGAAGCAACTGAGAACTAAGGAGGAATTTCCTGACAGTGAAAACAATTAATCAGTGGAACAGTTTGCCACCAGAAGTTGTAAATGTTCCAATACTGGAAGTGTTTAAGAGGAGATTGGATAACCCTTTGTCTGAAGTGGTGGAGGGTTTCCCGCCTAAGCAGGGGGTTCGACTAGAAGACCTCCAAGGTCCCTTCCACCTCTGTTATTCTATTCTATTCTATTCTATTCTATTCTATTCTATTCTATTCTATTCTATTCTATTCTATTCTATTCTATTCTATTCTATTCTACATTGCAATATTTATTCTATTCTATTCTATTCTATTCTATTCTATTCTCTATTCTATTTTATTTTCCATTCTATTCTATTCTTTTTTCCAATATTTATTCTATTCTATTCTATTCTACTCTCTTCTCTCTTCTTTATTCTCTTCTCTTCTCTCTTCTCTTCTATTTCTATTCCTTTCTCTTCTCTTCTCCTTCTCTTCTCTTCTATTCTCAGGCACCTCACAGGTTGGTTGTTATTGTGAGGAAAACAGTGGAGGAAAAATTATTGTAGGTGTTCACCTTGAGTTATTTATAAAAATAATGAAGGCAGATTAAAAAAAAACCCAACTAAAAGGCAACTCAACCAGCACACACTGAAAATAAAGATTTCATAAAGGATATTGTTTGATTAATAGGCAACAACTCCAAGGAATCTTATTATTGAATATATCAGTTTATAATCGCTCCTCTCAGGCCCATAAGGCAACCATGCAATCCAATGGTAACGCACAACCATTTAAAGTCCCCCAAGGAAAAAAAAATGATCGCTAAAATGATTTTCCTCCCAGCTCAAAGAGCTCGGCTGAAGAAAGACATCCCTCGGTTGAATGCGATCCTTGCTTCCACGGTTTGACAATCAGAAGGGACATAAAAGTTATCAAACCCTGACTTTAAACCACAAATGGCAGAGGGAGGGATGGGATGGGATGGGATGGGATGGGATGGGATGGGATAGGATAGGATAGGATAGGATAGGATAGGATAGGATAGGATAGGATAGGATAGGATAGGATAGGATAGAATAGAATAGAATACGGAATGGGATGGGATGGGATGGGATGGGATGGGATGGGATGGGATGGGATAGGATAGGATAGGATAGGATAGGATAGGATAGGATAGGATAGGATAGGATAGGATAGGATAGAATAGAATAGAATACGGAATGGGATGGGATGGGATGGGATGGGATGGGATGGGATGGGATGGAATGGAATGGAATGGAATGGAATAGAATAGAATAGAATAGAATAGAATAGAATAGAATAGAATAGAATAGAATAGAATAGAATAGAATAGAATAGAATAGAATAGAATAGAATAGAATAGAATAGAAAAGAATAGAATAGAATAGAATAGAATAGAATAAAGAAAATATGGAATGGAATGGAATGGAATGGAATGGAATGGAATAGAATAGAATAGAATAGAATAGAATAGAATAGAATAGAATAGAATAGAATAGAATAGAATAGAATAGAATAGAATAGAATAGAAAATATGGAATGGAATGGAATAGAAAATAGAATAAAATAAAATAGAAAATAGAATAGAATAGAAAATAGAATAGAATAGAACAAAACAAGAAGAAAGTAGAGAATAGAGGGCAGGGTAGGGGTAGGGTAGAGTAGTCTTCATGGCCAAGTGTGATTGAACACAGCAGGAATTTGTCTCCCGTGCATAAGCTCTCAGTGTACACACTTACAACCACAAAGTCATAGATCATCAATCCTAACGCTGTATGAATCTGTAATGCAGAATTGTGAACTAACGATATCAGAATAGGCTTCCCCCCACCCTCTGATATGGACTGAATCGATTATGGCGGACAATTCTTCGCAGATTTATACAGGCCGTCCTCAACTTACGACCCCAAACCAGCCCAGCATTTAGGCTGCTAAGTGAGACATTTGTTAAGCGCCCCCACCCCACCCCGTTTTACCACCCTTTCCCGCCACGGTTGTTAAGTGAGTGAATCCTTGGCTGGACCGCCAGCCACTCGTCTGACAGGAATACAGGCGGGGTCTCCTGCTCCAGCGCGGGGCTGGACTAGATGACCTCTAAGGTCCCTTCCAACTCTGTTCTTAGTTTTTTTTTTTCCCCCGTTCTGTTCTGTTGGCTGATGACACCTGAGCACCCGGGTTCTGCATTCTATTGCATGCCAATAGAACAGGGCTTGTTCCATGCCAGGAAAAGCGGAAAGCAGCACCTCTGAGCATGTGCAGAGAGCCCCCTTGGGCTGGGCGGCACCACGCGCCCCCGCGCTTCCCTCCACGGAGGCTTACTCGCTCCCAGCGCCCAGTGCCCAGCGCCCAGCGTCCGCCGCCTCCTCGGAAGCGAGGACCCCACCGAGCTTCTTCAGCCACCGCCCGTCGCAACAACCCGCCTCGCCGCTCCCGCCATCGGCGTTTGAACGGGGAAGCCCCGCCCCCCGCCTTCGCCCCGCCCACCCTCCCTCCTCAGCTCCTCCCACCCGCATCATCCGCGCTCTCCGCCAATCCCCGGCGTGGATGACGTCACCGAGGGGGGGAGGAAAAGAGGACGTGCGGGCCCGCCTGCGTGCGTGCGTGCGTGGCCCGCGTGCTGCCGACGCGTCTCTGGGGCGTGGCCAAGCGAGCCCAACGGTCAAAAGGGAGGGGCGGGCAAGAGAGGTCACGTGTCTCGGCAGAGAATCCGCGTTGCGGGCTGCGTTCGCACGACGTGTGTTGCGTGTTCGGCTGCTTTTTTTTTTGTTTTTTTTTTTTGCCCCCGAGCTGGTGGCGCCCGTGTGTTCAGCAAACCATAGGGAGCAGTCGTGACGAATGGTTTGCCAGCAGGGGAGGATAGGACAGGAGGGGACCTTGAAGGTCATCTAGTCCAACCCTCCCCTGCTCAAGCAAGAGTGAAGGAAGGGAGGCACACCTTCAGGCAAAACCAAGCCAGGCAGTGCAAGGCTGGGCTGGGCTGCGGCGAAAATGGATCCTGAATGTTCTGTCATTATTATTTAGAACTAGTCAATGAATAATATAAACAAATAATTACTATTAGCTGCCTGTCTCACCATGAGAGGACTCTGGCCGGCTTACAATGTTAAAAAGAATCCACATATTACATACATACATACATACATACATACATACAATATATATATATATATAATTTGTTTATATTACTCAGTTATTAGTTCTAATAAATGGTGAGGCAGGAAGCTAATTAGGTAGGTAGGTAGGTAGATAGGAAGATGAATGATATAAGCTAGATAGGATGATATAAGACAGACATGATAAATATAGATATAGATGATTGATGGATGATAGGAAGATAGATGAACGATAGGTAGATAAGATGATACAAGATAGATGATAGATATAGATGATAGAGATAGATAGATAGATAGATAGATGATAGATAGATAGATAGATAGATAGATAGATAGATAGATAGATAGATAGGAGATAGGAAGATGAATGATATAAGCTAGATAAGATGATATAAGACAGACAGATGATGATAAATATAGATACAGATGATGGATGGATGATAGGAAGATGAATGATAGGTAGATGATACAAGATAGATAATAGAGATAGATAGATAGATGATAGATAGATAGGAAGATGAATGATATAAGGTAGATAAGATGATATAAGAGACATGATAAATATAGAATAGATAGATAGATAGGAGATAGGAAGATGAATGATATAAGCTAAATAAGATGATATAAGACAGACAGATGATGATAAATATAGATACAGATGATGGATGGATGATAGGAAGATGAATGATAGGTAGATAAGATGATACAAGAGAGACAGATGATAGATAGAGACATGATAGAGATAGATGATAGATAGATAGATAGATAGATAGATAGATAGATAGATAGATAGATAGATAGATAGATAGATAGGAAGATGAATGATATAAGGTAGATAAGATGATATAAGAGACATAGATAAATAGAGATTAGATAGATAGATAGATAGATAGATGGATGGATGGATGGATGGATGGATGGATGGGTGGGTGGGTGGGTGGGTGGGTGGGTGGGTAGGTAGATAGATAGATAGGAAGATGAATGATATAAAGTAGATGATATAAGAGACATTAGATAGATAGATGATAGAGAGAGAGATAGAAAGAAAGGAGATAGGAAGATGAATGATATAAGCTAAATAAGATGATATAAGACAGACAGATGATGGTAAATATAGATATAGATGATGAATGGATGATAGGAAGATAGATGAATGATAGGTACATAAGATGATACAAGACAGACAGATGATAGATAGATATAGATGATAGATAGGAGATAGAGATAGATAGATAGATAGGAAAATGAATGATATGATAGATAAGATGATATAAGATAGACATGATAGATAAATATAGATAGATGATAGGAAGATAGATGAATGATATAAGGTAGATAAGATGATAGACAGATGATAGATAAATAATGATATAGATGATAGATAGATAGGAGATGGATGGAGAGAGAGAGAGATTTATACCCACACACAACAATAAGAATTAGCCCTTTTTAAAGCTTTGTATATTTATTTATTACATGTATTTATATGCCACCCTTCTCCCGAAGGACTCAGGGCGTCGAACACAAGTTAAGAAACATGCACAATAAAATCGCACTTTAAATCAAATAACTAATGAATGATAAATCATAAACCCAGAATCAGAGTCAGCCTATATTGCCTTCCATCCTACGTTAATCAAAGCTGGGTTCCTGCAACACATTTATTAAGTAAATGAATGCATTAATATATTTCAATTCGTGCCATTTATTTGTATTAATGCCCTCCACTGACAACAGTTTGCTTAATGACCATTGGAAGTTACGACGGCATTGAAAAAAAAGTGACTTATTGACCGTTCCCGTTTATGACCAAGCGGACTTGCAAGGAATATCAATGTTTCTATTCTCCTCCATCCGGTCAGAACGGAAGAATCTTCTTGGGTGAGAAGCAAAACGCCTTCAAAAGAAAAAAAAACAAAAAAGAAAATCCAGTGGCCTGGGGGGGGGGGGAGGGGAGGAGAAAAAGCCACCTTTAAGACTCCAAGCTAATAGCGCATTTAACTCCTCCCTTCCCCACCTCTGCTTGCTCTTCTCCTACAAGCTGGGCTGTCACTGGTGTGTCTCACCTGCTTTATGATGTCACAACAGCTGGACCCTCCCTGCCCTGGCCTGCAGTCCCTTGGCATCAGAAGAGCATGGGAAGGTAAAAGAGGCTGACACACCTGTCTTTTCAGTCTCGCAGAATCATGGCCAACCTTCCACACAAAGAGTGCCCCAACGCCGAATACATGGTCCCGGTGACTATGATGTCGCCGGACATCGACTGGATGCATTGCCCAGCCGGCCTCTGCAAAGTCAGCCTGTTCGATGACAAAGTTCAAACCGACAAGCAACGGAAGCTGGTTTGTTTCGTCGACGTCTCCAGCCTGAACGCCAAGAATCAAGGCCGGGATTCCCTGTCCGCTTCCGGGGAGGCCGACGGCATCGAGGCTCCGGATGGAATCGATCTAGGGGAGAGGGAGATCGTGGTCATCCGTGACGAGAAGAAGGGCTTATCCAACACCGAAGGCTCTGTGTGTTTTTTCAAGCAAAGCTCCTGCGAGAAAGGGGATGTGACCAATTGGCTCAACAGAGACCTGCAGAAGTACGCCGTTGGGTTCCAGCATGCTCTCAACCCTACAAAAGGACCCGGGAAAAACCAGCCTTGCGAGGCGGAACAGAGGTCGGTTCAGAATGGACCGGCTCCTTTCAGCTGTTCTGGCGCCTAAAAAAAAAAAAAGAAGCCTCGGGACTTACGCCCCGTCTGCGAGAAAGTTGCATCTTTGGACCTTCAGAAGACATGCAAAGAGATCAAAGAAGATGGTCAATAAATTTTTTTTGTAAATGAATGCTGGAGTGAGGCTGTCATTGCTGTCAGGGTTAGACCAGCCATGGCAATTTTGGGCTCAATCATGGTCATAAGCCAAGGACTATATCTCCTTTTTTTTTTTAAAGCTCTGGAGCAAATGCTCTATTGCTAAAAAAACTCAAGCAAAACCAGATACCCTAATAATTCAAGCTGAATTCTCTCTCTCTCTCTCTCTCTTTCTCTCCCTCCATCTCTCTCTTTCTCTTCCCTCCATCTCTCTCTTTTTCTCTTCCCTCCATCTCTCTCTCTTTCTCTCTCTCTCTCTCTCTCTCTCTCTTGGCTTCCCTCCTCCCCTCAAGTCGCTGCACTTATTTCTATCTTTGGAAAGACTTGGCAGTGGCTTCCTACGCCTTATTTTATTTTCCTTCCCCAAATTAGTAATTATGTGCTGTTGGTTTTGTCAGACTTGGCCCTGAAATCTTTCTTTCTTTCTGTCTTTCTTTTTTAATCATTTCTGCAAAAAATAAATTCTTGGTCTGTGTGTGTCTCGTTTCATCCATTGTTCATCTGCTGACACTCTCTTTTACAAGGATGTATATTTGGAGGATTTTCGGAAAGTAATTAATGTCTGGCAGCGAATAGAAGCAAGGAGAGAAACGTAATAACAAAAGTGGTTTTATATTTGGTTCAATGTTTGCGTACTTGGCATGGACTGGAACACGGAAGGCCATCGAGTGATTCATTTAGTTTTGGCTTCGTTTATGGGGTTGTTTATGAAAATCACAATCGCCTGGCATCGGAGATTGTGGCCAAACTATAAACTCTGATTTACAAGCCAGAATGCTTTCTGGAGCAGGGATCTCCAACCTTGGCAACTTTAAGCCTGGCGGACTTCAACTCCCAGAATCCCCCAGCCGGTTGGAGACCCCTGTTCTGGACAACGCCTTCCCAGCTCCGTTGAACTTCAACTCCCAGAATTCTCAGTGAGCAAACTGGCAAGGAAGGCATCACATGACACCTTCGGAGAGTTATCATTGGCTCCTTCGACAGGTTTTTACAACATCCTTTATAAACTCTAGCCCTTGGGACCAGAATTTCTGTTGTTAAGCCAAACAGTCGCTAACCAAATCACACCCAATTTTATGACCCTTTTTGCCATGGTGGTGACATATATCATTGCCCGTTGTTAAGTGAATCGCACAGTCTTTAAACAAGTTGGGTGTCAGTGTTCCAGAAAAAAACCCAACTCCAAGTAAAGACCCCCCCTTGGACAGGTCTTTTCTTCCTGAGCAGGGGGTTGGACTAGAAGACCTCCAGTGCCCCTTCAGCCCTAGGATTGTATGTGACTAACAAGAGAGTTAACAAAAGTTAAATGACAGACCTGCATTATTGCTATCCAGCACAACACTGCCCTCTGCTGGTGATCCCTGGTAGGAAAAAGCCTTGGGACTCAAACCTCCATCATCATGAAATCTAAAATCAGAACATAACTGCCTTTTTTCAAGCATTAAATTAAACAGACCAGGATTTACTCAATGCCATAACATATGGAATCCCAGAACTAACGTTTGGCTGTGGCAAATAGATTTAACGACTAATAATAATAATAATATTGAATAACCAATGAAGAAGAATGTGTGTAGCTCAGGGTTGAAATGATGGATCCTTGGCATTCTCTGAGCCTGCTGGTTTTCTTGGAGGTGTTTGAAACAATTGCAAGAAAACAAGCGAGCTCAGAGAGCATCAGGGACCCCTCAATAATAATGAAGGGATACAGCTGGTTGATTCTGGTACAAAGACCGTTGTTTTCTGGTTGTAGATTTTTCCGTGGGGAGCATTCAGACACACCTAAAAGTTTTTTTTTAGTCAACCAACCTTAGATAAAAGTGCTTCTCCAGTGCCTAGCAGTGAATTCCTCTCCTCAATTATCAAGAGCATCAATAAAAAGAAAATATATTGAAAAAGTCCCCTAATACTGCACGAGTCAAAAAGAGGGCTGTGAAAATATCTATAGATCCCTCGCATCCTGGACATCAACTGTTTCAACTCCTACCCTCAAAATGAGGCTATAGAGCACTGCACACCAGAACAACTAGACACAAAGACAGTTTTTCCCCGAACGCCATCACTCTGCTAAACAAATCATTCCCTCAACACTGTCAAATTAACTACTAAGTCTGCACTACTATTAATCTTCTTATCGTTCCCATCACCCATCTCCTCCCACTTATGACTGCATGACTGTAACTTTGTTGCTTATATCCTTATGATTTATATTGATATTGTTTCCTGATTGCTTATTTGTAACCTACAAATTGAGGTAGGTTGGTTAGGCAAAATTCCAAAGAATTTTGGGTGCCCGCCCGGCCACCAGAGTGAAAAGTCCAGTTGCAAACAAATCAGAACCTCAAACATCAAAACCTAATAATTAAAAAAATCCTGCATGAAGCAGTTTGAAGTCCATGTTTTATTTTAAAATAATAATAATAAAAAAAACCCCTAATGGCATGTTCCAAATTTTGAACGCATTCTATAAATCAGGCCATTTGAGGGGCCCTGGTTAAAAAATTGCTACCTTCTGATCGAAATCCAGGCAGGTTCTGACAGGTTCTGGAGAACCAGTAGTGGAAATTTTGAGCAGTTCGGAGAACTGGCAAATGTCACCTCTGGCTGACCCCGAGTGGGGTGGGAATGGGGATTTTGCAATATCCTTCCCCTGGAGTAGGGTGGGAATGGAGATTTTGCAGCATCCTTCCCCTGCCATGCCTACCAAGCCACACCACACCCATCAAGCCATTCCCACAGAAACAGTAGTAAAAAAAATTGAAATTCACCACTGCCTCTGATGCCATTTGGCCCAGGCAAAGCTTACCGAAATCAGAGTTTTAGCAACATATCAGTAAAATAAATAGAATAGAATAGAATAGAATAGAATAGAATAGAATAGAATAGAATAGAATAGAATAGAATAGAATAGAATAGAATAGAATAGAATAGAATAGAAATATGAAAGAATAGAATAGAATAAGAAACCAGAATAGAATAGAACAGAATAAGAAATCAGAATAGAACAGAACAGAATAAGAAATCAAAATAGTATAGAATAGAAATATGAAACAGAATAGGACAGAATAAAAAATCAGAATAGAATGGAATAGGAATAGGAATAGGAATAGGAATAGGAATAGGAATAGGAATAGAATAGAATAGAATAGAATAGAATAGAATAGAATAGAATAGAATAGAATAGAATAGAATAGAATAGAATAGAAATATGAAAGAATAGAATAGAATAAGAAACCAGAATAGAATAGAACAGAATAAGAAATCAAAATAGTATAGAATAGAAATATGAAACAGAATAGGACAGAATAAGAAATCAGAATAGAATGGAATAGGAATAGGAATAGGAATAGGAATAGGAATAGGAATAGGAATGGAATGGAATAGAATAGAATAGAATAGAATAGAATAGAATAGAATAGAATAGAATAGAATAGAATAGAATAGAATAGAATAGAATAGAATAGAATAGAATATGAGCCGAGGTGGCGCAGTGGTTAGAGTGCTGTACTGCAGCTACTTCAGCTGACCGCTAGTTCAGCAGATCAGCAGATCAAATCTCACTGGCTCAAGGTTGACTCAGCCTTCCGTCCTTTTGAGGTGGGTAAAATGAGGACCCAGATTGTTGGGGGCCATATGCTATTTAGTATACTGTCGATTGTTATAAGCCATCCAGAGTCCTCGGAGAGTGGGCGGCATAGAAACAATCCACTAATTTTTTTTTCAACCTTGGCGTCTTTAAGATGCGTGGACTTTAATTCCCAAGACTCTTTTTTGGGGGGGTTGGTCCATGTTGAAAGTCGTGGTTCAAACCTGAGTCACTATAGCAACTTGACAATGAGATGAGGCACGCGCTGTAACGCTTCCCATATCCTGAAAAATAAAACAATACCCAGTGACTAAGAGCTGAGCTAAAATGAAACGTGATCGAATGATGCTACCTGCCAATTAAGAAGGCTGGCAGGCCTTGCTCTTAATGCCAAACACAGTGCGTTCTTACACCGATCTTGCTCCTTATGTAACGATGCAATTGTTTGAAAGGGAGGGGTGTGAGCAATGAAATATGCCAGGTATTAGTAAGTCTGGGACAAAACTTTCCGAGTAGAAGGTAAAGGTGGTCATGTGACTGGCATGACTCAACGCGTTGAGTTGAGAGCCTGAGTAGCGTAGGGGGCTAATGCCTCCTACTAAAGGCAGCAATTAAGATCCAGCTGCCTGCAATTACTGCAAGTTCAAATCTCACCAGGCTCAAGGTTGACTCAGCCTTCCATCCTTTCTAAAGTAGGTAAATTGAGGACCCAGTTTGTGGGGGCAATAAGCTGACTTTGTATAAATATACAGAAGTATGAAGGCTATTGCTTAACGCATTGTAAGCCACCCTGAGTCTCCGGAGAAGGGCGGCATATAAATCAAAATTAAAAAAAAAAAATGCCAAAGGCGCACGGAACGCTGGTTGGCTAGCTCGCAGAATACAGCTCAGCGGACAGTTTACCCCCAAATTTATTTCCCTAGGCATCCTCCATTAAAAAGCATTCGCCCTATGGATTTGGATCCCGACGAGCGACCGTTTGGCTCCGCTTCTCCCAAGCACAGTGAAGCAAAAGGGGCCCGTTAATGCATAAAGGACTTCAGATGGAAGCCCTCCATTTTTCCTGCCTGCGGCAATCGGGTAATTACATCCGGAGGACAATGACAGATTGTTCGGGACGGCAGATTAATGGGGAGATTGTGCAGTAAACAAAACATTGCCGTCCCCAGAGCGAGCTGTGTGAAGGGAGCTGCGGTTAGGCCGATGCGCCGACGTGACCCAGCGCGGGGGCCCACTGAGAACTGGCACACTGTTGCAGTCGCATACTTTCCAGCCATTGTTGTACGAATCGCGCAAGAATCCTCCTGCGGCTCAAGTTGAAGAATCTAGGGCAAAGTTTTTTTTGTTCGGGGTGGATTAAAGCTCTCGATCCGTAATCCCTTTGTGTGCTAGACTCTGGAAAGAGATTTGGAGATAGACTATTCAGTGGATCTGGGTAATCAGGCCGGAAGGATTACAGTGAAATCTTCCCGAATGGGACACTTTCTATTCGGGTTATTGTTTTTTTTTTTTTTCTGTCTTCTCTTCTGGAACAGAAGCACTAGCCGTTGGACCCAGAGGTCTTCAAACTGGGCAGCTTTAAAACTTATGGACTTCAACTCCCAGAATTCTCCAGCCAACATAGCAGAATTCTGGGAGTGGAAGTCCACAAGTCTTAAAGCTGCCAAGTTTGGGGGGACTCCTGCATTGTATGATGATCTGGTTCCCAAATTGGTAAGAGGACCAGGGGGGTGGGGGTTGGGGGAAGGGGGAGAAAAGAGAGGGCGTCGCACCTTCCCTTTTGAACTTTCATCGCAGCATCACACCCATTTTGGATCCTGGTTGGGCCTGCCGGCAAATTGTGTCCAATTTTGGTTTGCTCAGCTGTAGTTCGTTGAATAATTCATGATAGTTATTATAACCCTGGATTACATTCTCTCCCCCCCCCCCCAAATGCATATTGTGAATTGGTCTCAGTTTAGTGCACCACTAGTATGCCATGATTATTAAAAAAAACCATTTTATGGCTTGGAAGGTTGTGGAACCTAGCCAATTGCAGCTGATTTCATTTCTGCCAGTATTTACAAGATGTTGGCTTCCTGCAACATATGAAATCCAGTTCTTAAAGCTCACTGGCTGAGGAATTCTGGGAGTTGAAGTCAACACATCTTAAACATATTTGCTGAGAATTCTGGGAGTTGAAGTCTGCACATCTTAAAATATGTTGGCTGGGGAATTCTGTATTAAGAGGTCTACACATCTTAAAACACTATGATTGAGGAATTCTGGGAGTTGAAGTCTATACAACTTAAAGCAAGGTGGCTGGGGAATTCTGGGAGTTGAAGTCTACACATCTTAAAATATGATGGCTGGGGAATTCTGGGAGTTGAAGTCTACACATCTTAAAACACTCTGAGGAATTCTGGGAGTTGAAGTCTACACATCTTAAAATATGATGGCTGGGGAATTCTGGGAGTTGAAGTCTACACATCTTAAAACACTCTGATTGAGGAATTCTGGGAGTTGAAGTCTACACATCTTAAAATATGTTGGCTGGGGAATTCTGGGTGTTAAGAAGTCTACACATCTTAAAAAATGCTGATTGAGGAATTCTGGGGAGTTGAAGTCTACACATGTTAAAATATGTTGGGTGGGGAATTCCATATTAAGAAGTCTACACATCTTAAAACACTCTGAGGAATTCTGGGAGTTGAAGTCTACACATCTTAAAGCAAGGGGGCTGGGGAATTCTAGGAGTTGATGTCTACACATTTTAAAATATGATGGGTGGGGAATTCTGGGAGTTGAAGTCTACACATGTTAAAATATGTTGGGTGGGAATTCTGTATTAAGAAGTCTACACATCTTAAAATACTCTGATTGAGGAATTCTGGGAGTTGAAGTCTACACATCTTAAAATACATGTTGGCTGGGGAATTCTGTATTAAGAAGCCTACACATCTTAAAGCATGCTGGGTGGGGAATTCTGAGTGTTGAAGTCTACATCTGAAAGTTGTCCACCTTGAGAAACGCTGGTCTTTCTGGTCCTTTCGTGGCCTTTTCCACCCGAACCCCGGTTTCCTCTCGCTCCAAAGAACAGCCAGGACTGGGCAGAGCCCTCCGCACCCAAACAGGCGAGGCGAACATTCCGATGCCAGTCGGAAACGGGCGGGGGGACGGGGTTAAGCCCGGGAGGGGGGCTGAGTCTCAAACACCTGTGGGCGGGGCCGTGGAGACACCGGTCTCGACCAATCCGAGCCCTCGGACGAACAGGTGTTTGCTGGCGTCACGGGCTCTGGAGGGGGGGAGGGGGAGGTGTGGGGGGGGGGAGATCCGGCCTCCCCTCCGCCGCCGCCGCCACCGGTGGCTTCGCGAGCTTCCCGCGATGTTTGGCCGGCGCCCGGGCGGCGATGGGGCTCGGCGCGCGGGGCTGCCAAGCGGGGCCGCCGGCACCACCACCACCACCACCAGCAGCAGCAGAAAAAGATCCATCATCCCCTGCCCCCGCAGCAGCAGCAACGCCCCACTCGGCTCCAACGCCGGCCGGGCGGCCGGCTCGCTTTAAGAGCGCCGCCGGGCTGCGGAGGCGGCTCCCGCGGGTGGAGTAAGCCTTGCCCTTCGCGCGTTTTCCCCGGCGGACGGACTAGGAGGAGCGGGTGGAGAGCGGCCAGAGGGCGTCCCGTGGCGGGCTCCGGGCTCCTTCCTCGGCCGCCGCTGAGCCTGGAGTGGCCCGGAGCCCGGCCATGTCCGCCTCTTGCCTAGCCGCAGCCCTTTCAGCACCATCCGAGCTGGACAGCGCCTGCCGCATGGAGAACGGCCCGGGAACGGCCGGCTCAGCCCAGCCGCCTACAACGGCGGGGAAAGCAACGACTTCGGGCTCCGTAGCCTTCGCTGCGGCTCTCCTTTCTCCGGCTGCCGATGCCGCTGCTGCCTCTGCGGCTCCGGCGTCTTCTTCGGCCGTGGGCGGCGAGCTGGATCTGGCGCTGGAGGAGGAGCTGGCCATGCTGGCTTCGGCCGGGGAAGGCCCCGGGGAAAACGAGCCGCCAGGCCCCGCGGCTTCTCCAGCCGAGCCGGAGCTGCTGCTGTCGCAGATGAGGCAGAAGGAGAAAGATTTGGTGTTGGCCGCCCGGTTGGGCAAAGCCTTGCTGGAGCGTAACCAGGACATGAGCCGCCAATACGAGCGGATGTACAAGGAGTTGACCGACAAGCTGGAGGTGAGAAGAAGCCGGCCGTTTGAGGTGGGGAAGGGGGAGGGCAGGGCAGGGCGAGGCTGAAAAGGCCCGGGCGGTGTGACTCAGGATTCGTCCGCTTGGGGAGAATCAGCTGACTTTTCCCCTTTGGAGATGCCCCCCTGGACCATCTGCAGAGAGCATCTCTCCCGGGCTGAGTTGCAACGCTGCCCTGCCTTCTCTACCTGGGCCAGATTCCATCACACACACACACACACATCGTTTTTCTTTCTGGCTTCAGAGCAACCCTTCTTGCTGGGGTGGGGGTTGGGACTACAGCTCCCAGAATTCGTAGCCAGGAAGAGGGGAGGAGGGGGGGGGTCATGGGACATGATGTCCGAAGCACCAGGATTGGGAAAAGCTGCAGAGAGTTGGCACCTCGGAAACCTTGATTTAAGGGAGGGGGGAGAAAAAGAGTCTCGGGGTTGAGAGGGGTCTAAGGCAGAGCTTCCGAAAGAAGCCGTGAGGTTTTGGAGGCCTGTAAACCAGGATTGATTGATTGAATGAATGTCACGTGTAGGAAAGCAGGAGGAAGAAGGAAAATACATTTGGGAGGAGTAGTCATATAGGCCCAGGCACTCAGTCCAGAGGTGTTGAGAGAGCACAGTTCCTCGAGGTCCAAGCTTGGTTGAGAATGATGGGTGTTGTAATCTTTTCACAGGGGAGGGAACGGAGACGGATGGGACACCGGATTATTTAAGGTGATGGTGGTTACATAAATAGGCCCGAATGTATTTACTCAATCTTTACTCAGGGCTAGACCAAATCCACTTTCCTGGATTTGTACAGGATATTAAATGAGGCTAAAACAAGATTTGGGGTGGGGTGGGGTTTCTGGTTGAATTCCAAGCCTTTTTTGTTAAAAACCATGAAATATTGTTTAGCTTGGGGGGGGGAGGCAGGTCTTCTCACCGATTAAATGAACCCCACCCCTAGTGGGTCATTAACCTGGATTCTCAGCTGAGGGGGTTGTGTGCACATCTCGACACCCGGCCACAAACAAACACAAAGCCCGTTGCAACCTCTGGGGAACTTCTTGACCGCCGGAATTGTTGAGCTTGCCATGACTTGTTGAATTCTCTCAAGTTATAAATTAGGACTCTCCCCTTCGATGGTGAGTTTATGCTGGTTTCTCCCCCCCCCCTTGTGCATTTAAAGGTCTCCAGTGTGAGCAGGAGGCTGGACTATATGACCTCCAGGGTCCCTTCCAACTCTGTTACTGTGTTAAACCATTCTGGGGGCTTGACTGGATTTCCTCCTTTTGCCAGTTCAAGATATTGGATCCCAGGTCAAAGTTTGATACTTTGGGGACCTGAGACATCCCTTCCCCAATTGAAGTCCTCAGTGCACGTGATAAAGACAGCCAGTGTTAACCAAGCTGAAACTTCAACAACCCTATTTAGACAAGCTAACATGCAAATATTATTACAAATATTATTTCTAGTAGAGTTGAGTTAACTCTACTAGAAATAATACAGAAGCAATGCAGATTTAACTGATGACCAGTTGGCTGAAAATATTTATTTTTTAAGACTAAATAAAGCTTGCTCAACTCCAACAGTGCAGCTCCGGGATGGAAAACTAAGCAATTAAAACTGGGTTTAGCTGGATTAAGTCCGGTAAATGATTCGATCCACGGTTTATACTCAGTATGTTGTGATACGAGTTAATGTTAGGGTTAGGCCAGGATGGATGGCTTCTTGTAGGTCAGTTTGGGTTGTTGAGATCTGAGTTGAACAAACTCGCTACAAGGTGAATTTACTACGAGGTGAATTTACTACAAGGTGAACTTACTACAAGGTGAAGTTTTCCTAGTTAGGTAAGACTGTTCTCCATTGCTTCCTATGGATCTGACCGCGGTCATTCTGTAACCAGTTTACGGTCTTTGATACTATTTAGATATGTTTTGAGCTGAGCTGAACAAACCACAGCTTACTACAAGATGAACTCACCAAAGCTTTCGTAGTTTTGTAGCTTTCGTGGTTCAGTAGGACTGGTCCTCTGAACTGGTATTTCCGACAATCACCTCTGCCGCGCGGGTTTAGCTTTGCTAAAAAGCAGGATTTCCTCCTTCCTAGCAAAGCTGAATTGCGCGCCACAGCTGATCCCCTCCTCGCTGTTGTACTTACCTTCCCAAGTTTCCTTTTGGCATGTAGTATGCATGCGGACACAATGCCCAATTGGCACGCAGCATGCATACACGGCCAGCGAACTGGTAGCAAATTGGTTCGGATTTCACCACTGGTTCAATCCCTTAGTAGATGGGATCCATAGTTGACCTCTTCTACTGGCATGAGTGGGGTGGGCTTGTCCCATTGGGAAGGGGCAGCTCCTCCCAATGTTCTGTATGTTATCCATTTGGCACCATTAAGCTAATCGAAGGCCATGAAATAAATCCTTTAACAGGCTAGTGGTAAGCGTATGATTCTTGTCTCCATCTGTTACCAAGTCACCGATGAGTTCATGTACTGCTTTCCGTGTAATACACTAAGCAATGTTTGTCGTGATTATTCTAGTTCTGGCATGGCCCCTATGAATCCAGACATTAGTGGTTTGTTCCCTGGAGCAGGAGAAGTGAGTTCGTGAGCCTGGCTTTTGATGAAATGGCTTGAATGTCCTTTCATGGTCAACCATCTGGCAGACAGGAGTTGGCCTCATAGCTGTACGTCTTCAAGAAGAACTTGGAGTTTGCTTAACTCCTGGTTGAGCCCCGCTAGCTTTCTTCGTTGTGTGATTTTCGATCCCTGCGGCCTTGGGTGAGGCCATTTTGGATAAATGAAGATGGTTTAAGAGAGGTGCGATGACTGCGTGGTTAAAGATGGTGAGCATTTCAGCTAGAAAGCCAGCAGCCCAGGTTTGAGACCCGAGCACCGCGCGATGGGGGTGAGTTCCCGTTCCTTGCTCCAGCTGCTGCCCTCGTAGCAGTTCGAAAGCATGCAAAATGCGAGCAGATAAATAAGTACCACTTTGTTGGAAAGATAACAGGGGTTCCATGAGCCTTTGCTGGCCACATGACCACAGAAGCATCTTTGGACAATACTGGCTACCTCAGCTAAGAAAGGGAGATGAATATCAACTTCTAGACTCCGATATGACTGGACAGGGGAAAACTTTGTTTTACATCTGTTCACAGCTAGTCCAAGTATTCCATCTTCAGGACTGCCTTCCTTCCTTCCCGCCGTGGCTTTGAAGCTTGTTTCTTGATCCCAAACCCCAGACGCTGGTCATTTGTAGGTCTTCTCCTATCTGAGGTCCATAATGTCCCCTATGCCTTGATTAATATAGGGCATAGATGTTTGTGGAAAAGCTGTCCGGGAATCCCATGCTTTCCTGATGATCAAGCTTAGGAAACAATCTTGAGGGGATATTAATTCTATCTCTCTTTCTTAAAACTGCCTCCATTTCTTAAGTTTCCTTTCAGAAGGTTAAAATCAGGGGTGAAATTCAGCAGGTTCTGACAGGTTCTAGAGAACCGGTAGTGGAAATTTTGAGCAGTTTGGAGAACCGGCAAATACCACCTCTGGCTGGCCTGAGTGGGGTGAGAATGGAGGTTTTTTTTAAAATTAGATTTCTATGCCGCCCTTCTCTGGAGACTCAGGGCGGCTTACAATGCGTTAAGCAATAGCCTTCATACTTTTGTATATTTATACAAAGTCAGCTTATTGCCCCCACAATCTGGGTCCTCAATTTACCTACCTTAGAAAGGATGGAAGGCTGGGTCAACCTTGAGCCTGGTGAGATTCGAACTTGCAGTAATTGCAGACAGCTGAATGTTCTTCTTTCTTTCTTTCTTTCTTTCCTCCCTTCCTTCTTTCCTTCCTTCCTTCTTTTTTTTAAAATTTAATTTCTACGCCACCCTTCTCTGGAGACTCAGGGCAGCTTACAATGCGTTAAGCAATAGCCTTCATACTTTCGTATATTTATACAAAGTCAGCTTATTGCCCCCACAAACTGGGTCCTCAATTGACCTACCTTAGAAAGGATGGAAGGCTGAGTCAACCTTGAGCCTGGGGAGATTTGAACTGGTGTAATTGCAGATTTTGCAATATCCTTCCTCTGGAATGGGGAGGGAATGGGGATTTTGCAGTATCCTTCCCCCAAGAGTGGGAATGGGGATTTTGCAGTATCCTTCCCCCAAGAGTGGGAATGGGGATTTTGCAGTATCCTTCCCCTGGAGTGGGGAGGGAATGGAGATTTTGCAATATCCTTCCCCCAGGAGTGGGAAGGGAATGGAGACTGTGCAGTATCTTCAGGCCCGCGTGCCATTGGTTCGCCATCACGGGCCTCGCCTGTTTGTTCCGTTGCAAGAGCTCAAAATGTTCCTTATTCCCAGGAGCTCCATCTGTCCGTGTGAAGCCAGATTCTTCTGCATCCCCTCTACACACACACACACACACACACACACCACCATTCAATCCGATTTATATAAACCAGGATTTAATTCTTTTCCTGCCTGGACTTGGTTTTTTTGCTGGCTGCCCCAAAGGCTCCCGTCCAACCTCCTTTGACCGCCGGCTGGAATGCATTTTAGGAAAACAGGAAGCCGTTGAGAAAAGACATTTTCGGCATTCAAAAGCAGCCAAGCGTTCCTTTAAAAAAAAAAGAGAGAGAAGCTTTTGCGCCAATCTCTTTGAAAAAAAAGCAGCCAACGGGGATGGGGGTGAGGCGGGGGATTCTCCCCTTTTTCAAAAACCCTGGAACAAGGCTCCCAAACAGATCTGCAATTCGGGATTGGACAACGAAGAGAATGAAAATTCTCTGCCCTTAAAATTTTTATTTTTTTAAAGGCAGTTTTAAAAACAGGGGTTTCCAGTTTATTTGCCCTTGAGGCTATTAGACCAGGGGTCTCCAACCTCCAATTCCCCAACCTTTAAGCCTGGAGGACTTCAACTCCCAGAATTCCCCAGCCAGCTTTGCTTTGCTGGCTGGAGAATTCTGGGAGTTGAAACCCTCCACGCTTTGCTGGCTGGGGAATTCTGGGAGTTGAAGTCCTCCAGGCTTGGCTGGCTGGCTGGCTGGCCTGTTCTGTTCTGTTCTGTTCTGTTCTGTTCTGTTCTGTTCTGTTCTGTTCTGTTCTGTTCTGTTCTGTTCTGTTCTGTTCTACCCTACCCTACCCTACCCTACCCTACCCATCCTTATCCATCCCTACTCTACTCCTATTCTACAGTACTCTACTCTACTCTAGTCTACTCTACAGTACTCTACAGTACTCTACTCTACTCTACTCTACTCTACCCTACACTACCCTTTCCTACCCTACCCTACCCTACTCTACTCTATTCTACTCTACTCTACCCTTTCCTACCTTACCCTACTCTTCTCTACCCTACTCTACCCTTTCCTACCCTACCCTACCCTACCCTACTCTATTCTATTCTACTCTACTCTACTCTACTCTACTCCTTTTTTCTATTCTATTCTATTCCATTTCATTTATTATTCTATTTTTTTTCCTTTCCCAATACAGCACCTGGAACAAGAGAAACACGAGCTCAGGAGACGCTTCGAGAACAAGGAAGGCGAGTGGGAAGGCCGAGTGTCGGAACTGGAGAGCGACGTCAAGCAGCTGCAGGATGAGCTGGAGAAACAGCAGGTTCACCTGCGGGAAGCTGACCGGGAGAAGACGCGGGCGGTCCAAGAACTATCTGAACAGAACCAAAGACTCTTGGACCAGCTCAGCAAGGTGAGGGAGGCCACCTTGGCCATGGGGGAGGGGATGGACGGTGGCTGTTGACGCGGCCGGCTCCGTTGCAGTTGTTGGGAACTCCATTGTCCCTTAAAGTCATACATGGTGGCGCAGTGGTTGCAGTTGTTGTTAGTTGCGAAGTCGTGTCTGACCCATCGTGATGCCATGGACAACATTCTCCAGGCCTTCCTGTCCTCTACCCTCCTCTGGAGTCCATTGAAGCTCAGGCCGGCTGCTTCAGTGACTCCATCCAACGACCTCCTTCTCTGCCGTCCCCTTCTTCTTTTGCCCTCCATCGTTTCCAGCATTCGGCTCTTCTCCAGCGAGTCCTTCCTTCTCATTAGGCAGCTAAAGGATTTGAGTTTCCTCTTCAGGATCTGGCCTCCTAAAGAGCAGTCAGGGTTGATCTGACCAGATGGATCGCCTTGCAGTCCAAGGGTTACAGTACTGTAGCTAATTCTGCTGCCAGCAGTTTGGCAGTTCAATCCTAACCGGCTCAAGGTTGAGTCAGCCTTCTGTCCTTCCGAGGTTGGTAAAACGAGGACCCAGATTGTTGGGGGGGGCAAGAGGCCGACTCTGTAAACCGCTTAGAGCGGGCTGTAAAGCACTGTGAAGCGGTATATAAGTCTAAGTGCCATTGCTCTTCCTTCAACACACATGACTCCCTGGGAAACACTCATTCATTTAACGACCCCATAATCCCTTGCGGGGTAAAGTCTGAGCAATTGAATTGAGCTAGCAGAGCTTTTACTGGCCAGATGCCTTTCCTGTCGCCAGTACGGAGTTTTGTTCAGCAGATATATTCTCCTTGTGCCCAGAGAGAGAAATATCTGCCTCTACCTAGGATCGAACTCACAGACCTCCTGATGGTGAGGTGAGAGCTCCCCCTCTAGGCCGCCGCACCACTTTAACCCCCAGGTAACACCACAACGGTCATAAATACGAGTCAGTTGCCAAGCCTCTGAATTTTGATCATGGGAGCATGGGGATGTGGCAACGGTCGTTAAGTATGGAAAAACAGTCACGCAACTCACTGCCGTTGTAACTTTCAATGGTTACTAAACCAACTGTTGTAAGAGGAGGAATACCCGTATACAGCAATCCCTTGGCACTCTCTCTTAATGGTTGCTTACCTGTCCTACGATTAAAAAAATATCTCCTTATCAGAAGTGGCTGGATTTTGGTCGGCCGGTTTAATTGCTTCCAGAGCTACAAGCTTGGAAGAAGCCGAGCTGAGCCTTGGATCTCAAAATGTTTTTTTTTTGCAATATTGCTTATGATTTTTACGCTTCTGTAGTTTTTCCTAATCTCCAAAAACAGCCGGTGACAGTTTTTAACTTGGAGAATAAGCTCAAATGGCCCTGCAGCTCCGAAGCTTACCTTGGAGGGTGTAATTTTCAGTTGCCACGATGTCAAAAAAGATGTGGAGACTCTGGAAAGAGTGCAGAGAAGATCTGCAACATAGACGATTAGGGGGCTGGAAGCTAAAATATATGAAGAACGGTTGCAGGAACTGGGGATGTCTAATTTGATGAAAAGAAGGACTAGGGGAGACATGATAGCAGTCTTCCAATATCTCAGGGGCTGCCCCAAAGAAGAGGGAGTCAAGCTCTTCTCCAAAGCATCTTCTGAAGGCAGGACAAGAAGCAATGGGTGGAAACTCATTGAGGAGCGAAGCAACTGAGAACTAAGGAGAAATTTCCTGACAGTGAGAACAATTAACCAGTGGAACAACTTGCCTCCAGAAGTTGTGAATGCTCCAACACTGGAAGTTTTTAAGAAGAGGTTGGATATCCATTTGTCTGAAGTGGTGTAGGATTTCCTGCCTAAGCAAGGGGTTGGACTAGAAGACCTCCGAGGTCTCTTCCAACTCAACTCAACTCAACTCAACTCAACTCAACTCAACTCAACTCAACCCATCCCATCCCATCCCATCCCATCCCATCCCATCCCATCCCATCCCATCCCATCCCATCCCATCCCATCCCATTCTAAATTTGCACAGAAGCCAGCTCTGAAAGCTAATTTTTCCTCAGTTCCAAACAGGTAGTCCTTGACTTATGACCACAGTTCAGCTGAACGTCACCAAGCAAGGCACCTGTTAAGTGAACCGCACCTCATTTTACGAATGTGATTGTCACAGCGGTTAAGTATTTACAGAGATTTTAAATCATCCAGGTCATGGTTGTCCCAAAGGCGCTTTTCTGAAAAGTTCGATTCTCACCAGCTCGAGGTTGACTCAGCCTTCCATCTGTCCGACGTCGGTAAAACGAGGACCCAGATGGTTGAGGGCAAGAGGCTTAGTCTGTAAACCACTTAGAGAGGGCTGTGAAGCACCATGAAGCAATATATAAATCTAAGTGCTATTGTTATTGTAATCCTAACACTTGTAGAGGACCCTCATAGGGAAAACTGGTTTAGATGGAATACTGCTATCTGAATAGAATAGAATAGAATAGAATAGAATAGAATAGAATAGAATAGAATAGAATAGAATAGAATAGAATAGAATAGAATAGAATAGAATAGAATAGAATAGAATAAGAATAGAGTAGAGTAGAGTAGAGTAGAGTAGAGTAGCGTAGCGTAGCGTAGCGTAGCATAGCATAGCATAGCATAGAAAGTAGAGTAGAGTAGAGTAGAATAGAATCTAGTGTAGAGTAGAGTAGAGTAGAGTAGAGTAGAGTAGAGTAGAGTAGAGTAGAGTAGAATAGAATAGAATAGAATAGAATAGAATAGAATAGAATAGAATAGAATAGAATAGAATAGAATAGAATAGAATAGAATAGAATAGAATAGAATATAGAGTGGAGTGGAGAGTGGAGAGTGGAGTGGAGTGGAGTGGAGTGGAGTGGCGTGGCGTGGAATGGAATGGAATGGAATACAAGGAGGAGAAGGAGGAAAGAATAGAATAAGAGTTGGAAGGGACCTTGGAGGTCTTCTAGTCCAACCCCCTGCTTAGGCAGGAAACCCTACACCACTTCAGACAAATGGTCGTCCAATCTCTCCTTAAATATTTCCAGTGTTGGTTGGAGAATCCACAACTTCTGGTGGCAAGTCATTCCACTGGTTAATTGTTCTCAACTAATTTCTCCTTAGTTCTAGGTTGCTTCTCTCCTGGATTAGTTTCCATCTGTTGTTTCTTTTTTTGCCTTCTGGTGCTTTGGAGAAGAGCTTGACTCCCTCTTCTTTGGGGCCGCCCCTCAAATAGTGGAATACTATTATCATGTGTTCCCCCCCTCCCCAGTCCTTCTTTTCTTTAGACTAGGCACACCCAAATCCTGCAAGTGTTCTTCGTATGTTCTCGGCTCCAGGCCTTGAATCATCTTAGTTGCTCTTCTTTGCACCTTTTCCAGAATCTCAACTATCTTTTTTCTAACGCGGGGACCAAACCGGGATGCCGTATTCCAGGGGTGGCCTTCGTCAGGCTTTTTAAAGCGGTGCTCCCACGATTTTGATTCTATGACTCTGTTTATACAACCCAGGATCGACTGCGATGCATGCTTCCGTTCACCTCTGCCTCCCCTCCCTTCCCCAATGCTGGCGAGGTGACGTGTGCCTCCTGTCCCACCCGTCCGTCCGTCCCCCCCACTCGGCACCTCAGAACAGTTCAGATCGTGCCGGGCGGGCACGCCAGAGATGATCAATCCCAGCCAACGTCAAGACCAGCGGCTACTCAAAAGCCCTCCGTCACCGGTTGCTAGGCGACCGTACATCATGGTCTTTCTTCCAGGCAGCTACTGTTGCCATGGTAACCCGATGGTGGTTCCTGGGTTTTTGAGGTTTTTTGGGGGGGGTTTCCACCGTACCGTTAGGGCGAGCCTGGGGATAATGAGGGAGACCCGAGGAAATGACGTTTGAAATGACTGAGGATTTTTGGTGAAACTCTCTGCCTGCCTCTTTCTTTATATCCCGGGCATCTTTCCTGCTGATAAAATGCAGCTGGACACGGTGGGCAGATCATTGATCATCCAAACGCAGGTCGTCCTCACGGCTTACGACCACGGCTGAGCTCCAAATTTGTGTTGCTAACTGAGACCTTTGTTAAGTGAATTTTGCACCCGTTTTAGGACCTTTTCTGCCAGGCCTCTTAGGTGAAATCGATCTCTTTGGTGATCGTGCGGGAAGCGTGGGCACGAAGAAAACCGGTAGTAAAGCCGGGTAGAACCCACCACGGCTTCCCAGGATTCCCACGTAGCTCGTTTTGGATGCAGATAAGTGCAGGACTCAGGGAAGGCGAAAAACGGGCCTACGGGAAGTTTGGGAAGACCGGAAATGGGCCCGTTTCTAGCTTCCAGAGGGCCTCAGGAGGCCATTTTTGCCCTCCTGGAGGCGGAAGAAAAGCCTCTGGAGCCCGGGGAGGGCAAAAACGCCCTTCCACCCTGCTGTGGTGCAGGAGGCCGACTAGACCACACCCACCGTGGCCACGCCCACCCAGCAACTGGGCAGAGAACCCCTTGCTAAAATTTTGAAGTCCACCTCTGTGCGTCTTCGAGCAGAACGTGATGACTGCAGGCTCCTTCATCAGGAAGGACAACCGTCTTTGTAGAACGGGGTTATTCCTGAGGACCCTCAACCATGGTTGGAAAGAAGGTTCCTCAGCTTCATGGATGGTTCTGGTTCCTTCTTCTAAGCTGCTGCTAAATAACAGGAGGCTGGTTTGCAGCCTAGTTAGCAGAAGGGCAAGTCCCATCAATGTGATGAACCAGCTGAGACTCGCCTATTTTAAGTCCCCGGAGGAGATCGAAGAGAAGTTCATCCAATCTCAACCTTATTTTCTTTTCTCTCTGTCGGGAAGTCTCTTGCCCTCCGCCGCCTGGTAAACAGGAAAGCGTGCAGGAGTCAAAATTCTGAAACCGGTATATTTTGACCGATCGGGTGATTCATGGCTGATTAATGCTTGATTAATTGTTGGTGAGATCTAAGCAGGGCGTTGGACTAGAACAGGGATCTGCAACCTTAAACACTCAAAGAGTCATTTGGACCCATTTCCCAAAGAAAAGAAAACACCGGGAGCCACAAAGCCTGGGTGGGTGTGGCCAACTCGATGTCACTCACTTCCACCAGTCACATGACCTCCCCCTAGCCACGCCTAACCAGCTTTGAGTTTGACACATCTGCTCTAGGCTGGGGATCTGCAACCTTAAACACTCAAAGAGTCATTTGGACCCATTTCCCAAAGAAAAGAAAACACCGGGAGCCACAAAGCCTGGGTGGGTGTGGCCAACTCGATGTCACTCACTTCCACCAGTCACATGACCTCCCCCTAGCCACGCCTAACCAGCTTTGAGTTTGACACATCTGCTCTAGGCTGGGGGTCTGCAACCTTAAACACTCAAAGAGCCATTTGGATCCATTTCCCACAGAAAAGAAAACACCGGGAACCACAAAACCCTTCCCGTGCCTGACTATTTCTTGAGCGGCCACAAAACTAGCCTATGTAGTCGAATTAAACGTTCTGTTTTCTTCTGAAGCTTTTCTTGTCTTGGATTTGTCCATGGTTGGCCTACCGGAGGTTGAAAAGCTCAATAAATCATGTGCTGGTGGGTGTTGCACATTGGCGGTTGTGATGCATATTTTGAGTGACAGGGAGCCGCAGCAGAGGGGTGAAAGAGCCACATGCAGCTCCAGAGCCGCAGGTTGCTGACCTCTGGCCAAGATCCCTTCCAATTCTGTGATTCTGTTATTCTACTGCCTTGAATGAAACGTTAGGAGTTCATCTGATCATTTTACGTTAGCGTGGTGGAGAAGAATGCTTCTGATGTTTTATTCCTACCCTTATTCCCCCTTTTTGTTTATTCCTACCCCCCACCCCTCGAGATATAGATGGATCTTGACAGACTTGAACATTGGGTCCTCTCTAACAAAATGATATTCGGTGTTTTTAGAAAAGTAAAGGTTTACATTTAAGCAAGAAAATCCAAACACACAAGTACAGGATAGGTGGTAACTCAACATTAGTAACTGTAAGAGAGATCTTGGAGTCCTAGTGGACAATCACTTGAATATGAGCCAGCAGTCCTTCCGTCCTTCCCCTTCCTTCCTTCCTTCCTCCCTCCCTTCTTTCCCTTTCATTCTTCCTTCCCCTTCCTTCCTCCCTCTTCCCTTCCTTCCTTCCTTTTTCCCTTTCATCCCTTCCTTCCTTCCCTTTCCTTCCCCTTCTTTCCTCCCTCCCTCTTCTCTTCCCTTCCTTCCTTCCCCTTCCTTCCCTTCTCTTTCCCTTCCATCCCTTCCTTCCTTCCTTCCCCTTCCCTTCCTTCTCTCCCTTTCATTCTTTCCTTCCTTTCCCCTTCCTTCCCCTTCTTTCCTCCCACCCTCACTCCCTCCTTTCCCTTTCATCCCTTCCTTCCTTCCTCCCTCTTCCCTTCCCTTCCTTCCTTCCCTTTTATTCCTTCCTTCCCCTTCCTTCCCTCCTCTCTTTCCCTTTCATCCCTTTCATTCCTTCCTTCCTTTCTCCTTCCTTTCCCTTCTTTCCTCCCTCCCTCCCTCCCTTCTTTCCCTTTCATTCCTTCCTTCCTTCTCTTTCCTTCCTTCCTTCCTCTCTTCCTTCCTTCCTCTAGGCATATTCCCTAGATTTCCTGTTGATTTCTCATCTAAATATTAACCACATCCAACCCAACTTAGTTTTTCCAACAGCTGCCAAAGTTGATTAGTGCTCTAAGCCAACTACAGGCATGGCTCCCTTAAACGTCAATTAAAATTCGGTGTCTTCTTATTTTGCAGACGTCGGAAGCAGAAAGAAAGCTTTCCACGCAGGTTCATGTCCTCCAAGAGGACTTCAGGGAGAAGAGGTCATCCACCAACCAGCACATAGTACGACTTGAGAGCCTTCAAGCAGAGGTGAGTCTCCTCCAGGGTTGGGCGATCTCGGGCAATCCTACTCAACCGTGATGGCCTCTCAGTGGAAGGAAACTTCATCTCCCAGAATTCCAAGCCAGTCCCCCCAAAATTTAGAGACTTCCAAGTTGGAGCAGCTTTGTCTGAAGGTGGCTTTGGAGAAGATCTAGGTAGGACAACTTGCCACAGCCAACTCACCGTGGCAACCTCACGGCGGCTGTCAGAGTTCTGACGGATGTCCTAATTAAATCATGGGTCTCGAGCCAAGCTTCAAAAGAAATCCAGTTATTTATTATGAGCTTCATGTCTGGCACGTTCCCAGGTGAAACCAACTCTGATCCTACGTAATTTATGCTTCAATTATGACCCTGTTTCCTCCCTCCCCCCAGGGTGTGTCATCAATCACATTCACCAATGGAGCAGTTTTGTGGGTTGCAAAGGTCACTCCCCTCCGGGCTGCTGTAGGTAACCCTGGGAGACAGCCTTGAGAGAGATAAGCATGAAATGTGCATCTGTCTTTGGCTGCTGTACCATTTCGCTGGTTTCCCATCCCCTCTGGCTTATGGCAACTTGAGAGCAGGCCGGGATGCTTTGCGAGTTGACAGCAGCCATCTTGCCACAGTGAGTTGGGGTTTTGGAACTGTCGCCAGGGATAATTCAATGCGATAAATATTATGTGACACTTCCTTTGACCTTTTTGAGTAGAAATTGACCTCCAAGGTACCTTCGGATCGATGAAAGTAACTTGATTAAATATGAATATAATCATCCTTTTCATTCCCATTTTTGCTCCAAGCACCCTACAAAAGTTTTGAATGAAAAGCATGCCTTTTCATCCTCAAAACCATGGCAGATGTAAGTGTTGCAAGAAACCCCTGGTTGCTTAAAAAAACAAGAGAATGTGGGCTAGAACCTGGAAAACTTCTCAAGAGTTGTCTACGTAATATTTGAGTTGCCCATCAGAAGTCTTTCCGGCTAAGAGGAAGACTTTAGAGAACGCAGTTGAGATCAGAGGTGGGTTTCAGCAGGTTCTGATCGGTTCTGGAGAACCGGTAGTGGAAATTTTGAGTAGTTCGGAGAACCGGTAGTAAAAAATTCTGGCTGGCCCCGCCCCCATCTATTCTCTGCCTCCCGAGTCCCAGCTGATTGGAATGAAATGGGGATTTTGCAGTATCCTTCCCCTGGAGTGGGGTGGGAATGGAGATTTTACAGTATTCCTCCCCTGCCACGCCCACCAAGCTATGCCACGCCCACCAAGCCACACCCACAGAACCGGTAGTAAAAAAATGTTTGAAACCCACCACTGGTTGAGATGGTTCCCTTCCTTAAGCTTGCCAGTTTCTTGTTCCCAACCCTACATTTTGTGAGCCCTAATTGTCCCATTTTGACCTTCCTTCCTCCTCCCCCTTCCTTCCTCCTATCGGAGCAGCAAATCTTGGAAGTAAGTATGAATATTTCCACCAGGTTTGAATTGCATGTCATCAGTTCCGACTTTTGCATGTCCTTTTCATCCTCTTCTGTCTCTGTCCGGTTTCTCAGCTTCTTCATGGCCTTTGTGTCTCACTGGTCTGCACATGGGGGTGCTGGTTGAGTCATTCACGTGTAACATACATGAACGAAACCCACCGTCACTTTCTATGGAAGCACATCGTCTTTAAAAGCTCCGTGATCGTGGTCATTCACAACACCTCTGCCGGTTAGCATGTTTGATCAGGCCCAATGAGTCCATCTCATTCGTCATCTCATGTGGTCAGTGGGATGCTTTGAGGAATTTCCCATCAGGCTCTGCTCGCGAGAATCCTTTGGAAGTTTCCCAAATTTCTGGAGTTTTAGATATTTTAGGATGGAGAAACGAATCCATGTGGAATAGCCGGGGAGGATCTGAAAAAATCTTCTTAGAAAACTCTACTGGCAATCCTTGAATTATGACCCTAAGGGAGCCTGATCATAATGGTCAGCTTTACCAAGTTGGTTTTACGATTTTCTTGTAGCAGTCGTTAAGCGAATTTGGAGGTCATAAGTGTGAATGTCACGGCTATTAAACGAATGCTTCATTATGGAAACCTATTATTCACTTGGGAGAGTTTTGCCGAAAACCAGAAGAAAGTTTTGCTAGTTTTTGGCAAAACCGTCATAAAATGATTTTGGGCTATCAGAAATTTCATATCTAGGTTGTAAGTCCTCTTTCTTCAGGAAGGTCGTAACTTGGCACCGTCACAAGTTGAGGACGAGCTGCAGTTATTAAAAATTCTGAAAGGTGTAACAGAATTCCATTCTGAGTGGAGTTCAAACACCCCAGTCCAATTGGTTTCCCAGATCCAATTGGCAAGTTAGTTTGAAAGGTCAACGCCAATCCATTATCTCCAAATCGATGCCAATGGATTGGTCCCTCTCTCCGGATCGAAGGAAACGCTTCTTTTCTTTAATTGAATCAGACTGGAGTCCATTGTTTCCGAAGTCCCAATCGAATCGCGCCGTCAGTTTTTGCAAAACAAGTTTTTTTCTCTTATTCACCCACCCAAGAGAGTCGCTAATTCCTCCTGAGTAATAGATATTAAGGAAGGCGTCTCACTTAATCAAGCTTCGTGAAGGATCAGGTGGGAAATCTTTCTGAAATTCCCCAAGGTGCCACGAGAGAAATGCAACGTGGAAGATCGCGGCTCTGTCTCTGAAGCGGAGAATCTTAAAAAGACAAGTCCACGCTAAAATTGGCACACGTTTTCGGGCCCATTTCTCCAGTTAAAAAATGCATTTTTGTGCGTCTTTTTAAGTCATGGGCAAGCAACCAGAGCCAACAAACTCATCTTCTACTGATGAATAGAATTCAAATGGTTCTCAGATTCTCGAGAAAATTCCACCTCACCATTTTTACAAGTCTTATTTTTTTTCCCCTCTCCTAGCGTTTCCTTTTCTTGAATATTTTTTTCCCCCTTCCTCTCCTCGTTTGGGGGACTTTTGACTCCTTATCTCATTCCTAAACCTGGGAACAAATATATACCTCAAAAGAAATACTCAAGGAGTTACTCACGCCTGCCAAAAAGCAGAATTCCCAAACATTCACAGGGGAAGGGAAGCCGTCACAAATCACAGCTAGACGTAAGGGAAGCAAGAGGTGGGGTAAGTTTGGGTTACCCCCTTTCTCCAACTCCCGGGACATTCCTGGTTGCGTTTCTTCCTGGAAATGGTGGTTTGTTATCTTGGCAGAAAAGAGAAGGGGAAAATTCTGCTTGCTGGCTGGGCAAAATGTTGCCTGGGCTGCATTTCATATATTGCGACAGCGGTTAAGCAATCTCAGTGTTGGAAGTTCTGTAATCGAACAAATATGCACGAGGCTGTGTGAGCACACCTAGGCAGACAGACGGCTTCTGGGGTGGGGGTGGGGGAATAGTGGGTAGGGGGCATCTGGGCAGCCAAGGGGACAGCTCTGGTGGCTGATTAAATGAGAAAGAGGGTGGGGCTTTGGTGGCAAGGTTCAAGCAGCCGCCATCTTGAATGATTTCACTATGGTGCAAACCACTGTGTCTACACTCCCTCGCACACACATTTGTGGATGCGTGTTTGTATGTGTGTGTACACACATCTGTGTACATATATGCACACACATGCACATGTATGCATGTGTATGCTCACATATACGTATATGCACGCATGCATTCAAACATGCACTTACACTTATTTATGATATATAGACATACACATACCTATACACATTCTCTCTCTCTCTCTCTCTACATTATATCTATCTGCCTATCTATTTATCTACTCTATCTTCTATCTCTTTCTCTTTATCTATCTATCTCTATATCTCTACATTATATCTGTCTCTGTCTATCTATCTATCTATCACTATATTTATCTGTCTGTCTATATATCTATCATTTATCTATCTACATTATATCTATTTATCTACTCTATCTATCACTATATTTATCTGTCTATTTATCTATCTATCATCTATCTATCTCTATTTATCTATCTCTCTATCATCTATCCATCCATCCACACACACACATACATACATACACATTGATTCCTATATATACAGTAGATACACCCAAAGATTTTCACCCACATGCACATTCACATATATACTCACACCCATTCATTCATGTGTGCATGTATGTGTATGCAGTGTATATATATATATATACACTGCATAAAGAAAGATACACATAAAGACCTACGAAAATAAAATAATAAATATTTGACTGTTACAGGGCGGAATTAAGAAAAGTGGGTGTGGCTAGTTGATAAAACCTAACGAGGCAGAAATGGATCCATTCTAGTCTCCCACATAAACTCAAACAGGTAGCATAAATGGCTGCTGTAATGTTTAAGAAGGCCTAAAAGCTGGTGAATTGAGATTTCACTGAAAATTAGGCCATGAAACATCTTAATACACATAGGAAAATCCCTGGCATAAAGAAAGATACACATAAAGACCTACGAAAATAAAATAATAAAATAATAAATAAATAAATAAATAAATATTTTATATATATATATATATATATATATATATATATATATATATATATATATATAATACACAAACCTATGCACATTCGTGTAGGTGTATATCCACACACAGGTACATCCACATTCATGCATGCTCATACCCATATACACATTCACACACATGCAGATTTACAGATATGTATATATCAGAGGTGGGTTTCGGCAGCTTCTGACCGGTTTTGGAGAACCGGTAGCGGAAATTTTGAGTAGTTCGGAGAACCGGTAAATACCACCTCTGACTGGCTCCGCCCCCATCTATTCTCTGCCTCTGGAGTCCCAGCTGATCGGGAGGGAATGGGGATTTTGCAGGAAACTTCCCCTGCCACGCCCATCAAGCCATTACATGCCCACCAAGCCACACCCACAGAACCAGTAGTAAAAAAATTTGAAACCCACCACTGGTATATATATATATATGTGTGTGTGTGTGTTGTCTCTATATATGTGCGTACACAAACACACTAAAGCACATACACAGAGGGTTGGACTAGAAGACCTCCAAGGTCCCTTCCAACTCTTGTTATTCTACATTCTACATTCTATTCCCACATCCATATTTATACGCAAACACACAGACAAAACTTCGACAGCACAGAGTAATTCTCTGCCTAATAGCTTTCCTTACTTCTCATGAGAAAAACTTCCCTTATAACTCTCAGAAATGTCCCCCTTGTCCCTCAAACTGGTGGGCCAGCCTGGTCTTACGAGCCCCTGCCCCTCCACCAATGATGTTCATCTCAGAGGTTTCTCCCACACGTACACACATACACATCCCTTGGGCAGGCTGAACACAACCACAAAGGAGCTTTTTTTCCCCAGAGGGAAGGAGGCAGCCACAGTTACCCTTGTATTTGGGAACGATGGCGGAGAGGAACCGAGCAAGTGGGGTGAAGATCTCACACCCCTCCCCCCTCCTGCTGACCTATCGTGGAACTCAAGTTCATCTCTTAAAATCCCTCTGGGAATTCCAGAGAGGCGGAGTGACCGCTCGGCCTCCTTCCCTCCCTCTCCTTTGCTTAGCAACGCACATTCCAAGCAAATTTAAATTCCTCCCACTCTGCGGGCAAGTTCCATAAGGGAGGGTAGGTAGGTGGGGGGAAAGAGATCAGCTCTGCTTCCGTTCTCTTCCCACATTCCACCGATCCGTCGTTCCGTTCCAGGCTGGTGTCCATAGGTGTGGCTTTTCCCTGCCACTCAGGTTCTTTTCCTTCTGGCTTCTCCAGAGCCCAGGTCCTCTCTCTTCTCCAGACTGCTCGGTCTTGACATTGAGACTCCCCTTGCTCGCTTTTTCAGATTAAGATGCTGAGGGATCGGAAGCAGGACCTCGAGCGCCGGCTCAGCGCCATGATGGAGGAGAACAACCTTCTCCAGGGGACGGTGGAAGAGCTTCAAGACCGTGTCTTAATTTTGGAACGGCAAAGCCATGAAAAAGACCTGCAGGTAGGAATGGAAACCCGAGGACCCCAGAAATGCCAGGAGAAGAAGACCAAGGCGAGCTTTTGTCTCAGGAATGTCTTAGAAGTTGTGGAGGTCCATCTCAGCCCTACAAAATGGGACCCGAGAATCAAGGGAAAGAGTAGGTTTGGGAATTATGCAGAGTAGGGGTCATTCTTCCTCCTGGAACACTAAGTAAAACTAAAGTAAAGCAAAGTAAAATTGTGGGTGCTCCATCACTTGAGGCTTTTAAGAATACAGTAGAGTAGAGTAGAGTAGAGTAGAGTAGAGTAGAGTAGAGTAGAGTAGAGTAGAGTAGAGTAGAGTAGAGTAGAGTAGAGTAGAGTAGAGTAGAGTAGAGTAGAGTAGAGTAGAGTAGAGTAGAGTAGAGTAGAGTAGAAGAGTAGAGTAGAGTAGAGTAGAGTAGAGTAGAGTAGAGTAGAGTAGAGTAGAGTAGAGTAGAATAGAGGAAGGAAGAAGAAAGGAAGAAGAATAGAATAGAATAGAATAGAATAGAATAGAATAGAATAGAATAGAATAGAATAGAATAGAATAGAATAGAATAGAATAGAATAGAATAGAATAGAATAGAATAGAATAGAATATTGTTCTGTTGTTCTGTTCCGTAATATCTCTCCTCTTCCAACCCATGAAAACCCACTTGAGATTTCTGGATCATTGCAAGAAATGCAAGCTGATCCTTCTAGAACCTGGATCTAAGGTTTTATGGATTTTCCTAATTGGGTGGCCGAATTTCCTTTAACCCAAGACCACAGGATTATCATCTCCTCCTAAAACCAGGGAGAGTCCATCCCAAGACCCCCCAAAATTTGTTGTCAAACTAATTTCCAATAGATCGATGTGTGGATATTGAAATTCACTAGGAAAAATCATTGGTATTGAATTGATGTCATGTACGGTCGTATGACTCATCCAATGTAAGATTGCATTGAGGTTCAGGTCCCACCTACTACATCGTGCTGGCTCTTTTCCTGAATAGTTCCTTGGAGGTGCCCCTCAACAGCTATTCTAGGCCAAGATGGGTTGGGTTTCAATCACTGGTGACCTTGGTTAATTCTCTTCTCTTGGCTAACTTTTCACTCTTTATCAGTTGCACCAGAGCCAGCTGGAACTTCAAGAGGTGAGACTATCCTATCGGCAACTGCAGGTCAAGATGGAGGAGCTGAATGAGGAACGAAGCCTCCAAGACTTCAACTCCACCAGAATGTCTTTGCTGTCGGAGATCGAACAGAGCATGGAAGCAGAAGAGCTGGAACAAGAGCGGGAACAGGTACGAAGCGGTGGGGCTCCAGAAAAACTTTGGAAGCTGTGCCAAAGTAGGACAATTCCTTGAGCTTCTAGGTTGTCCTTCAATTAAACGTTCTTAAGATGGTCAGATTCCAACAGATCGAGGCTGAAAGTTTGGGGTGGGTGGGAAGAACTTCCTAGGAATAAGATCTTGTACATAATTTGATCCTGCAGATGTAATTATCATCGTCTCCCATAATCCCTTGCGGGGTGGAGTCTGGCCCACTGAATGGAGCTAGCAGAGTGTTTTACTGGCCCGATGCCCTTCCTGTTGTCAGTACGGAGTTTTGTTCAGCAGATATATTCTCAGTGTGCCCAGAGAGAGAAATATCTGCCTCTACCTAGGATCGAACTCACAGCCTCCCGACTGTGAGGCGAGAGCTCCACTTCTAGGCCGCCGCGCCACTCATCCTGCAGACATAATCCTGGGTTCGAAATACTACGACACCTATCTGACAGATTTCAAACCCTCCTCTGTACTTTTCTTTCTTTTTTTTTTTAAATTCTGTTACCACAGTTGAGGTTGCAGCTTTGGGAGGCCTACTGCCAAGTCCGTTACTTGTGTACGCACCTCAGAGGGAACGACAGTGCGGATTCTGCCGTCTCCACAGACTCTTCCATGGACGAGTCTTCAGAAACCTCCTCAGCCAAAGACGTTCCGGCCGGCAGCTTGAGAGCTGCACTCAGCGAATTGAAAAGGCTGATCCAAAGCGTGATTGATGGCACGGATTCCCCGGTAAGCGAGGTTTGGGGGCGTTACTGCTATCACCCCATTAATAACAGTTAGCATTTAGGCTTATATTGTCATCCTTCTTTTAATGACCCCATAATCCCTTGCGGGGTGGAATCTGGGAAACTGAATGAAGCTATCAGAGTGTTTAATGGTGTTGTGGTATGCCAGCAGCCTATGCAGCTGGCAGTGGGCTGTGAGGAGGCTGGGGAGGAACATGGGCCAGTCCTGGAGTCTGGGGAAGGCCCAGATGAGGGCTCTGTGTCGGAGGCAGAGATGGCCAGGGCCATTTAGAAGTGATGCGCAGACTCCGGAGCCCCCAGAGTCGGACAGAAGATAGGCAGAGGAACAGGAGGATCCTGTTCCTAGTACACACATACACAGAGCTGCCAGAAGGCAAGAGCAGCTAAAGCAAAAGGGACGACTTGGGAGTAAGGCCAGGAGATGACTGGCCCTTCCCATAAGGCTTAAAAGAGAAACAAAGGCGCTTGGGCCTTTTTGCAGGAAAGCAACGTTGCTAACTCTGTTTCCAGTCGGCATCTCTTGTTTGTTTCTGAACTCCGTGGGGCTTTGCCAAGAAAGGCCTTTGGCAGGGTGTCAAAGAAGAGAAAGGTTGGTGATTATCCCAAAGGACTTCTTCCGAAGGACTTGTTTTGCAACTAATTGGGACTCACCTGGGAATGAACGTAATTCTCAGCTGTTACAATAAAATAGGTTTGTTTGGGACTAATTGTATCTTGCAATGACTCGGTAAGCGTAGGTCACAACAAATGGCCAGATGCCCTTCTTGACGTCTATTTGTTCAGCAGATATATTCTCATTGTGCCCAGAGAGAGAAATATCTGCCTCTACCTAGGATCGAACTCACAGCCTCCTGATTGTGAGGCGAGAGCTCCCCCTCTAGGCCACCGCACCGCTCCAGCATTTAGGCATATATACTGTCCTGAAAATCAAGCTATGTGAACCTTCCAGAATTAGTCACTGGGGGACACATAATATAGCATGTCCAACCAGCATAATGGCTTGGTTGACACAACATAGGAAGACGCTCGTACTTCTTGGTTCTGACTAACGACCAAATCCCCTTTCGAAAGCTTAATTCGACTTACAGCAATTCATTTAGTGACCATTCGAGGTCACAACAGCACTGGAAAAAAGTGATTTAGAGCTATTTTTCACCCTTACGGCCATTACGGCATTCCCTGTGACCACGTGATCAAAATTCAGAGTCTTAGCAACTGGCATGTACGGATGTCGGTTGCAGTGTCCCTGGGGTCATGTGATCAGCTTCTGCAACTTTCTGACAAGCGAAGTCAATGGGATAAGGATAAGGATAAGGATAATTTTATTTCTATACCGCCCCTCTCCTGAAGGACTCGGGGCGGTGTACAGCCAAGTAAAAACACCATACAAATATCACAGTTTAAATTTCAAAATTATTAAAAGTATTACATTTAAGGCCAAAACTGGTTAAAAACCCAAAAATTTAAGAATTTCAAATTTAAAACTAATTACAAAGCTGCCTGTCGGAAGAGCAGGGTCTTAAGAGCACAGCGGAAAACTCGGAGATCGTGCGTATTTCTGGGGTTCAGTTGATTCATCTGGGGAAGCCAGATTCGCAATCATGTCCCTTGCTCCTCCCTTAGCTTCTTTGTCGAGTTGGGAGTGGAAAAGAAGGGCTTGTGAGTCTACCTTGACAGAATAGCAATGGCCCTTAGACTTATATACCGCTTCGCAGTGCTGTACAGCCCCCTCTCTAAGCGGTTTACAGAGTCAGCCTCTTGCCCCACAACAATCTGGGTCCTCATTTTACCCACCTCGGAAGGATGGAAGGCTGAGTCAACCTTGAGCTGGTCAGGATCGAACTCCTGGCTGTGGGTAGAATTAGGATGCAATTCTGCATCCTAACCAGTATGCCATCACGGATGGCTGGCTGGCTGGCTGGCTGGCTGGCTGGCTGGCTGGCTGGCTGGCTGGCTGGCTGGAAGGAAGGAAGGAAGGAAGGAAGGAAGGAAGGAAGGAAGGAAGGAAGGAAGGAAGGAAGGAAGGAAGGAAGGAAGGAAAGAAGGAAGGAAGGAAGGAAGGAAAATAGCACTTATATACCACTTCACGGGGCTTTTAAAGCTCTCTCTAAGCAGTTTACAGAGTCAGCCTCTTGCCCCACAACAATCTGGGTCCTCATTTTACCCACCTCGGAAGGATGGAAGTCAACCTTGAGCTGGTCAGGATCGAACTCCTGGCAGTTGGCAGAGTCAGCCTGTAGTACTGCTTTCTAACTACTGCACACGAAGGAAGGGAGGGGAGGGGAGGGGAGGGAAGGAGGAATAGCGACAGCACTTAAGACTTATTGTATATATTGCTTCAGAGTGCTTTCTGGCCCTCTCTAAGCGGTTTACAGAGTCAGCATCTTATCCCCACCCAACCATCTGGATCCTCATTTTACCAATCTCGGAAGGCTGAGTCAACCTTGACAAAACCTCTCATATCCCTGGCTAAAAGACTTTTCATATCTTCTTTCAGGGCTCTCGGAGAAGTGATGACGATGCTTTGGAGGAACAGATCAAGCAAACGAGTGAAGATTCCAGAGCCCTGAGGGAGTTAATGGAAGGCGAACGGGGGAAACTGAGGCAGAGTCTGGAAGAGCTACAGCAGCTTCACAGCCAGGTAGGCAGGGATGCAGGGAGCAAGATTCCGTTGTTGCTGTTTTTAAGAGCTTCCTTCGACGGTTAGAGAGAGAGAGATAATAACGGTAAAGGTTCCCCTCGCACATATGTGCTAGTCGTTCCTGACTCTAGGGGGCGCTGCTCATCTCCGTTTCAAAGCCGAAGAGCCAGCGCTGTCCGAAGACGTCTCCGTGGTCATGTGGCCGGCATGACTCAACGCCAAAGCCGCCCAGAACGCTGTTCCCTTCCCACCAAAGGGGGTCCCTATTTTTCTACTTGCATTTTTTACCTGCTTTCGAACTGCTAGGTTGGCAGAAGCTGGGACAAGTCACGGCAGCTCACCACATTACGCGGCGCCAGGAATTCGAATTGAATTTCGATTGACAAGCTCAGTGTCTTAGCCACTAAGCCACCACGTCCCTTAGAGAGATAATAGATAGGCAGAAAAGTAAGGTTCTACATTTAGGCAAGAAAAACAAAATGGACAGGTACCGTATAGGTGGTACCTCACTCAATAATAGTAAGCGCAAGAGGGATCTTGGAGTCCTAGTGGACAATCATTTAAATAGGAGCCAGCCGAGTTCAAGCAGGAACCACCAGCTCCTTTAGGTGGAACACAACCTCAACCAAAGCCAACACAACACAACGCAGCCAACCTATACAACCTCAACCAAAACCAACACAACACAACGCAGCCAACCCACACAACCTCAACCAAAGCCAACACAACACAACGCAGCCAACCCACACAACCTCAACCAAAGCCAACACAACACAATGCAGCCAACCCACACAACCTCAACCAAAGCCAACATCACAGCATCTAAGGAACCAAGTTGCAAACAAACCATTTCTACACTTGCAACACAACACAACGCAGCCAACCTATACAACCTCAACCAAAACCAACATAACACAACGCAGCCAACCTATACAACCTCAACCAAAACCAACACAACACAACACAGCCAACCCACACAACCTCAACCAAAGCCAACACAACACAATGCAGCCAATCCACACAACCTCAACCAAAACCAACACAACACAATGCAGCCAACCCACACAACCTCAACCAAAACCAACACAACACAATGCAGCCAACCCACACAACCTCAACCAAAGCCAACACAACACAATGCAGCCAACCCACACAACCTCAACCAAAGCCAACACAACGCAGCCAACCCACAGAACCTCAACCAAAGCCAACACAACACAACGTAGCCAACCTACATCTTAACCAAAGCCAACACAACGCAGCCAACCCACACAACCTCAACCAAAGCCAACACAACGCAGCCAACCCACAGAACCTCAACCAAAGCCAACACAACACAACGTAGCCAACCTACATCTTAACCAAAGCCAACACAACGCAGCCAACCCACACAACCTCAACCAAAGCCAACATCACAGCATCTAAGGAACCAAGTTGGAAACAAACCATTTCTCCACTTGCGAAGGTTTTTCTAGGGTTCAGCTGGACTTCATTGATTTGTGAACTTCTGAAGAACATCTCCAGATCGAACGGACCCATTCTTTTGCCTTGCTATGAAACCCACAACGTCACAACCTTGATTCTTTCCCCCTCTGTCTTTGTCAGGTGACTCTGTTGAGTGTAGAAATGACTTCGCTGAAAGAGGAAAGAGACCGACTCCGGGGATCGGCGGAAGATAAGGAGATGAGCGAGCAGCTCTTGAAGGCTATCCGAGACCGAGATGAAGCCATTTCTAAGTAAGCTGAGAAAAAGTTTGGCTGGGTGGCAGGATCGGCGTTAGGGAGAGATAAGGGTGGGTGGGGCTTAAGGTCTAAAAATTTAAGATCCATCGCCAGGAATTCCAGCAAGGTGGCTTCTGTGGTGATTTTAATGCTGGTTGCATGGTGATTCCCCTCCCCCCCCCCTCAAAATGCATCCAAAGGCATTCTGGTCTGGCCAAGGCTGAAAAAATAGGTGTGTCTGGAGTAGAAGACCTCGGAGGTCGCTTCCAGCCCTATGTTTCTAAGTTCTCTCTCTCTCCCTCCTTTCTCTCTCTCCCCCTTTCCCTCCTCTCTCCCCCTCTCCCTTTCTCTCTCCTTCCTTTTCTCTCTCCCTTTCCCCCTTCTCTCCCTCCCTCTCCCTCCTTCTCTCCCCCTCCTTTTCTCTCTCCCTTTCCCTCTTTCCCTCCTTCTCTCTTTCCCTCCTTCTCTCTCCCCCTCCCCTCCCCTCCCCCTTTCCTTACCTCTCTCCCTCCTTCTCTCTCCCTTTCTCTCCTTCTCTGCCTCCCTCCCCCTCGCCCTTTCCCTCCTTCTCTCTCCCTGTCTTCTTTCTCCCTCCCTCTCCCTCTCCCTTTCCTTCCTTTTCTCTTCCTCCCTCTCCCTCTTCTTTTCCTCCTTCTCTCTCCCTTTTCCTCCCTCCCTCTGTCTCCTCCCTCCCTCTTTTATTCATTTTCTGCTCCTTTGATGACGGACTCATAACAGGTGTGATTGTTATCAGAAAAAAAAAAAAAGACCAAATAGCCACCTCGTTGCTGCCCTCTCTCGCCTGAAAACAAAATATTGGTTGCCTGTTGAGTTTCCATGCCGGAAATCGAGGAAGCTTCTGGTACTTTAGGCTGTGTGTAGGTTACCGACTCTCCTGTATCCATGGAAACTGGCTTCTTAGGAAGTCCAATATTCATTCTGTGAAGGGGATTTTTAAAAATGTCCCTCCCCCCCACTTTTGCAATACCGAGATATTTGCAATGGGGGGGGGGGACTGTGTTCTGTCAGCCCTGGCTGCGTAGGCAGAGAAATATATATATATGTATGTATGTATGTATGTATGTATGTATGTATGTATATATTTGTTTTCTGAGGTTTTCGCGGGTGTTTGTATGTAGGTCTTCGTTCATTCAGGCCTTCTCCCACGTAAAATTGGAAGTATCTTGGCGACGTTTCGACGAAGTCTCATTCATCAATTTCAGGCTGGTGTTCTCGGCTTCATTGCTCCTGGAAGCATGAAGCCGAGAACACCAGCCTGAAGATGACGAATGAGACTTCATCAAAACATCGCCAAGACACTTCCAATTTTACGTGGGAGAAGACCCGAATAACCAAAGACCTACATATATGTGTGTGTGTGTGTGTGTGTGTGTGTGTGTGTTTCTTTAAGCCAGGTTTTTCCTACGTAACCAAAAAGTAAGAAAATAGATATTGTACCTTTACAGGGATGATACATGAGATGTGGGTGTGGCTTACTGATGATGGCTAATGAGCCAGAATTAGCTATATAAGTCTCCCAATGGGCAGCACAAAACCTGCTGGCTGCCAGAATAAAAAGAAGGAACCCCCCCTCCCCGAAAATAGTGAATGTGATTTCTCCCGCGTAAAATTGGAAGTATCTTGGCGACGTTTCGACGAAGTCTCATTCGTCATCTTCTGGCTGGTGTTCTCGGCTTCGTGCTTCCAGGAGCAAATTGCTCCTGGAAGCACGAAGCCAAGAACACCAGCCTGAAGATAACGAATGAGACTTTGTCGAAACGCCGCCAAAATACTTCCAATTTTACGCGGGAGAAGACCCAAATGACCGAAGACCTACATACATACATACATACATACATATATATCTTAAATCAGAATTTCATGAATGACCACCCTCGCACGCTAGAATGGCCATCTGGCTCAGCTTCCCCCAAGCCTGGTGGCACTCATGCGATGTGTTGGGACTGCAGATCCCATAGTCCCCAGCCGAGCTCCATCTGTGGGAAGAGATGAAAAGGTGACCCAGAAACCAAACGGCTCTTAATCGTTTTGTTGTTTGTTGTTGTTTTTGGTTTTCAGGAAGAACGCTGTTGAGATGGAGCTGGCCAAATGCAGAATGGACATGATGTTGCTGAACAGCCAGCTGTTGGACGCCATTCAACAGAAGCTTAATCTTTCGCAGCAGCTGGAAGCGTGGCAGGTAGGAGGAAGAGGAAGCCAGGGCCAGGGTCTACCTCCTAACCCATAGAGGTCGTCTTCTGGGTGGTGCCACATGGGCTTGATAATGAAAGGCCTCCCTTGCCCAGTAGAGGGAACCGGGGGTGAACTTCTCAAAACAAATGTCTCTTTTCTCCACCGTTTTGTCTTCTCTGGTGTTTCTTCTCTTTTTATCCAATCAAACTATAAGTCAGGAAATTTTTTTAAAAAATGGTTTCAGATTTGAAGAGGGAAAAGGGGCCTTGCTCCCTTTAATGTCCACGGTTTTTGTTAGATCCGTGGTAAACTGGGTCCGGTGACACTTTTGAGGCTCTCGGGTGAAGGAGAAAGAGATGGTCGAACTTTCTTTCTTCTTTGGTGGAAGAAAGCTTGGGACACTTGGGGGAAAAAAAACGCCCTAAAGAAGGCTTCTGAAGGAGGAAAAAGCTGGGTTGGATCAGGGCTTTTGACGACACCCCTCCAAAAAATGTTGCTGCCAGATGCCCAGCTCCAGCAGGGCCAAGAGAGATCCTTGTTTCTCCAGGGTTGCATGACACAGTAGATGAATTTGTGAAGGATACACATTCATTGGCCCCTATGTGGGAGAGGAGGAGGAGGAGGAGGAGGAGGAGGAAGAGGAGGAAAGGAGAAGGAGGAGAAAAGGAGAGGAGGGGAAGGAAAGGAGGAGAAACAGGAGCAGGAGGAGAAAAGGAGGAGCAGGAGCAGGAGGAAAGGAGGAGAAGAGGAGAAAAGGAGGAGAAGCAAGAGCAGGAGGAGAAGAGGAGGAGAGGAGGAGAAAACGAGAAGAAAAGGGGGAGGAGCAGGAGGAGAAAAGGAGGAAGAGGAGGAGAAGCAGGAGCTGGAGAAGAAGAGGAGAGGAGGAGAAAACGAGGAGAAAAGGGGGAGAAGCAGGAGCAGGAGGAGAAAAGGAGGAAGAGAAGGAGAAGCAGGAGCAGGAGGAGAAAAGGAGGAAGAGGAGAAGCAGGAGCAGGAGGAGAAGAGGGGGAAGAGGAGGAGGAGGAAAGGAGGAGGAGGAGAAAAAGAGGAGAAAAGGAGGAATAGATGATTCAGTAGAACTGGGCTCTTCTTGAGGTCCTTGTTCCTGGGGTTGACGACCCCCTCCTGAACTGTCCTTTCAAAGGGTTCCTCCTCTCCCAGCATCCCTCGCGTCCAATCCATAGATCCCAAGAGGCTTTCCCTTAAAACGCATCCTCCTCCTCCTCCCTTACCTTCCAAACTTTCAAATCCAGCCCTCACAATTGGGGGCCACTTTCTATCTAGAGGCTCCGAGGTGGCTCCTCCAACTCTCCTTGGCCTTGTGCAAATTCCCCCTTGATCCACAAGGGGGAGCATCACAAGTTGGACGTTCCTGTCCCCGCATCCCGTAGCTCTCCTGGTTGAACTTGTCCTCCCTTTTTCCTTGTAGTCATTTCTCTTTCTCTCTCTCTCTCTCTCTCTCTCTTTCTCTTCTTTTTCCAGTTTGCTTCTTCAGGCCTTTTCACTATTTGGCTTCTTTGGTTTCTGATCTAGTGGCCTTTATCACTTCCCGTAACAACAGCTTTAGTCGTACACCCCTCCTGCCTTTAAGGTGAGCGCCTCCCATACGCACTCCGCTTCTTTCCCTTCCCCATGGCATCCTCTCATGTCCCATCCCGCCTGGGTACCGCTTCATCCTTTCGAGCAGAGAGACTGGAAATGCTTAGAACAGGGGTAGGTAACCATGGCAACTTCACGGTCCTGTGGACTTCAATTCCCAGAATTCATGCTGGCAACCCGGAATTGTGGTTGTAGATTCAAGGATTCCCCGAAATTAGTTTATTCCGGTCCACTAACTAACCTGTTTCTCCGAAAATAAGACCCAACTGGAAAATAGGCCCTAGCATGATTTTTCAGGATGCTCGTAATATAAACTCCACCCCAAAAATAAGCCCCAGTTAAGATCGTTAAGCTGACGGAGGCGTTAAGTACCGTATTTCTCCCAAAATAAAACCTAACTGGAAAATAAGCCATAATGTGTCTTTTGGAGCAAAAAATTAATATAAGACCAGGTCTTATTTTGGGGGAAACACGGTATTTGAGTCCCGTTGTGAAAATAGCTGGCAATCACGTAATCGGAATTTTTTTTTTATTTTGATGTCCTGTTGCTCAGTGATGTCAGGTTGAGTCCAATAACTCTGAAATCTGATAACTTGCTCCCAAAAATGCAAAACCGCGGGCGCTCCATCGCTGGATGTTTTTAAGAAGAGAACTAGACGCTTACCTGAAATAGTATAGGTTCTTCTGCTTGAACAGGGGGCTGGACTAGAGGACCTCCAAGGTCCTTTCCAGCTCATTCATTCTATTCTATTCATTCTATTCTATTCCAAGTTCTCACCAAACCACAGTTATCCTTTGGATGACCGTTCTCAAATTCCTAACCGCAGGAGACAATTTGGAAATAAACGTTCACAACCAATCTCCTTAAATTAGATTGATGGTGGCGCAGCAGACTAAAGCGCTGTTATTAACAGTTATTAACACCAGCTGCCTGCAATTACTGCAAGTTCGAATCTCACCAGGCTCCAGGTTGACTCAGCCTTCCATCCTTTCTAAGGTAGGTAAAATGAGGACCCAGATTGTGGGGGCAATAAGCTGACTTTGTATAAAATATACAAAAGTATGAAGGCTGTTGCTTAACACATTGTAAGCTGCCCTGAGTCTCCGGAGAAGGGTGGCATATAAATCAAATTTATAAAAAAAAAAATACTTAAAAGAACTCCCAGAATTCATGCTGGCCCAGGAATTCTGGGAGTTGAAGTCCACAAGTCGTAATGTTGTCTAGTTTTCCACCCATATTTTAGCTTCTCAGGTCATGCAAACCCAACCTCTGGGCCACAAATCATAATTCGGGGCCTAGTAGGCAGGGACTGAAGCCTGCTCATTCTGGTTTGTTCAAGACATTATGCGATCGAAGACTACCGATTACAGAAATCAGTTTCCACCCGCAGACGTTCTTCTTTTTAGTCTTCAGATCTGAGATGGGGTCAGTTCTGAAATGAGGAAGCAAGCGAAACTGCAGGGAAGGGTGTCCACTAGGTAGGGTCCAAAGATGGCAGCCACCCTGGTGCTAAGGAATGTATACGACAATGAACAGAAAATGGTGCAATTGACTTCATTTGTCAATGCCCATAAAACGGTGCCATTGACTTGTCAATGCCCATAAAACGGTGCCATTGATTTCTTTGGTCAATGCTCATAAAACAATGCAATTGACTTAGTTTGCCAATGCTCATGAAACAATGCAATTGACTTCTTTGGTCAATGCCCATAAAACAATGCAATTGACTTAGTTTACCAATGCCCATGAAACAATGCAATTGACTTCTTTGGTCAATGCCCATAAAACAATGCAATTGACTTAGTTTGCCAATGCCCATGAAACAATGCAATTGACTTCTTTGGTCAATGCCCATAAAACAATGCAATTGACTTAGTTTGCCAATGCCCATGAAACAATGCAATTGACTTCTTTGGTCAATGCCCATGAAACAATGCAATTGACTTCTTTGGTCAATGCCCATAAATCAGTGCCATCCATTTTTGATGCCCATAAAAAGTGGCAGCGCTGGGATTGGTCTTGATATTTTTGATCAAACGCCATGGACAGCCCCCGAGCCTGTGGGTCTAATCTGGGCCTCTCCACCAACACCTTTTGGGCTCAACATCAGTGGTCCCCAACTTTTGTGGCTTGGCAGCCTGGCTTGGCTTGTGGGTGGGGAGGCAGGAACTGGGCCGCATGAGCGGTGGGCTGGCATTACGGGTGAGCTTCAAAAATTTTAGCAAGAGGTTCTCTGCCTGGTTGCTGGGTGGGTGTGGCCATTATGAGCGTAGCCTAGTCGGCCTCCTGCACTATAGTGGGGGGATGTTTTTGCCTTCCCTGGGCTCCCTCCGAAACTGGCCTCCCCAGGCACCGGAGGCCCTCTGGAGGCCGGAAACTTTCCCCAAGCCTCCACGCACACCCTGTACTTTCCTGCATCCAAAACAGGACACATGGAGACTCCTGGAAGGGGTGTGGCCAGCCAGGAGTGGGATTAGGGGATTCTCTGAACTGCACAGAATCCTAGCTAGAGGTTCTCCCGAACCCCTGCAGCCCACCCCTGGCTGGCATGCATGGCTGCACGCACATGGACCAGCAACGTGACTGCAAATGGAGCTGCACACGCATGCATGTGTGCGCCGCCCCGCAAACTGGTTCCGAATATATTACAGTAGTGGGCCACAGATTGGGGACCCCTTCCCTACATCTCTTCCCCTCCCATCGTCACTGGCTTCTCCTGAACAGTTTTTCCTCTCTCCCTGGCCGTAGGATGACATGCAGAGGCTCATCGACCAGCAGCTGATGGACAGACATCCTAAGGAATGGAGCCAGACGATGATGTACACCACCAGCAGCTACGGAGCCAAGCGGCGCGCCCGGCCTTCGCCTATGCTGAAGCTCCAGCAGCAGGGCTCCGAATCGGTTGGAGCCGAAGGGAATCGCCTGTTTTCTTTTTTCAAGAAAAATTAATTGGAAGGGAGCGGTCGTTGTTTCCCCCCCCCCCCATATTCATGTTGGGTTGGTGATGGGGAAGAGGGGAAATGGGAAAGGAGGGGACGGAGGTCAGGAAGGGAGCTGGGAAAAGCTGGTGGCCGATGGTCCCCCAGCCCTGATCCTTGTGCAAGCTACTGCCAAAAGGCCATTCAGCATTTGTGCATCACAAACACACAAACACGCGATCTGTGAGGTCCGAGTCACGTTTACAGGCATCCTCGTCCATCTCTTTGCGTCAACCGTTGCAACAGGGAAGGGTTTTCCTTGATCTCTTAACCATCAATGTTGGTTCGACCCCCCCCAATCTGGGTTTCCTTCTATAGGTCGTCCTCGATTTACATCCGTCCGTTTAACAGCCGAAGTTAAACGGTACTGAGTAAATAAAGGGATTCAAACTTCGTTTTTCACACGCGTGACCGTTACGGCATCCCCCCCAGGGTCATGTGATCCAAATTTTGGTCGCTTGGCAACTGGTGTAGCGCTGTCACGTGATTCCCCCATTTGTAACCTTCCCCTCCGGCTTCCGTGCATAGTCAGTGGGGGACGCCAGATTCGCTTAATGACCCGATGATTCACTTCACAAGGTCGGCGAGGAAGGTCGCAAAATGAGGCAAAGCTCCCTTAACGACTGCCCTTGCGGTGGAAATGTTGCACTCCGCTGTGGTCGTAAATCGAGGACTGACCTATATTGGACGTAGGGCTGGGATGTCAAGATTGCTGGTTTCTGGCAGAGAGCCAACGCCGAAAGAGACATTCGGGGGTAGAAAGACCGAGAGGAAACAACAAGCTGGATAAGACGTAAACTTCTTATCCGCTTGCCGTTATTCTGGATTGCCTAGTCACGAGGTGGAGATAACGATATTTGGGGACCTCCCAAAACATCTCTAGAAGGGATTTGTGGGGGACAGAACATCAACTGAGAAGACATTTTAGCATACGCTCAGTTATCGAGATCTTCCAACAGCTGTTCACGGGGATGCTTGTCTAAGATCTCATGAACTTAGGGGACCACCAGAACCTGTGAGTGAGAAGGCCCAACTCCTTCAAAATCTGGACCGGGGTTTAATGTCTGTGCGGCCCCCCAAGAGCAAAGGAAACCTAGTTTATAGTTAGCCTGCATGACCTTAAAGAGTCCATGGAGAAGTCAAAATTCAAGGGAGAGGGTGAAGCGCCCTATCTCTAGATCAGGGGTGGGCTTCAAATTTTAGCAAGGGGTTCTCTGTCTGGTTGCTGGGTGGGCGTGGTCTAGTTCCTGCACCACAGCGGGGGGAGGGATATCTTTGCCCTCCCCAGGCTCCAGAGGCTTTCCTCGAGTCTCTGGGAGGGTGAAAACAGCTTCCCCAAGCTCCAGAGGCCCTCTAGAGGCTGGAAGTGGGCCTGAATTTCCAATAGGCCTCTTTTTCACCCTTCCCGAGCCTCCGTGTGTGTCCTGCACTTACCTACATCCAAAACGGGTCGCGTGGGGATTCCTGGGAGGGGAGGGGTGGGGTGAGCAGGGCCAGCCAGCTGTGGGATTTTGGGCGTTCTCCAAACTGCACAGAATCTTAGCTAGAGATTCTCCCGAACCCCCAGCAGTCCGCCCCTGCTCTAGATCTGTTTCGCTTCTGGTTTCTTGACACGAATCGGGTTGCCTGAAGAGCGTGGGGTTAGGGATGTGACTCTTATTTCCTTGCCTTCTTTCTGAAAAAATTACCGTTCCAAATAATGGGGAAGCGTTTAAGGAAAACCAGTTTTCCTTCGTTCGAGAGAGCAAGTGTCCCATATCCCAATCCAAAATGTTAGGTTCCAAGATCTGCTAGATCTTTGGGGGACAAAGCTAAGCCTTATGCAAAATCTGGAAAAGGAGACTTCTTCCTTGTCTAAATCCATCACGCTCATTTTCCATCCTTACCTGGCCCGTCTCCTGGTCCCCAGAGGTGGTCAGCTTGAAACTAGGGCAGAGGAGAAATGACAGAGGGATCTTGTACCTGAGAGAGAGGAGGATCCTACAGCAGTGGCCAAAATTGCGAAAACCTTTTGAAAAAAGTGTATTTTCTAAAACTAGCTTATAACACCACTTTATTTTTTTATTTTTTGGGGGGGGGGAGTAGTAGTACCATAAAATTATATATCAATGGAAAGATCATTGAATCAAGAATGTAATGCAGTAACTTTGATGAAGGATTTGCTGTTAGAATAGCAGCTACAGTCAAAAGAAAAGTGAAACACGTAGAAAAAAACGATATAGAAAAATGATCACCGTAGAAAAAATGAGATATAGAAAAAATGATCACCATGTCGGTTAATACTTAGTTACGGGTAACCATTAGCAGGAATGACGGACTTACAACGTCTTCCCATGGAGCGAACCAAGTCTTTTAGTCCTGCAGCTGTTCTAATGTGAAACCAAGATGGAATGACGGCTTCTATGAACGGGGTTTTATTGTTGGGTTGCTTCTGACTAACAAGTTTGAAATAGATTTTTCAATTGGGTTAAGATCTGGGCTATTCCCAAGCCACTCCAGCAGTGGAATAGGATTATCTTCAAACTCCAAAAAAAAAAAAAGAAGTGGTGTTATTAGCCATCGAACCTCAAAAATACACTTTTCCCAAAAGGTTCCCACAATTTTGGCCACTACTGTGCTGTCTCCAGGAGAAACCTTCAAAAAACTCCAGGTTTTCTCCCTCAATCTTGCCTCTCTTCATCACGAGCCCCCAGACTACCTGAGCCCTACCTTTCCAGAGAAAACCCGGAAAAAAAAATAAGAAGGGGGATATTTGGGGGTAAAATAATCCATCCGATCAGAGATGGCTCATCCTTGCAACAATTGTGGCTGATGGTCTCGGGGAGAAGTATGCCCACCGGTTCTAGAACCATCTTCTTGAAGCTGGTGTCTTCCAGAGATTTTGGAAACCCCTGTCCCATACAGGTTAACAAGGAAGGAGCTTGGCTCAACACATCTGGAAACGCACCCGTTTAAGAAAGAGATTGTGGGTAGATAGAAATCCAGTCTTCCTGTCTAAAAATCCAGTATTAATATTGCATAATTTTTGAGGAGGTATGCAGTTATGAGGTAGCTGGGCTGGGGACAGCTTGGCTGGCCCAAAATCATGCAGGGAGCTTCCATGGTTGAGGTTGGACTGGACAAGTAGTGAGTTCCACTTACTTTCTGTGAGTTCGTGCATGCGTAGAGCGTCCGTGATGACGTCCGGGCGGGCGGGCGGAGTCTCCAACTGCCGCCACTACTGGTTGACACGAACCGGTAGAAACCCACCATTGGACTGGACTTCCTCACTTCTAGTTCAGCATCTTCACATCTACACCATTCTGGGGTAGAGAGAGAGAGAGAGAGAAAGTGGTCCAATGTCTCCCAGAGAGCTTCTGTGACCAAATAATGGCGAAACTAGAACCTGGCTCCAGACCCTCATTCAGCTCTGGGTGATCTCTCCTAAAATTGGGAACAATCGCTCCAACAGAGCCAAGATCACCACTACTGAGGTCCTTTGAAATGGTCAGGTTCTAGCAGAAATGCGACATGTTTAAAATTAGCATCATGGAGATAACTTCTTACAGCTTCTTCGTTGCAAGCTCCAGAAGAAAGTAGCTGGTCAGATAGAATGAAGTTTGTTCCAACGACTGGTAGTTTGAGACATCGTAAGTTCTCTAGGCTGGAGGAAAGTAACCAAGTGCCCCTAACCTTAACCCTAACCCTCTCCCTGTTGCCTTAGACCAGAGCTTCTCAATCCTGGCGTGGTTGGCTTGGCTGGGGAATATTCTGGGAGTTGGAAGTCCCCCCATGTCTTAAAAGTTGCCATGGGTGTGTGTGTGAGAGAGAGAGAGAGAGAAGTGGCCTTAAGTTGTGGGATGAAGAAACAGTCACGGGTCCTTTCTAAGCTAGGAGATCTTGCCTCAATGCTGGTCTTTCTCAAGCTTTTCATGGGTATTAGGACTAGAAGTCCCAACCAGGGTGAAGCAGGGCGTGCCCTAAGCTAGTTGAGAATGCTAGATGCCGGAAAGCATCATCCAAGTCACTGATGAATGACTCAGTTCATAGCATTTGCACTAATCGTGGCCATGTCCTTCTCCCTCAAGGGGATCAGGATATGATTTTCATGGTTATCGTCAAGGTTTGATTTTATTTATTAGATTTGTATACCGCCCTTCTCCTTGCGGACTCAAGGCGGTGAGGTTAATGAAGCCAAAGATACTTAGAAGAAGGCCTTGGGGTAAACCTGATTGGGTTAGCACAGTAACATGTGCAATGGGTCATTGCAACTATTTGCCCAATGGCATCTCTGATAATGCCTAAAAAAAAAAAAAAGGGCCAAAATCTATTTATTTTGGGGGAGGAAAAAAAAAAGTAGGATCAGGAATTAAAAATCAACGGATACGATCCAAGGTTTCGATCTGGGAAATTCCCGACTTGATAACTTTCTGGAACCCCGTTTCTCAACCTTGGGTGGCTCGACCGATGGGTGAAACTACAACTCCCAGAATTCCCCAACCCAGCATCACTGGGGAGAAATCTGCAAAGCTGCCAAGATTAAGAAATGCTTGGCAGCTCTAGAAGGGCAAGGCCCAGAGTTTCTAAGTATTGTGTGAAGGTGGTGGCCAGTAAGAGATTCTGGAAATTTGGTTGGGGGCAGGGAATAATAATTCTGGAAATTAAAACACATTGGGTGCCAAATCGGGCAAAATTGGGAGATAGCTTGGGTTAAATTATCCCCCCTGATTTTGGGGAGATAATTCAAATTCATTTGCTGTTGCCCGATTGCATCTTTGAGCACCTTAAAATTGTCCTATTGGGATCTGATTTGTATTACAAGCTAGAGTCTGTATTGATCTTTGACGATTTTTATAGGGTCTTTTCCAAATTGTTACTCCCCTGAATTCGGAGGATGGTGACTTCCATCATCCCCAACCAACATGGGTTAGTTAATTCTGGCCTGGATCTAATTTGGGGGTTCCTGAGCTGCTGATCACCTTCTACCAAGGCACTGTTGGACAGGTGTAGGCAAGAGTCCCATCGTATACGGCCAAGAAAGCATAACTCATCCATGTACACGCAGTAGTAAGCCATCTGAAATGACGGCTGTATTCAGACAATCTTCTTTATCCAATCTAGGGTTAATGGAACAAGGCTTTAGTCCTTAAGCCAAGTTTAAAAGTTGACGCCACATGCTGAACGACAGTGGGATTGGCTTGGTCTGGGATATGCATAGGATACACATGATCCGGATGATTCTTTGAAGCAGATGCAATAGTACAATCAGACATGGCACTAGGAAAATTGAATAGGATTGTCTGGATATGGATGAAGGAGGCTGCGATCCACGGGTGGGCTCCAGAAATTTTAGCAAGGGGTTCTCTGCTGCTGGGTGGGTGTGGCCTAGTCAGCCTCCTGCACCACGGTGGTAGCGGTGGCAATTTTGCCCTCCCCAGGCTTCAGAGGCCTTTCTCGAGCCTCCGGGAGAGCGAAAACGGCCTCCCCAGGCTCCGGAGGCCGGAAACTCATTTCTGACCTCCCCGAATTTCCGGTAGGCCTGTTTTTCACCCTCCCTGTGTGCCCTGCACTTACCTGCATTTAAAATGGGCTGCGTGGGGACTCCTGGGAGGGGCGTGGCCAGCCAGGAGTGGGATTTGGGGGTTCTCCAAACTGCACAGAATCTTAGCTAGAGGTTCTCCTGAATCCCTGTGAACCCCCAGCAGCCCCACCCCTGCTGTGATCTTATCCTGCACTGGATGATTTGGGGAAGGGGCTTCAGACTCTTCCAATATTACTGATATCCCCTCTCCAGCCATGTGGGCTCCCATCTTTTGAGGTGGGAATAGTGTAATGATAGCAATCGCTGGAGCAAAAATGGAATTTCGGGATTTACTGGTTGTTACCTTTCCCATAAGGTGGGGGAAGCAAACCAGGGGTTGGTATATTAGATGGCACAGCTAACAGGAGGCTGAGGAATAGAAGAGTTGGAAGGGACCTTGGAGGTCTTCTAGTCCAACCCCGTGCTGAGGCAGGGAAACCCAATCCCATTTCAGACCAATGGCTGTGCAATCTCTTCTGAAAATCTTCCAGTGTTGGAGCATTCGCAACTCCTGGAGGCCAGTTGTTCCACAGGTTAATTGTTCTGACTGTCAGGAAATTTCTCCTTAGTTCTAGGATTTTTTTCGACATTTGCGTTATCGGTTGTTCTTACAACCTACCTTACCTTCCTCGCGTCTTCTGCTTCTTGGCCAAAAAGCTCATGGAGATTTCCCAGGATTGCAGGAGAGGTGCTGGCGGTGGTGAAATCCATTTTTTTTTTTACTACCAGTTCTGTGGGCGTGGCTTGGTGGGCGTGGCAGGAGAAGGATACTGCAAAATCCCCATTCCCTCCCCACTCTTGGGGGAAGGATATTGCAAAATCTCCATTCCCACCCCACTCTGGGGCCAACCAGAGGTGGTATTTGCCGGTTCTCCGAACTACTCAAAATTTCCGCTACCGGTTCTCCAGAACCTGTTGGATTTCACCCCTGGGTGGTGGCCCTTCCTGTCTCTGTAGTTGAGCTCTTGGGAGACAGCAACCAAGAACAGGGACTCCTCCACTTACAACCATTTGCACAGTGACCGCTCGAAGTTACAACGGCACTGGAAAAAAAAGAGATTTAGGCCCGGTTCTCAGGCTTACGACCGTCGCAATATCCCTAGCGTCCGGTGTTCGAAATTCTCAAACGCTTGGCAACTGGCAGGCATTCACGCCAGTGGCAACTGACCGTCGATCCCCGTTTTTGCGACCTTCGGACAAGCAAAGTCAAGGAGGAAAGCCGGGTTCGCTTCACGGCCAAACGAATCACTTAACCGCCGGATTGGATTCGCTTAACGACGGCGGCAAACGCTCGTCCCGTGGAGTGCAACTCGCTTGGCGGCGGCTTTGCTTAGCCATGGAAAATTTTGGGGTCAGGAGTCGAGGACTCTCCGTAAAGAAATAATTTTGAAGGCACGATTGTGTGAACCACAATAGGGGGTTAAGCGTGCGACCCAACTTTCTTGGCTAAAGGCGAGAAAAGCAGAGTACGCGGGGGGCGGAGAGTAGAAATGCACGCAGACCCAGATCATGAAGGCAGAGAGGCGAGATCCCATCCCTAAAAGAAAGAAAATCCCTGCACATAAAACACTTTTGCTCCTCTCTCCTCTATTTTATTTTATTTTGGAAAGGAAGGGAGGTTTAATTTTTTCAGCCTGGCTACAGAGAAAGTCCGATTAGCCACGATAGGCAGTTTATATATCCTGTGCCCCTCGGGAGATGTAGGGGACTACATTTCCCGCCCCCTTTTGCCCTAGCTGCATGGATGTTGTTGGAATGTTTGGGAATGATGGGACGTGTAGTCCAAGAGGTCCAGAGGACACTGCCGAGGAACCGAAGGCGGCTTCGGCTAAGCTGGCAAAGGCCCCCTCGGCGAAGCCCCTCGGTTTGTGGCCTGACTGGCGCCTTCCCCTCTGCCAGAGAATCTGTAAAAATGGTTTGGCTGGTCACTGGGGAATGTGGGGGGGGGGGGGGTGTTTACTGGGTGGTGGTGGAGTATGGGTGGAGGGAAGGAGGGGTGAAACAAGCACATCGCTGGAGCGGGCAGACAGAATGTATTTATATAGGTCTGTGTACATAAATACCAAAACCATATCGTAATTTTTGTACGTAGCAGTCCTGTATATAACTGTACGGTTTTTATAAGATATTCTATAAAGGCATATTTTAGTAGAAAAAAAAAAGAACAAACTGGTCTCCTGGTTCTTTGCGGGCGGGGAGTGGGGGGGGGAAACGGGGTCTCGGGCAAATCAATCTGGACATGGTCATGGTAGATGAGTGACCTCCAACCTTTTCGGGTTATCAGGGACCGGTTCCTTGGAGAGAGGTTTTCCCGCGGACCGGAAGCGGTGTGGTTTTGTGCACTTCCTGTATCCCGCGGATGGGGCTTCGCTTATTTGCGTGGCCCAGTGCCAGTCCACGGATCAGGGGTTGGGGACCCCTGTCGTAGATGGAAAGACTGAGGCTCAGCCATCCTTGTTAAGGACGTCTTTATCACGTCTGAATCACAGTCCGACGGGGCCATTAAAGCAGCCGAGTGTTCTGCCCAAACACGACAAACTCTCTGAAGTAAACTCAAAAGATGCCTTTGTTAGGAGTGCTGGCAGCCCCGGTAAAAAGTTCTCTCAGCGCAGGTTAACAAGTCCATCCCGCCAGTAGATGAATAGTTGTCTGCCTCATCTATTCATCTCCTCCCCCTGCCTTTTATCCCCAGAGTTAGGGTAGGGCTTCGCTAGCAGCAGTGGCTCTTCCATCCCAAGGACCGGCCCATAGATTTCCACTGCTCTCCTCTCCTCTGCGCATCCGTGCATCAGGCACTGGACCCAGCTGCTCCTCCTCTTCCTCATCAGCCACCTCCAGACCTGGGGGCTCTTGACTCTCCATCTGAGGGCTGACCGACGGCCCAGGCTCTCTCTCTCTGACAGCTCTATTTCCTCTTCCCCCTTGGAGCTCTCAGGTTGCCTTGATGCTGACCCCGACTCCCACACCTCCTCCTCCTCTGATTCGGCTGCTGGAGGGGCTGGCGCCCGACAGGCCACAATACCAAGATGGCAACCTGCAAAAGGATGGTGTTGTGGCCCGTATGCGGCCTGTGCAGCTGGTGGCTGATTTAACAGTGAGGAGGCTGGTGTGGTGCTGCGCCAGCAGCCTGTGCAGCTGGCACTTGAGTCGGACAATGAGGAGGCTGGAGAAGATGTGGTGCCAGAGGCGGGGATTCAACCAGGGCCTTCAGAACCTCTAGAAGCTTCCTTAAGGGAAGAGGACAAAGAGGAGGAGCCTCTTCTCGATGCACGGGCACGCAGAGCTGCCAAAAGGCAGGAGCGGCTCCTCAGGAGGAGGACTCCTCGAGAGTAAGGCTTGGGGCTAATTGGCCACTCCCTTAGCCTATTTAAGGAGGAACGCTGATTGCAGCAATTTGCAGGGAACAACTTCGTTCACTCTTCTTCGTGCCTTGATCTTAGTTCTCTGCAAATTGCTTCTGGGCTTTCTGCCAACCATAGTAAGATTAAAATTATTTATTCCTTGGATTCTTCCAGGCTGTTAAGAAAGTTCATTAACAGCCTTTGTTTGAAAAACTGATTTTATTTTAGTAAACTAAGGTTTGTACAGACTTTGTGTGTGCTGCGTTCTTTGGGGCAGAACAGATGGTGAGAATGTAATGGAGTAGTTCTGGACTGAAGTACTGAAGACCAACGACATCAATTCTGCCAGCCTTCTTAAATTTCCGATTTAAGAAATTAAAAGGGTCTTGCCAACAGAACCCCTGAAGCTAAACAGAGAATATACTGATAGTCTGTGACAAGTAACCGTTTCTTCAGCAATTGTTTGAAGTTTCATTACAAAAGGCAACGAAATAAAAAGGCCTTATGACTGGTTCTTGCACTTATGACCACAGTAGCCACTTCCAAAATGAAACAAAACGTTAAAAAATTATATTCACGTAGTTACTTAGCAAGCACATCTAAATTATATTGGAATAATCCAAATAGCTTTACAATCCCCAAGGCAGGTCACAACATTTGAGCACCCTGAATGTTTGGGAAATGGAAAGTTGAAAAATGTGACATGACATGTCCTAATTTTCTGCAGTCGTTAAGATCAAAGCTCAGGTGGCGCCTGGAAACTGGCCTGGTTTCTTTTGAATTTACTTATTTGCATTTATTTATTTAGAAAATGTATATTTTTATGACAGTTACAAGGACCGCAAAGGCTGAGTTTGCACAACCCCCAGATAAAACATATTGAGTGGCTGGAATGTGTTGGGCTGGGGAAATTCGAGAGTTAAAGTCCACGAGTTTTTAAAATTGGTCGAGGTTGATAAACGGTGATTTAATGTAGCAAAAAATCTGATGTCGCCCATGCACAAGCGGGTCAGGGACAATTCGCTGCGGCCAACTGGCTGTGGGACAAGAATTAAGAGCCACGGTGGCGCAGTGGTTAGAGTGCGGTACTGCAGGCTACTTCCTCTGACTGCCGGCTGCCTGCAATTTGGCAGTTTGAATCTCAACAGGCTCAAGGTTCTATCCATCCTTCCGAGGTGGGTCAAATGAGGGCCCAGGTTGTTGGGGGCAAGAGGCTGGCTCTGTAAACCGCTTAGAGAGGGCTGTAAAGCGGTATATAAGTCTAAGCGCTATTGCTATTACGTTAATACTGTGTCTCCACAAAAATAAGACCATGTCTTATATATTTTTTTGAACCCTGAAATAAGCACTTGGCCTTATTGCCATGCACTCAAAAGCCCGACTGGGCTTATTATCAGGGGATGGGGGAAACAGGGTATTAAAGAAATAGTGGAACAGAACCATTAAAGAAAGGATGCAGGAGGAGGGGCAGAATGAAATGCGAGGGACAAAAATTAAAGCAATGTTTTATTTATTTTAAATAATTAAAGTGAATTGTTAAACCATCCTGAGGCAAGTTGGCCGCGGGAAGTAGCGAGTTGTCCCGTTCGGCACACAGCGCGCGCACACAAAAAAAAGGTATTTTTCGGTTTCAAGGTTTTTTTAAAATTTATTTATTTAAACAGTTCAAACACTCTCTCTTGGAATTGTTACCGTAAGAAAAGGAAAAAAAAAAATCCGTGTTCCCTGCTACCTGAGGATCCGATTGCTACTTGTGGCCACATCAACTTAGCACGGGGGGGGGGGGAAAAAAAACTCCACAATCACACACAGGCAAATGCAACATATTATGTACTACCCTCTCTGTTTACGTCCACCCAAAAAGAACAGAGACGGATTTGGCCAACCAAGCTTGGAAATTCAACCCCCGCCGCCACCTGGCTCCCTTTTGTGCAAGAAACCACAGCGGGTAAATCAACCGCTTTCGGAAAGTGTTGGCCCCCAAGATTTTGGGGGGAGGGGGGGGCGGCGCCTGCCAGCGGCTTCGACCGCCGGAGGCGAGGAGAAGCAAACACCGGAGCCCAGAAGGAAACTGTGGCAGCTTGGCACTTTTATTTTTAGTTGGTGTTTTTTTTTTTACTTAATTATTTAAAAAGCGTTAATTAGAAAGTTCCCATATACAGAAATCATCTAAAGCAAACCAGTTAAAGACATTTCACTTTCGACGTTAGCACTGCTAAGGTGCAGCCCCTTCCCCTTCCCCTCCCCCCCAACCCTGTGCACCGTCCACTGCACTCACGACATCTGGAGGTTACGTAGCAGCCCACCCACCCGGCGGACGGGCCTGGAGATGTTGCTTTGAGAAGCCCCCCCACTTTTCCAAGGGAGAACTTGGGGTTCCAGGCTTAGCAAATAGCCTCCCGCGCCTCGTCCGTTCGCTAGAGACCACTGCATTTTTGAGAAAATGCCCACCGGTGAGAATTCCCCGGTGCTTCTCGCTGCCGACGTCCAAATCCCCCCGTTCTCGTTCCTCTTTTACGGGTTTCCGGCGTTCCTTCTAAATCACGAATTGCTCAGGGCCCGAGAAGATCGGAAGCATCTTACAAGTCCACGGTAAAACACGGCTTGCTGAAGGGGAAGAGGACTCCCTTCGGCTTAAGGGGAAACTCGTCGCTTCTTTTGCTTTGAGTTGGGGTGATTGTAGCTGCTTCCGGTCCTAAAGAGCAGCCGGATAATAAATACGGGGTTATTGAGCCCTGCCGGCAAGATTTGAAGTCCGAGGATCGACACTGAATTGTCAGCTCTTAACATGACTCTGGTCATCATCGGATGCCAGGACAACAGAGGGTGTGGGACGTCCCAGTGATTTGAGAATTGGGTGGTTTTTTGTGCCCCTTGATATGCACTGTGGGGCATCAAATCAAAAGCTGGTGATTATATGCTGGGTGAAGCTCGTATTACCTTGTTTTTAACCTAATTATTAAAAGAACTATTCGCCGTTCGGCAGCTAGCATCGTAACCAAGAGGCAGGTTTTGTTCGCATCGAGAACGGACAAAAACCCATCCAGCCATCCCTTCCCAAATTCTGCCAGCTTCTGAAGGAAAAAACAAAATTAAGGGGGAGGGCGAAAGGAAGAAGAGAACCACGAAGAATTGATCCCGTCAGAAGCACATTTCTGGGTTCGCCCTTCATACCTGGTACAGAATGACACACACTTATTTAAAAAAAGAGAGAGAGAGAGAGAGAGATTATTTTCGTTCTTGAAGTCTTACAAGGGCAGGAATGCTACCAGGAGGGCAATACAAGTTTTTAATCCGAATTTTTCTCTGCCACGAAGGTTTGAATTGCCTTCGGGGTGACAAAAGTGGGATCTTTTATCCTTCTCTTGAAAGGAGGGAATTGGAAGGACAGAGAACACAAAACAACTCCGGGAACGTCCAACGACTCCAGAGTTTGGGGGGGGGGGGGGGGAGAATTTCAAACGATGATCAATCAAGGATCCGCTTCTCGCTTAAAGGCTAATGAAGAATGACGGCCGTCAACGAGAGCCGCCTGTTTTAAGGTTATTATTGGACTGTGATTCTGCAGAGGGGGAGGAAGAGAGCACGTAAACAAAAACAAACAAACAAACAAACAAAAAAGAGTTCTGAACAATTCATGATTGGCTGAGTCGGAGAAGGCAGAAGCCCGAAGCGGAGGTGCGGCTGGGTTCAAAGCCCATATACATTATGTACAAATGCTATAGTCCCCTCGGTAGGCCAAGTCTTCCTTGTCTACTAAGATGCTCTTCGAGAGGGGTGGGTGGGAGAGGTGGGAAGAAAAATAAACTTTTTAGGATGGGCAGAAACTTCGTCCAAGCCCATCCTGTTCTTGGCACGGTCAAAGTAAGGTGCCTCCTGATCGAGAAGACGGCGGGAGCTCCTTTAAATAACGGCACGCGGGGAGGGAGGTGGTGGTGGGTGGTGGGGGGAAGAGTCCTGGGGCATCGCTTGCGCCAGGCTGCGAGGGCGGGGCTGCCCGAGCGCCCAGTCTCTGCCGCCCCCGGAGGAGGAGGAGGAGGAAGGCCATTAACAGCAACGCTTCTTCCGTTTACTGTTCTTTGTGAGTTTCACCACGTCGTTCTGTTGTTGCTGTTGTTGCTTGGCGAGATTGTCTTTCTTGGCCCGAAGAACCAACTCCGTGATGCAGTTGAACATCTGGGGAGGAAAGGAGATCAATAAAAAAAAAAGGGGGTGGGGGAAGAGGGAGGAGGCAATTAGGAACGAGGGCTACAGAGGCCTTGATTTCAGGGGCTCGGAAGTGGTTGCTGAACTACATCTCCCAGCAGCCTCTGGGGTGAAAGGGAGAGGGAGGGGACTGTTCTGATCTAGGCTTCTTTAGAAAGTATACAGCACAATCTTAGACCCGATATCATTTCAGACAAGTGGCTTGTCAGAGCGGCAATCAACCCCGTTGCCTTGCGTGGGGGTAATTGCCCGCATTTTGGGTTGGATCGTGACTTTTATCCTTCTGTATACTTTGATCAATAAAACCAGAATACATCTTCCAATTAAACTCCTATTTATTGTAAGAAAATAAAGACATCTCACTATCTAAATTAGATTACAGGTTGGCAAAGAATCCCCAGCCTGACCTTAGCTGGCTGGAGAACAAAGGGAAGTTTTTAGAAGAAGTAGAAAGGAATGCAAGACATGCGCAGTAGGTGCTGATAAGAAATTTGGCAAGCTGCGGTGAGTCTGACAGTCCAGAAATAATAGCTCTGCTGGTAAATATAAAAACGCAGTGACATGGCTGTCCAGTCTCTTCTTAAAAGCCTCCAGGGATGGAGCACCCCCAATTTTTGGAGGCAAGCCGTTCCACTAGTTAATTGTCCTCCCTGTTAGGAAGTTTCTCCTTACTTCCCGGTTGATTCTCTCCTTGGTTAGTTTCCATCCGTTGTTTCTTGTCCTGCCTTCTGTTGCTTTGGAGAATAATTTGACCCCCATCTTCTTTGAGGCAGTCCCTCAGATATTGGAATATTTCTATCATGTCTCCCCCTAGTCCTTTTTGCCTCTAGACTGGCCATACCCAGTTCCTGCAACTGTTCTTCGTGTGTGTTTGTCTCCAGGCCTTTCATCATCTTAGTTGCTCTTCTCTGCACTCTATGCTGGCTGGGAAATTCTGAGAGTTGAAGTCCACCGCTCTTAAAAGTTGCCACGTTGGACACTCCTGCCTTAAAGGGTTAGCCTATGGCAGGGGTCGGCAACCTTAAAACACTCAAAAGAGCCATTTGGATTCATTTCCCACAGAAAAGAAAACACAGGGAGTCACAAAACCTACCGGGGGGGGTGGAAAAGCTCAATAAATCGCGTGCCGGTGGGCGTCGCACATTGGTGGTTGTGACACATATTTTGAGTGACAGGGAGCCTCAGCAGAGAGATGAAAGAGCCACATTTGGTTCTAGAGCCACGGGTTGCCGACCCCTGGCCTAACGAGACTCATCCTGTTAAATTTAGTAAGAGGTCAGCCTTGCTGTATGCTGTCTCTAAAGTCCTGACATGCTGGATTAGGTCTAATCCCACCTTATTTTCTCCTGTGACATGGGCCCAGGAACTATGTTATGTGACCAAGGAGTGTAAGGAGCCCCAACGGTTAGGGGGAAATCATGAGTGAAAGAGAAAGAAAAGATTGGAAAAAGTCTTGACCAACTCTCCCCCTTGACTGTTAGGCTGGGCTCTTGAAGCAAAATTGAGACCTCCACCCCACCGTCTTTCCCAATTACCTCTTCCACGTTAATGTTCTCTTTGGCACTGGTCTCAAACAGCTGGATGCCCATCTGTCCAGCAAATTTATAGGCGTCTTCCGTCTCTACCACTTTCCGTTCTGGATCATCGTTCTTATTGCCAACTGTGAGAGCAAGGGAAAGCAAAAGTCAGATGAACAGAGTTGGAAGGGACCTTGGAGGTCTTCTAGTCCAACCCCCTGCTTAGGCAGGAGACCCTGTTACCATTTCGGACAAATGGTTATCCAATATCTTCTTAAAACCTCCCAGTGTTGGAGCATTCACAACTTCTGGAGGCAAGGAGTTCCACTGATAAATGCTTCAGGAAATTTCTCCTTCATTCTAAGCTGCTTCTCTCCTCGATTAGTTTGCATCCGTTGTGTCTTACAAAGCCAAGGCTGCAAACTTCTAAAAATGGATCAGAAGCCGCTGAAGGCTCGAGGCAGGTATAAAATCTGGGCTAGCGGTAATGAAAGTTTTATTTTTTTGCCTCAGGGATTTCTATATTGCTTTTTTTAAAAAAAAGAACCTCAAGAAAGCATCAATAATTCAGCATACAATAAGGACAGGAATACTTGATCTCTCCCTTTGAAAAAAAAAAAGGATCTCTTGTTTGGAACGTAACTGCTCCTTCCTCAAGCCCTCTGCATGGGTTGGAACTGCAACTGCAAACCATAATGGGAGACCGCCCGTTATGGTTTGCACGCTGTGACAGTCGTAAAACAGGTCATCACGTGACCGGCTTGATTTTATGACTTTTGGGGGAGGTGGTCATTAAACGAACACGTCAGTTGTAAAGTGAATGATTTTAAAGAAATCGATGATTCGCTATGGGGACGGTTTTGCCGGGGAAACTGGAAATTCTATGCCAAGGTCTTAGTAGATACACCAAGTTGACTTAATTTATTATTTACTGTTTATAAAATATATTTATATGTATCTTAATCTGTTCACCGCCCTGAGTCCTTTGGGAGAAGGGCGGTATAGAAATTCAATAAATAAATAAATAAATAAGTGATGGTTTGGGGCAAATTCGTCATAAAATGTCACGTGACAGCAGGATGCTGCGAATTTACGGCTTTTCTTTCAAACACCTGAAGTTTGGTTCTGTGACTATCCAAATCTGAAATTCTGTGGAATTTCAGATTTGGATTGTAAGTCCCCCTTTATTGAGGGAAGGGGTTCTTTGTAATTTCTATTATTATTATTAGTTAATCAGTAGTGAGATTCACAGCCTTTGAGGCTGGTTAATAGCTCAGCAGCTCGAGTCCTAACCAAGGACCTAGGAACTGTTAAGATATCGTTGGAGGATGTAAGCTGTTCCGAGTAAGGTGGTTTTTTGTAGAGTCAAAATGTTCAAGTCCGGTTATTATTATTATTATTATTATTATTATTATTATTATTATTATTATTATTATTATTATTATTATTATTATTTTATTGAAAAGACAGTGTGCCAGGATAACAATGCAAATAAGGCAGAGCTAGAGAGAAATCAATGGTAAATCTTAACATACAAGCTAATAACTATAACTGTACTATGTTAAGAGTAACTGCAGCAATACAACTAAAAAAAGAGAAAATAAAAGAAAACTTCAACTAAGTTTCTACTTACATCAGTTTATTTACAAATTTTTCCATATTGTATCCATTGTTTTGTACATCTTTGTTGTACTGACATTCATAAACTTCCCTCTCATTTCTACTTCTTGTCTCTATCCATTCATAAAATTTATTCCACGTCCTATAATAGTTTGAGTCTTCTTTATCTTTCGTTTTTAAAAGTTAATCTGTCCATTTCAGCATATATAACCTATATGGGTCTTTGTGATTTCTGTTGCTAGGCAACCAGTCATAAGTTGAGGACTGCCTACAAAACTCACGGCTGCCGTTCTGGAAGGGGCGAGCTTAGTCACTTCTGGCTGCCTTCCTTTTCTCTTTCTCTCTCTTCTTAGGGCAAGCTATCCATGATTAAATTGGAATTATTATTTTAATACTAGGGTGTTAAATACTACGGTATTTTAATATTGTGGTACAATAGGGGAGAGGTTAATGGTGGGACAAGCACTGGCCAAGACCAAGCTTCTCTAAAACTACTTACCAAGTTCATGGAAAAATAAATGGAGACCTGGGAAATTTAAATAGTTCCCAGTTTAAGTACTTCTTACATACTGCAATATGTAAGAAGTACTTAAACTGGGAACTATTTAAATATTTAAGTACTTCTTACATATTGCAGTAGCATATTATGGGATAAAGCCTTTCCAGTAAGGTGGGCCTTCTTCTATCACAAACCTTCCCTAAACCAGAGAGTTTACCTAATATCCGGCACACATCGTCGCAATTCTGGTTTATTTCATGCAACCACCGCTTGACGTTCACGAAAGACTCTGCGCTGGTGACGTCATAAACCACAATGACCCCGTGGGTCCCTCGGTAATACCTGAGGACAGAGATGAGCGTTATTACGGCATGACCCCAAATCCACGGACTCCCGAGTTCACAGTCCCCTTTAGAATAGAATAGAGATGGAAGGGACCTTGGAGGTCTTCTAGTCTAACCCCTTGCGTGAGTAGGAGACCCAATGTCATTTCAGACAAGTGGGTGTCCGGTTTCTTTTTTTAAAAATCTCCAGCAATGAAGCACCTGCAACTTCTGGTGACGAACTGTTCCACTGGTTAATTGTCCTCACTGTTAGGAAGTTTTTCCCTAATTCCAGGTTGCTTCTCTCCTTGATTAGTTTCCATCCATTGTTTCTTCTCCTGCCTTCTGGTGCTTTGGAAAATAAGTTGACCCCCCTCCTCTTTGGGGCAGCCCCTCAAATACTGGAAGACTGCTATCATGTCTCCTCCCCCCCCCCGCCCCCCTCCAGTCCTTCTTTTCTCTAGACTGACCATACCCAGTTCCTGCAACTGTTCTTCATATGTTTTTGTCTCCAGGCCTTTCATTGTCTTAGTTCCTCTTCTCTGCACTCTTTCTCTGCACCCTTATACTCCTTTTCCAACTCTATATACAAACTTCTTCTAAAGGTAAAGGTAAAGGTTCCCCTCGCACATATGTGCTAGTCGTTCCCGACTCTAGGGGGCGGTGTTCATCTCCGTTTCAAAGCCGAAGAGCCAGCGCTGTCCAAAGACGTCTCCGTGGTCATGTGGCCGGCATGACTCAACGCCAAAGGCGCCAGGAACGCTGTTCCCTTTCCACCAAAGGGGGTCCCTATTTTTCTACTTGCATTTTTTTACGTGCTTTTGAACTGCTAGGTTGGCAGAAGCTGGGACAAGGAACGGGAGCTCACCCCGTTATGCGGCGCTAGGGATTCTAACCGCCGAACTGCCGACCTTTCGATCGACAAGCTCAGCGTCTCAGCCACTGAGCCACCACATCCCTCTTTTCACTTGGTAAGAAAATCAAAATATGGATTTGCCTTGGGGAAACGATGGCTGCGGAGAGCCCTCTATAAATCCTCAGACTAATCAAATAAAACCATTGGGCAGAAGAGAAGAATCCAAACCTTGGAAAGTGGTGGTGGTGGTGGGGGGGGGGGGATAAAAAAAGGAGAGAGAAAGAGATCGGTCAGGTTGCTGGCTCTTCTTTCAGCGCATTAACGCTAACGGGGGAAGCGCACGATGTGGAAAGCAGCCGAGAGAGATCTGTGGGAAGCAGAATTGGCAGGTTTGAAATATCAGGTTGCTGTGGAGAGGACTTTGTGAGCTGGGGACAACGGCTGCCCCCAGGAGCCTCCCTCAAGCGGATGAGAAATTCAGGAGAGGAAAAACAGGTGGGGACGAACAGAACACAGAATACGATGAACAGTTGCAGGAACTGGGCATGGCTGGTCTAGTGAAGAGAAGGACCAGGGGAGACAGGAGAGCATCTTCCAATATTTGAGGGGCTGCCACAGAGAGGAGGAAGGGGGTCAAGCTATTCTCCAAAGCACCCAAAGGTCAGACAAGGAAGAATGGATGGAAGCTGAAGAAGGAGAGATTCAACCTGGAAATAAGGAGAAACTTTCTGACAGGGAGAACCATCAACCCATGGGACAGAAGTTGCCTTCGGAAGTTGTGGGAGCTTCATCACTGGAGGCTTTTAAGAAGAGAAAGACTTATTCTGAAAGACTTGGACAGAGGATGGACCAAAAACAACCCGATGGAGTTTTGCGCTTGGCAAGTGATTCCCATTTGTGACCGTCGCTGTGTCCCTGAGGTCACGTCAGCCCCTTTTGCGACCTTCGGACAAGCCCAGTCAACGGGGAAGCCAGATTCATTTAACCACCGTGTCCCTCACTGAACCATGGCAGTGATTCACTTAACAACGGGGGCAAGAAAGCTCGTAAAAGGCGGACAAACTCGCTTGAAAAATGATTTGACTTGGCCACATAGATTTGGGGCTCAATTGAGGTCGTAATTCGGGGACCACCTGTATTGCAACATCCTTGGATGTTGGGAAAGAAATACACACATATGGGGACACTCCACACGTAACTTCAAATATTTAGAATAGAACAGAACAACAGAATTTGGAAGGGACCATCTTTGTTTTGCCTCGGTTTGAGTTATTTCGGGATGGTTTGGGTTTGGTCTTCTGCTCTTTGGGTCAGTTGTATTTTTAGAGGCTGCTTTTCGGTTGGGAGGAGCCTAGAGTCAGACCTGCCAATCCAGCAAACTATCAACTTGCAAAGCATCCCTGGCCTGCTCTCGAGTTGCCATAGCCAAGGGGGATGGGAAAACCGGCAAAGCAGCACGGCTGCCAAAAACAAAAGTACATTCCAGACACACCTCTCTCAAGGCGGTCTCCCAGGGTTACCCACAGTGGCTGGAGGGGAGTGATCTCTACAACCGTAGGAGAATGTGACTGATGACACACCCTGGAAGTGACGGTGGGGGAGAAACAGGGTCATGCCTGGGTCGGTCGTAAATTACGTGGGGTCAGAATTGGCTTCAGTTCGACATGAAGCTCCTAATAAATAACTGGGTTTCTTTTGAAGCTTGGATCGAGGCTCATGATTTAATTAGGGCACCGGAACCCTGACAACCCAGCAAATCAGCCCATTTCCTGGAGGTCCCTGGGCAGAGCCGAGGGGCTGCTTGAAAGGAGTTCAGTCACTACAAGGACAAACAAATAGAGCTGTCCTTGGAAGGTAATCAGCTTACTACGGATTAAGCTTAACTAAGTGCCTCAACCTGAAATCTACCTGGTAGCCCCTTGGCACCTCTTCTACTCGAACAAAACAATCACTTTATTGCATTTATTTATAGATTTATACTACATCCAACTTGCAGACACGGGGCACTGGTCGGTGTACAAAAAACACACCACCAAAATATCTTGATAATCCAACGGTAGCCAGAATAATTGCAATATTCATAACAAGACACAAGAAGAGTTGCATAAAACAGGAGAATCATTTGGTTTGAAAATTAACCTGAAAAAGAGCCAGGTTATGTTTAATAAATTCACCAAAGAAAGATTTGTTTTTAATATACTGGTATATCTGGAGAAGAACTAGATGTAGTAGACCACTACCGTGTTTCCCCAAAAATAAGACCCCGTCTTATATTTTTTTGAACCCTGAAATAAGCACCTAACCTTATTGCCATGAGCTCAAAAGCCCGATTGGGCTCATTATCAGGGGATGTCTTATTGTGGGGGAAAGGAAAGGGAAGTAGGGAGGGAGGAGAGGAGGGGGGAGAAAGTAGGGGAGGAGAGGAGGCTGGGAGGGGAAAGAAAGGAGGAGGAGAAGAAGGCTGGTTGTGAAAAGAGGGAAGAAAAGGTAGAACAGCAACTCCGAATGTAATTAAAATGTTTTACTTTAATGCTTTGTTTAAGGAAAATATATACATATATGATTATGTATAAGAAAATGTACATTTTATGTTATGTAAAATTGTATTATATTATGTGGAAGAGGCCTTCATCCAGCAGTGGATGGACAGTGGTGGTGGTGGTGGTGGTGGTGGTGGTGGTGGTGGTGGTGGTGGTGGTGGAGGAGGAGGAGGAGGAGGAGGAGGAGGAGGAGGAGAAGGAGAAGGAGAAGGAGAAGGAGAAGGAGAAGGAGAAGAAGAAGAAGGAGAAGGAGAAGAAGAAGAAGAAGAAGAAGAAGAAGAAGAAGAAGAAGAAGAAGAAGAAGAAGAAGAAGAAGAAGAAGAAGAAGAAGACAGACAAACAGACAGAGGTGTCCAACCTTGGCAACTTCAACACTTGTGGATTTCAACTCCCAGAATTCCCCAACCAGCCTCAGGAATTCTGGGAGTTGGAGTCCACAGTTTTTAAAGTTGTCAGAGTTGGATACCCGTGCTTTAGAACATCAACAGGGATCCATAAGGGTAACGTACCCCCAAGAACAAGAGGAACTGTGGATAGGAGTCTTACTCCTGAGCAGAAACTTTTCTCCAGGGGAGACATCTGAATGCACCAGAGAACAACTGATCTTGACAATGGATTTTTTGCCCTTGGACATAGATGACGTCGGATTTGCTAATAGTGCGACTGGCCCACCGCACGCAGGATATTCAAGTTTGGCATCGCGAGCAAAGGAAGTCTTATGTTGAAACTGTTCCGCCTGGTGTGGATCTTCACACCAACAGAAGTCAGAAAGAGATTTAAAAAACTAACTCTTTCACTCTCTCTTCTGAAAAAAACCAAGATCCTCGGCAAACTCACACATCACATGGTCACACTTTTGGGGAACTTCAAAGACACGCTCAGCTTTTAGGCCTCGCCCTGCACGGAGAGTTGGAGTGTTGGTACAGACCTGGCAAAGGTTCTTCTGTTCTCATTGAGAAATCTCCTTTCAGGGAAAGTGGACATTAGACACCAACTAAGCCACCATTGTAGGTTGTGTATGGATGTAGGTTCTCTCTCTCTCTCCCCCCCCCTCCCCTCCCTGTCTGTCTGTATTTCCTGCCATAGGGTAGCCCACACAACACAAACCACAAAGGATATGCTTTGGGTTGGTGAGGAAGTCAGAGTTGCTCTGCCCCGTGCACTCACACGCTCTGCCTGCGGCCTTATGAAGTGCATAAGGGAGTTTGAAGATACATGTATGCCGCCGTGCCAGTTTGTTTGAAATTTGGGGGGGGGGGAAGGGGGGGCTTGGCAGAATCGCCTTCCCCTAAACTGTAAAAATGGGAGATCAGACATATTTCAGTCCAATCCTCAAAGACTTATCGATAGAACGTAGAATCGTAGGGCCGGAAGGGACCTTTGGAGGTCTTTTAGTCCACCCCGTTGCCGGCGGCAGGAGAGCCAATACCATTCCAGACAAATGGCTCTCCAGACTCTTCTTGAAAACCTCCAGAGCACCTACAATTTCTGATTAATTGTTCTCACTGTCAAGAAATTTCTCCTTAATTCTAGGTTGAATCTCCATCCATATCTATCTATCATCTCTCTCTCTCTCTCTCTCTCTCTCTCTCTCATCTATCTATCTATCATCTATCTATCTATCTATCTATCTATCTATCTATCTATCTATCTATCTATCTATCTACTTTCTTTCTTTCTTTCTTTCTTTCTTTCTCTCTCTCTCTCTCTCTCTCTCTCTCCTGTAAATTTTATTGGCTGCCTATCTAACTACAGGATAACTACAGGATATCCATCCATCCACCTATCCATCCTCTTTCTTTCTTTCTTTCTCTCTCTCTCTCTCCTTCCTTCCTTCCTTCGTTCCTTCGTAAAATTTATTGGTCACCTATCTAACTACAGGATAACCACAGGGTATCCATCCATCCATCCATCCTTTCTTTCCTTTCTTTTTCTTTCCTTCCTTCCTTCCCTATCTATCTATCTATCTATCTATCTATCTATCTATCTATCTATCTATCTATCATCTATCTATCTATCTATCTATCTATCTATCTACTTTCTCTCTCTCTCTCTCTCTCTCTCTCTCTCTCTTTCCTGTAAATTTTATTGGCTGCCTATCTAACTACAGGATAACTACAGGATATCCATCCATCCACCTATCCATCCTTTCTTTCTTTCTTTCTTTCTCTCTCTCTCTCTCTCCTTCCTTCCTTCCTTCGTTCCTTCGTAAAATTTATTGGTCACCTATCTAACTACAGGATAACCACAGGGTATCCATCCATCCATCCTTTCTTTCCTTTCTTTTTCTTTCCTTCCTTCCTTCCCTATCTATCTATCTATCATCTCTCTCTCTCTCTCTCTCTCTCTCTCTCTCTCTCTCTCTCTCTCTATCTATCTATCTATTTATCTATCAATCATCCATCCATCCATCCATCCATCCATCCATCTTTCTTGTAAAATGTATTGGCCGCCTATCTAACTACAGGATAACTCTTTAACAATCTATTTATAATCTTCCGTCTATTATTTCTTGTCTTGCCCTCAGATGCTTTGGAGAAGAGTTTGACCCCCCCCCTTTCCTCTCTGTGACATTCCCTCAGATATTGGAAGACTGCTATCATGTCACCCCTAGTCCTTCTCTTTCTTAGACTAGACACACCCAGTTCCAACCCTTCATCTTTCTAGAGTCTCAACTTTATTTATTTATTTTTTTGCATTGTGGTGACCAGAACTGGGAGTTGGTATTTCAACTATGGGCTCACCAATGCAACGATATCTCAGTGGATTCTGGGGAATCTGAGTCATCCTTCAATCTTATTGGCCAAGCTAATCTAAACACCACAAGTATGAATTCCTTCTTTCTGTCTTGCGAAAAGCAGCAGCCATCAGAATCGATTGATCAATGACCAATTGGAATTTTGGTTCCTTCGCTTAGCTTTTGCTCTTGTTTCTGCCTTCTTAGTCTGATGCAAAGCTTAAAAAAACAACATTGCATTCGACATTTTAAATATCGTCTGCTCTAAATCAGGTCCTGCCCTTTACGTACAGGGGCTGTGGTGAAGGCATATGTACAGAGCGGGGATATTTTAGGCCGCTCAAGAATTCTTCCAAAGCGACCTTGTAAAATCTATTTTAGGGAAAATGGAAATACTACGCTGGAAATACCTTTTGCCTTCCTCAACAAGAGACAATTCTCAGGTTTCTTTGAAAAAACCCCAATAACAACAAACCAGTGAGCCAGTGAAAATATTACCGTGTATTGTAAATTCCTCATTTTTCCCTAGCAAACAACCCACTTGAATGAAAAGAGAGAGAGAAAGAGAGAATGAAACGGCTAGAACTGGCCGGACGAATCATCTCTGCTAGGATAAAAAAGATTTAAGCGTCAAAGCATCCGAATGACTTCTGTGGGGTTTTCCCCCCGTTTTCAAGCAGGCCATGAATCAGAGCGAGCCTATCCTTTCTTTCCCTCAACTCGCTCTGCCAGGACTCTATGACAACCTCCCGTATAGAAAACAAAACCTCGGCCGTTTGTTCAGGCATCTGTGGTGTGAAAGGGAGCTGGCAGCAACAGAGAAAAAGCCTCCCATTGAGCTCAGTTCCCACTCCTGAGTTGTAACGCCGTCTCATGCGGAACGGAATTTTAGCCATACTCCTTCATTAATTCAAGAGCAAATTAAACTGGGAGTTTAATTCGATGGGAGTTGAAGGCTACGTAAGGCCCTTCAAGGAAGCCTCTAACCTCAATGCGGGGCCATGCAAAGGACTGCAATCAGTCAATGAATGCTAGGCGTATTATTTAGACAAAGAGAGAGACAGAGAGAGAGAGGGAGGGAGAATATATCTCTCTCCTCTTCTTTTCCAACATCCCTATGAGGTAGGCTGGGCTGAGCGAGTGTGACTGATCCAAAGTCACCCAGCAGACTCTAAGGCAGGACTAGAACTCCAGTCTCCTGGTGATTGGCTCAAAGTCACCCAGCTGGCATGGCTAAGGTGGGACTAGAACTCACAATCTCCTGGTGATTGGCCATCCAGCTGGCTTTCATGGCTAAGGCAAGACTAGAACTCACAGTCTCCTGGTGATTGGCCCAAAGTCACCCAGCTGGCTTTCATGGCTAAGGCGGGACTAGAACTCACAATCTCCTGGTGATTGGCCATCCAGCTGGCTTTCATGGCTAAGGCAAGACTAGAACTCACAGTCGCCTGGTGATTGGCCCAAAGTCACCCAGCTGGCTTTCATGGCTAAGGCAAGACTAGAACTCACAGTGTCCTGGTGATTGGCCCAAAGTCACCCAGCTGGCTTTCATGGCTAAGGCAAGACTAGAACTCACAGTCGCCTGGTGATTGGCCCAAAGTTACCCAATTGGCTTTCATACCTAGGCAGGTATGAATACCTAGAGGTACCTAGAACTCTAGTCTCCTGGCAATTGCTCGAATCCATCCGCCTTGTGACTGACTACATCATTCTTTCTGGGGAAAAAATTGATACTCGTTTTTGGTACTCATAGCACCTCCCGGAACCAATTAACCAGGAGTACCAAAGTGCCACTGTATTATATTAAGATAAAAACCCACAAACACTTCTGCCTGGACTTTTAATATTTTGTACCTTTCGGGGATTACAATCTGGCTCATGAGGCAAACGGGGCAGAGGAAAAGTTTGAAACAAGAGCTAGGAAAAAGAAATCGTCATCTTTCATCTCATCAGAACGAACCCAGGATGAAATCCAGTTATCAGATTGGGTTGTTTGTTTGCTTTTAAACAGACTTACGTCGATGTGATCGTCCGGAAGCGCTCCTGTCCTGCAGTGTCCCAGATCTGTAGCTTGACTTTTTCCCCGTTGATTTCAACTGTCCGAATTTTGAAGTCGACCCCAATTGTGGTAATGTAACTGCCTGCGTGGGGAGGGGGAAAAAAAAACAGCAGAGAAATTGTGAGAGTTTCTGAGGGTACTCACAAGCCAGTTATGCACAGCTGGCTGCTTCTGAATGATGCAGTGTTGACTAGGAATCCTTTTTCGGCAGCTGACAAATTATCTAAGGGAAAATATTCTTGGCCTCCCACTGTTTCCATCCAACTATCTTGTTGAAACTAATTTTTTAAGACCCCCCCCAAAAAAACTCTCATTATTCTTTTTTTTTCTAAAAGAAGGGGGGGAAATGTCTCCATTGTCAGCCTATAAAAGCATTTTTAACAGGGAAGGAAGGAAGATGCTTAATTTACCCTGATCGTAAAAATAAACAGCCCCCAAACTGCAAAGATGAAATGACAATTAAAAGGCAAACAGTGAAGGGCCCACACAAAGCTATCATTATCTCGTGCAAGGAGATACTATGCATTCATTATTTATTGATATACATATATATTTCCAATACAAGCCGCTTTTTTTTAAAAAAAAACACCCTCTTTTTAAAAGGCTTGAAAACATGATGCGGATAAATCAGGAGTTAGAAAAGCAGGTGGCCTGCAATGCATTGCAGATAACCCTCAAAGTACGATCACCATTGAGCCCAAAATGTATGTCCCTAAGTGAGAAAATTTCATATAGTGAGCTTTTTCTGGCCGCTGTTGTTCAGCAAATCGTTGCAGCTCTTAAATGAGGAACGTGGCCGTTAAGTCAATCTGGTTCCCCCCCCCCCCACTTTGACTTTGCTCGTCGGAAAGTTGCAAGCGGGGATCATATGATCCCAGGATGCCGGAAGGGCCCAATGCCTTACCTTACCTGAGAAAGTGTTGTCTGCAAAACGTAGGAGCAAACTGCTCTTGCCGACACCTGTGTGAGAAAAGGAAAGAAGAAAAAAAACTTTTTAAACTTCTGCCAGTCATTGCTGGAGCAACGGAAGAGCAGCATTTTATTTTTAATGCTGTTTACTGTGCCATTCCTGTTTGAATATTTATAGGGTACGTGCCTTGCCTGGATACTGCCTGGAGCTGGCAGGTGTTTGCACATCTGCCTCTGCAAGAAAGAAGGGCATCATGGAATCATAGGGCTGGAGGTTTTTAAGAAAAGATTGGATCACCCTTTGTCTGAAGTGGGGTAGGGTTTCCTGCCTAAGCAGGGGGTTGGACTAAATAAATAAATAAATAAATACACTTTATTGTCATTGTATATGTATACACAATAAACACATACAACGAAATTTACTTGACACTCAAAGACCAGGTCCCACACACATAATCCCCAGCACACTCCCACCCACCACAATTCCCCACCCCTAAAACCACCCAAACATCTACACAACAGACCAAGTAATACTGTCCAACAGTTCACTGATGGTGGCCCTTTAGTTCATGGTTGAGTGCAGTTATAGCTCTGGGCTAAAAACTATTCAGAAAACATGTGGTCCGAGTTTGAATTGTTCTGTATCTTCTGCCAGAAGGCAACAGTCCAAAAAGATTGTAAGCAGGATGGGAAGAGTCTCTGAGAATGTTATGCGACTTTGTAGAAGACTTCTAGAAAGGTCCTTTCCAACTCTGTTATTTTAAATAAGATCTTAACTAGGGCTTATTTGGGGTTAGGCTTATATTACAAGCATCCTGAAAAAAACATAGTAGGGCTTATTTTCAGGGAAATACGGTAGGCATAGCATGCAAGTTGGATCTGGGTACCTTTAAAACACACAATATTAAGACTTCTTTTGTGCTATTTGAACGTGGTGAAAGTGGGCTTCCCTCTGGGAATGCCACTGCCCCCCCCAAGTAAAAGGTTCATTTATTTTATTTATTACACTGATATCCTGCTGCAATCCCAGAGGACTCATGGCAGTTCACAGTTGAGTAACATAAAAATCGATATAAAATTAAGACGTATAAAAGACTGTAAGTCTCCAGTATGGTGCAATATTAATCCAGCAGCCATCAATATTTTGCACAACCCGAAAGTCATCTGGAAGAGTCTACGTTTAGCTGAGTGTTGAAGGCAGCCCCTTTCTAATTTCCCCTGGGAGACTCTTCCAACCCCTTGATCAGACAGGAGAACCTATACCAATTTTATACAAATACAAATAACTTTATTGAGATCATTAAGCAGCTGAAAGGAAAAAAAAAAGAAGAGAAAAAAAATCCGAATATCCAGAACATTCAATACAAAATAAGGAGGAGCGATACATGAAAAATGCATGCGGGCGGGGGAATTCTGGGAGTTGAAGTCCCACCGGTCTTAAACTTGCCGATGTCGAGAAGCACTGCTCTAAGGCATAATGTTTATTTATTTTTTAAAAAAATTGATTTATATGCCGCCCTTCTCCGGAGACTCAGGGCGGCTTACAACGCGTTAAGCAATAGCCTTCATACTTTTGTATATTATACAAAGTCAGCTTATTGTCCCCACAAACTGGGTCCTCAATTTACCAACCTTAGAAAGGATGGAAGGCTGAGTCAACCTTGAGCCTGGGGAGATTCGAACTTACAGTCATTGCAGACAGCAATCACAATGCCTTAGTCTGGTGAGCCACCAGGCCCCAGACTGTCAAATCACAGTCTGTGTGGTTTTTAAGCCATTGTGGCTGAAGGTTGTGTGCGAGTTGAGCTGCTAGGCCCGGGAGAGCGAACCTATGGTACGTGTGCCATGCGGAGTCATACTGGTGGGCACGCGAGCATTGCCCTAGCTCCGTGATGGCGAACCTATGGCACGGGTGCCACCAGTGGCACATGGAGCCATATTGGTGGGCATGCGAGCTCACTCCGGCACACTGCTCCGGCTTGATTTTCAGGCCTTCTGGGCCCACCAGAAGTCAGGAAACACACTGCTTTCAGCCTCCAGAGGGCCTCTGAGGGGATGGAGAAGGCTGTTTTTGCCCTCCCCAGGCTCCTAGAAAGGCTCTGGAGCCTGGGGAGAGCGAAAAATGGCACCTGCCATCGCGTGCCAAAAGCAGGGGGAGTATGGGGGGGGATGCATAAAATTATGGATCTGGGCACACATGTGTGTGACTTCCCTCACGCTCCCCCTGCTTTTGGCACGCGATAGCAAAAGGTTAGCCATCACAAGAGGGATGTTTTTCCTTGGTGTCTTAGAGACAAAGACTTATACAGAGCAGGATGTGTCCACCACTTCCTCTTCCTCCCCCCTCTCCCCCCTCCTCCTCCAAGGGCCTCCATTTCTGCCGAAACACAAGCTGCACTCAACCTTCCCAGGATGGCGATAAAAGGCATCAAAGAGACGAGAATCTTCCGGGTGTGATAAGAGGAAAGTGTGCATTGTACGGGTTGCAGACAAGGACGAAATGCAACTGCGTTCAGCTTGACTCACACGCAACCTTCAGCCACAACGGCTTACAAACCACAGACTTGTGGTTTGACACAAAAAATAAACATTACGCCTTAGAGGGGTGCTTCTTGACGTCGGGAAGTTTAAGACGGGTGGGACTTCAAGTCCTAGAATTCCCCCCTCCCCATCCACACACATGCGGCCGTAAAATGGGGCAAAACTCGCTAGACAACTGTCTCGCGTAACGACAGAAATTTGTCGTTGAATTCACACCTGCCACTCTCACTAGCTCCATCTTGAGCAAAAGGAACAATCCCAGCATCCTCCCTGAGCTACAAAGCAGGATTCTCCAGCTTGCTGCTGGCAAGCGGTCGACATCCATCTGCCCATCTAACGTGACTCACTCGGAAGATTGACAGGGAGCAAGAGAAAAAGGGACTTTCCATCCGGAGTGCAGAGGACGGCTCTTTTGCCTGCACGCTTGTGAGTATAGAGGGAGAACGTGCATTTTATATCTGGCTTTAGTCGCAAATCCATAATGAGCCTGGGGCCTTGCTGCAGAACTGGTTGCTGTATTTATTACGCTGCTGTGCTCCCAAGGAAATCAGGGAAAACAGCTTTAAATTTTGGTAATTCTGAAGGTTCTTTACAAAAATTGTATACTGCCTGTATTATTATTATTATTTTTTTACAAATAATGCAAGGTAGCGAACATATCCGACAGATATTCCTCCTATTTTCCTTGCAACACCCCCTCCGTGTGAAGTGGCTTGAGCTGAGAGAAAATGACTGGCTCAAAGTCGCCCAGTGTGCTTTCATAAGAGAGGACTAGAACTCCCCAGCTCCTGGACATTGGCCTAAAGTCAACCAGCCAGCTTTCATGGCTAAGGCGGAACTAGAACTCAGGTCACCTGGTTCAAAATGACTCAGCCAGTTTTCATGATTTAAGACGGGACTGGAACGCTCCATCTCCTGATCATTGGCCCAAAATCATCCAGCTAGCTTTCATGACTAAAGCAGGACTAGAACTCAAGTCTCTTGGTGATTGGCCCAAAGTCACCCACTTGGCTTTCAGGCCCAAAGCAAGGCGGGACTAGAACTCACTGTCTCCTGGTGATCGGCCAAAAATCAGGCAGCTGGCTTTTATAGCTAAGGTAGGACTAGAACTCACTATCTCCCAGTTTTTAGCCTGGTGCCTTAGATCACTCGATCACACTAGCTTGTTCAGTCCAATACTGACGGCTTCAATGGATCGGGACTTTCCCATCAATCGCTAACTCAAGGCTACCTATTTTTCCAGAGGCTATATCTGATCTTGGAATGACACCCTGGTGTGTGTGGGGGGGGGGGGGGGGGGGCATCCTGAAAAGTGGATGTGGCAGGGCCAGGGTCCATGTGCATTAATTCAGTTTAACCATGTAAGTTAATTGAGCTTGATGATCACCACGTTTCATTAACTAAATATCATTCATTGTTAGATTGCACACTGTGGATAATTACTGTATTTTTCGGAGTATCAGACGCACCAAGTTTTTGAAAAGGTAAACAAGAAAAAAAAAGGTATTTATTTAATTATTTATTTAGTCGCATTTCTATGCTGCTCCATACTCCCAAGGGACTCTGGGCGGCAAAAAATGGGCCCATTTTTGCAAAAAACAGGGTGCGCAGAGGGTTTGGGAGATGTGCACAGTGCTCCTGGGGGCTGGGGAGGCCAAAAGCAGGCCTGTTTTCCGCAAAAACAGCCCCCCCCCATTTTTTTTGCAAAAAACTGAACAGACCCGGGGATTTGCTCGACAACTGTTGCAAGAAAGGGTTGTAAGATGAAGCAAAATTCACTTACCAAATGTCTTACTTAGTAACAGAAATTTGGGGCTCAATTGTGACCGTAAATTGAGGGCTACTTACATCGCAAAACGTTCAGACCAGATTATATGGCAATGCCCTTAAAGATAATCTTATAAACTAGGTCAATCATTGCAGAAATTACAAGAAACAAACCGGATTATATTTCAACGGCCTTATAGTAATCTTGTAAGGCAGGCCATATTACAGAAAAGACCAGTATAATGAGGAAATGATATTATTCCTTATGCAATTAAACAAAAACTGTAGGCCAGGTGGAAACTGAAGCTTGGAGTTTCTAGCTCACACCTCTGTAAGGCATGAAACTCTCTCGTTTTTGCTTTCTAGAAACTTTTGTGAAGCGTACACAATAAAAAAGAAAGAAAAGGCTGAGATCTTGGGTTTATAACTAAGCTAAAGACAAAAGGGAAGACAGAGGAGAGTGAATCATTCTTCGCAACAGTCAGATGTGGGAAGGGAGAAGGGCTTTTAATTAACATGAAATTAAGTCTGTCTCTCTTGTAGTGTGACCTACAAACCTAAACACCCAGATTTCAAGGTTTTGCCTCATATCCCTGCAACTGTCCTTCGATCAAGAGGACATCATTCAAGCTGGGAATTCAAAGTGCACTGAAAGTTGTTACAGACCGCACGGTGTTTATAAACCTCCCTTTCACCAAATCTCTAGGCTCCGATAATCCAAAATCTGTGTAAGACTTGACTGCTCCTTGGATGAACTGTGATTATGTTGCCTGGTTGGGAGATCAAAACTCAATCCCTGGCAAGTTTAAAAAAAAAAAAAGCATAGCAATTAAAGTATTGAAGCGGGCAAGAGACGATGGCTAGATGATTTTCTTTTTTTTGTTTGTTCTTGTTTTGATTTGCTTTTCCTTCTCTTTATTTTCTTAGGTGACATGACAAGAAGTTAGGGAGGATAGAAAGAAAATGTTCTTTTTAGTAAAAGGTGATATGATTAAAAGTTAGAATAAGTGATAAGGGGGAGAAGAGAAGGGGGAGTGTTAGGGAATACACTTTTCTGTAATAAAACAAAATAAGAGAAAACATTGAACAATTGAATAATGACAGCTTGAACTTATTATAATTGTGTATCATTATTAGAAATATATAAGTTGATTGAATCTAATAATTGTGATTGATTTTACTAGTTTTATTTGTCTTAGAATGTATGACACCCATGTGCCTCACTGTTCACACATTGATTTGATATGTTTGTAAAAAATTAAAAAATAAAAAACCCTCAATCCTTATTCAGTTTTCCTTTTCGCTAGGATGTTGCTGCTATTCAGAAGGACTGGGAATAAAGGTAGAAATTATTTCACATTAACCCCAATTATAAGTAAGCCTGTATGCATTTCAGGTTATTGTTGCCTCTCCTTTACTCCTTGAAATAAAATATGGCCCGTAAACAAAAATTAAATTACAAGCTATCTGTGCTGCGGGTATAATGACATGTACCTAAAAATCTAACCTCTGGATAGGTATTTGGTGGCTGGATGATTAAAGGAAACATATTTCTTAAGGGTGTTTTATGTTTCTCTTTTATCCAGCCTCTTAAGAATTATCTCTGAAGTACTTTACACCAATTTTTCATTAATCCACTGTAACTTATTACATACACATCCTACTCTTCCCTCCTGAGGCTTTAAGGCAATGTGCATCTAAGTCTTTTCTCTTTTCTATAGCTTTGATTGTTTTGTCAATGTATAAAATCCAAAGAAAAAGAAATATAGGAAGTTAAGGGAAGAAAAAAAGGGGAAAGGAAATATGAATTACAAGGGAAGAAAGAAAAAGGCGTTGACTTCAGACTTTTTGTCGCACAGTACAAGGTAACAACATTACAACCTCAACTTTTTTACTTTTACACATTAGTATTTACTTTTACTTTCACACATTAGTATATAACTAGTCATTTATATAACAACAAATCTGTCTAGTCGGCAAAACCAAAGTCAAAGTTTCATTTTCTTTTTACATCAGGACAAAATCCAGAATCCAACTGAAAAACATAAATATATTCTCTTCAATCAATTTAACCATTCCTGATTTATCTTTATCCTTACTGTTAAAATAATATGTATTTCTATTTGCCCTTAATAATCTTTGTAAACTACCACCATTTGTATTAACAAAATTCACTGTAATGTTTCAGATTCTTTCACCTTAAAAGGAGGTAATTTTTTAAAATCCATTTTAATCTAAGCCTTTCTCCATTTGGTTCTCCCTACAGTCCAAGCCTTGTGTTGATATACTGGAGGCTGGGTTTTCACGTATCAGACAGTGATGGGCCTGAATAGCACCAGGGAGTGAACTACAGGTAGGCCTCGACTTACAACCGTTCATTTAGTGACCGTTTGAAGTTATGACAGCACTAAAGAAAATAACTTATGGCCGTTTTTCAATGAGCATCTTTGGCAACCTTCTGACAAGCAAAGTCAATGGGGAAGCCAGAATCACTTAAAAAGCATGTTACTAACTTAACCGGAGGGATTCACTTAACAATTATGGCAAGAAAGGTTGTAAAATGGGACAAAACTCATTCAACAAGTATCTTGTTTAGCAACAGAAATGTTGGGCTCAATTGTGGTCATATGTCGAGCACTACTGATATAAAGAGGGCTGTGAAAATATCTACAGACCCCTCGCATCCTGGACATCAACTGTTTCAATTCCTACCCTCAAAACGAGGCTATAGAGCACTGCACACCAGAACAACTAGACACAAGGACAGTTTTTTTCCTGAACACCATCACTCTGCTAAACAAATAATTCCCACAACACTGTCAAACTATTTACTAAGTCTGCACTACTATTAATCTTCTCATCATTCCTATCACCCATCTCCTCCCACTTACGACTGTATGACTGTAACTTTGTTGCTGGAATCCTTACTATTTATACTGACTGTTTCCTAAGATGATTCGATTACTTATTTGGACCCTATGACTATCATTAAGTGTTGTACCTTATGATTCTTGATGAATGTTTTACTTTTATGTACACTGAGAGTCTATGCACCAAAGACAAATTCCCTGTGTGTCCAATCACACTTGGCCAATAAAGAATTCTCTTCTCTTCTCTTCTCTTCTCTTCTCTTCTCTTCTCTTCTCTTCTCTTCTCTCCTCTCCTCTCCTCTCCTCTCCTCTCCTCTCCTCTACTCTACTCCCGTTCCTTCTTCCCTTCCCTTCTCTTCCCTTCTATTTTCTATCCTATCCTATCCTATCCTATCCTATCCTATCCTATCCTATCCTATCCTATCCTATCCTATCCTATCCTATCCTATCCTATCCCTGTTTACCAGCCCCAAGCCACCCTCCCACCCTGGGGCCTAGAAGTTAAATCCCTACCATAAGAGATAAGGAAGAGAAATGATGGATATAGTTGAGTTCAAGAAATAATCCAGCATTTAAGCGACATCAAATAGTGTCTTATGTTATGCCATGTCTTTCCAGATATCATCATCAATGTTGGGCCAAATGGACTTGAATATCCACAATTTCATCGACGCCAAGTTGGAGAGCAGAGAGTGATCTAACATAGTGTGACATTTAAAAAACAGACAGCCCAGTGCTAAGCAGATCCCTGAAAGAAGTCACAATATGTTCAGTGCAATTCACTAAAAGGTGGCTTACGCACATGATTGAAGTTCAAGTTATGAATAAAAGAATCCTCAATTCAAAATTTAATCTTAGGCAAGCCCCTTTTCCTGCCAGGTCTCAAATACGGGATAAGTAATAGGTTCCCGCTTATCCATTTAAGCAAAATTTAAAATTAAGCAAGAATTAAAGCATAAGGAGGGCATGAGGCAATTAAAATCTACAGGCAGACTTCTACTTATGACTACTTGTTTGGCAACCGTTCAAAAAAGACGTTTTTAAAAAAGTGAATCGCCGGTCCTCGCACTTACAACTGCCACGGCATCCGTGCAGTCATGTGATCGTGATTCAGGCATTTGGCAACGGTCGTACATTTACGACCTGTCAAGTGAGCTTCCCAGCTGGCTCCCAACAAGCATAATCACCCGGAACGCCAGCAGGGAAGTTGCAAGTTATCACTGTCCCACTTAATGACCATGACAGTGGTTCGCTTCACCACCGCAGGCAAAAAAGGATGAAATCACATGATGCCTCACTTAATGACCGCACCACTTTACGAATGAATTTTATGGCCCTGGTGGTGGGCATACATCATCTGTATGCATCAGAGTGCTTAGACTACATAAAACCATAAGGATCATAGTTCAAATCAACCTGCCTGGTATAGATATCACTGGATGACCTATTAACTTTATTAATAGACTGTATAAATCTAATCTACCTCTGAAGGAAGTTGCAAGAATTTTATTATCGTGGCCACAAGATGTCCATGAACATCACTGTTCTCTATGGAGAAAGCCTGGGATAAATTCAACAAATAAGCACTAAGTAAAGTGATTCGGTGATCAGAAGTGCTATATAAAAGTCTTGCTCATCCATCAAGATTACCGGGTGGCCTTGGATAAGTCACAAACTTGCCTGTTGTGGGGAAAAACCTAGAGAGAAAATAGTCAGCCAGTTCAGGAACGTATCAAGTCGAACCACAAGCTTTCTAGAACTGCTGTTCACCCTGGCTGCATTCACATGAGTAACTGAACCGAAACTAGCAAGCCAAGTTTAACTTAAAGTGTTGCGTGAATCCAGGCCACAGGGCCAGTTGATGGTTCAGCCCGTCTCACGTATGAAGTCAGAAATGATACAAACTGAGCAAAATCATGCTTATGCGGGATATATCATGCAGACTCAAAACCAGTGACTCCATCCCTACTTAAATACGCAACAATCTGGATTTTTCTGCTCTTTTCCCATTTGACCACTTTGCAAAATATTTTTTTTTAAAAAAAAGATGTTACTTAATGCCAATTTCTATAAACATGCCGTGTCAATCCTGGCTTATTATTATTGATACACACATCTCAACCCAACCAGATTCTTTATCGAGGAAACTCCGAAGGTGCTTTTTTTTCCTTTTTTTTCCCCCCCCAAAAGGCAACTGGACTTTCTGGGTTTTTTCTTGAAGGCGTTTCGCTTCTCATCGGAGAAGCTTCCTCAGGTCTCCTTTTCGCAGGTCGGCTCCTGAAGAAGCTTCTTGGATGAGAAGCGAAATGTCTTCAAGGAAAAAGCAAGGAAGTCCAGTTGCCTTTTGAAAAAAAGAAAACACTTTTATCACCTGGATGACCGAGAACCTCCATAAGCATTTCTCTGGGAAAGGAAAACCATGGCTCTGCCCCTGTACACCCCCTGCCCCCCACAGCAAATAAATAAAGAAGATTAAAACACACTGAAGGGGAAAACCACCATCAGCTTCTCCAGCCAAGACCCCTCCCACCATGGCCAGAGACCTGCTGGCCCAGAGCAGAGCAGATCCAGCTTGGATCCCACTCCCCAAATCCCCCCCCCTCCGGGGTCTCCATCCATCCCCTTATCCTTCTGGGATCTTTGTTCCTTAACTCCCTTTTTGGGTCCTTCAAATATTCTCCTCCCCCCACCCTCCTTCGGGTCCTGCTCCACCCCTTCCTATCAGGATCCCCCAGGAGAATCCTCCTGCCCCTCTCCTCCTATTCTGAGGCCCCTCCCTTACCTGGTCTTTCTTGGGGGCGGTGTCTTTCTGCTTTTCTGCTTCCCTCCCCCCTCCTAGGGGGCCCTCCCCCCTTTCCTATCAGGACCCCCCAATTCAATCCTCCTCCTCCTATTCTGAGGCCCCTCCCTTATCTTGTCCTTCTTGGGGGGGGGTGTCTCTCTCTGCTTCTCTGCCGCCCTCCCCCCTCCTAGGGGTCCTTCTCCCTCCTTCCCAAATACAATCCTCCGCTCCCCCTCCTCCTATTCTGAGCCCCCTACCTTACCTGGTTCTTCTTGGGGGGGGGGGTGTCTCTCTCTGCTTCTCAGCTTCCCTTCCCCCTCCTAGGGATCCTAATTCCCCCCTTTCTATCAGGACCCCCCCAAGACAATCCTCCCCCTCCTCCTATTCAGAGGCCCCTCCCTTACCTCAGGACCTTCTTTGGGGGGGTATCTCCCCCTGCCTCCCTCCCCTCTCCTAAGGGGGTCCTCCTCCCCCCTTTCCTATCAGGACCCCCCCCAAACCCCTACTCCTATTCAGAGCCCCCCCCTTACCTCAAGTCTTTCCTGGTCTCCCCAGGCTTCCCTCCCTCCTCCTAGGAGTCTTGCTCCCCTTTTCTTATCAGGACCCCCCCCACACACAAATCCTCCTATTCAGAGCCCCCCCTTACCCATGACCTTCTTGGGGGGGACTGTCTCCCCATGCTTCCCTCCCTCCTCCTAGGAGTCTTGCTCCCCCTTTCCTATCAGGAACCCCCCAAAACCCCTCCTATTCAGAGGACCCTCCCTTACTTCAAATCCTTCTTTAGGAGGTCTCCCTCCCCCTTTCCTATCAGGACCCCCCCAAATCCCTCCTATTCAGAGACCCCTCCCTTACCTCAAGTCCTTCTTTGGGAGGGTCTCCCTCCCCCTTTCCTATCAGGGACGCCCCCACACACAAATTCCTCCTCCTATTCTGAGGCCCCTCCCTTACCTCAAGTCCTTCTTTGGGGGTGTCCACCCCCTGCCTCCCTCCCTCCTTCCTTCCTCCTTCCCCCTCCTAGGAGTCTTCCTCCCTCTTTCCTATCAGGGACCCCCCACTCAAATCCCTCCTATTCAGAGGCCCTTCCCTTACCTCAAGTCCTCCTTTGGGGGGGTCTCCCTCCCCCTTTCCTATCAGGACTCCCCCCAAATCCCTCCTCCTATTCAGAGGCCCCTCCCTTACTTCAAGTCCTTCTTTGGGAGGGTCTCCCTCCCCCTTTCCTATCAGGACCCCCCCCCACAAATCCCTCCTCCTATTCTGAGGCCCCTCCCTTACCTCAAGTCCTTCTTTGGGGGGGTCTCCCTCCCCCTTTCCTATCAGGGACCCCCCCCAAATCCCTCCTCCTAGTCAGAGGCCCCTCCCTTACTTCAAATTCTTCTTTGGGAGGGTCTCCCTCCCCCTTTCCTATCAGGGACCCCCCCCAAAACCCCTCCTCCTATTCTGAGGCCCCTCCCTTACCTCAAGTCCTTCTTTGGGGGGGGGTCTCCCTCCCCCTTTCCTATCAGGGACCCCCCCCAAATCCCTCCTCCTAGTCAGAGGCCCCTCCCTTACTTCAAATTCTTCTTTGGGAGGGTCTCCCTCCCCCTTTCCTATCAGGGACCCCCCCCAAAACCCCTCCTCCTATTCTGAGGCCCCTCCCTTATCTCAAGTCCTCCTTTGGTGGGGTCTCCCTCCCCCTTTCCTATCAGGACCCCCCCCCAAATCCCTCCTCCTAGTCAGAGGCCCCTCCCTTACTTCAAATTCTTCTTTGGGAGGGTCTCCCTCCCCCTTTCCTATCAGGGACCCCCCCCAAAATCCCTCCTCCTATTCAGAGGCCCCTCCCTTACCTTCTTGGGGGAGGGTCCCCCCCCTGCTTCCCACCCCCCTCCTCGGGGTCTCGCCCCCCCCAAAAAAACCCTCCTCAGCCCCTCCCCCCGCCCATGCCCCCCCTCCTCCTCAGGGTCCTCCTCTCCCATTCTCCCCCTCCCCCCACGCCGCCCATCCGCCTTCCCCGCCCTCAGAAAGGCCAGGCTGGCTCCGAGCTGGCCCCCCCTCGGCCGGGCTAGGCCTCCCCGGCGCCCTCACCGCTGTCTCCGATGATGAGGAGTTTGAAGAGGTGGTCGTAGTCCCGGGCCATGGCCGCTGGCGGGGGTGGGGCTCCGGGGGAGCGGCCGCTCCCGTCGTGGCGCGAAGGCCGAGTCTCCTCAGGCGGCGCCGAGGCCGGATCGGCTCCTCGACCTGCAGCCGGAACTGACAGCAGCGGCGGCGGCGGCAGCGACGGCGACAGCCCCCGCCCCGCCGCTCGTCGCTTCCCCTCCCAGGCGCATGCGCACTCTCCTCCGCCCGGGCGGCTGGAACACACAGACACACAGACAAAAAAAAACCGCCAGTGGCTCGAGCGCGGCTCCTCCGCGCGCACGCGCGGCGCCGCCCTTTTTCGCCGCGCTTCCTCTCCTTTTTCCCTGACTCAACAGGGCGGCTTCTGCCAGTACTTCCGTTTTAACCCCCCCATCAACACCCCTTTGGGTGGAGAGCGCAGGCGCAAAAGGAACCTTGCCCGGCTGTTCAGGCAAGGAGGGGTGGAGGGGCAAAAAAAAAAAAAAAGACAGAAGACTCGCGCATGCGCCTTATCGTACTTCTGCTGTTCAGGCAAGGAGGGGTAGAGGGGCAAAAAAAAAAAGACAGAAGACTCGCGCATGCGCCTTATTGTACTTCTGTTTTATCAGTTCTTCTTCCGCCCACCTGAGAGGTCTACCTGGGGTGGGGAGGGGGGGGTAGATTTCTTCAGGAGGGCTGTTTTTTTTTCCCCACCAAAAAAAGAAAAAGAGAAAATGGCAGCTCAGGATGCTGACTTTATATCCTTTACAACCTTGGCACAGCTTTAAAACGGGTGGACTTCCAATATCCCAGAATTCCCCCAGCTAACCATCCTGGCTGGGGAATTCTGGGAGTTGAAGTCCACCTGGCTTAAAGTTGCCAAAGTTGAGAAAGAGTGATTTACAACCAACCACCCCATAGCTCCAGGCTCTGTTCTAGATCAGGGGTCCCCAACCTTTCGGCCCTCAGGGACTACTAAATTTATAATTTTAAATCCCGCGGACCACTAATATGATCTAATCTAATGACCAGCTGGTCGGGTGTGGCTAGAGGGGTCATGTGCACCAAGGATTCGAACCGCCGAACTGCCGACCTTTTGATTGACAAGCTCAGCGCCTTAGCCCCTTAGCCACCACGTCCCCTAATTTAGGGTAGATTGATTAAATTTCAATCCTAACTTTATAAACAAGGTTATACAAAATTCTCCTTGCTGTAGAAGGAGAAATGAACCAGGAAGCCTTACGTCCCTGAGAAATTAGCTGCCACATTTCCTCAAATACATCATTCTGTGAATTGTAAGATTTAAAGTTTGCTTCTTTCTATTCCCTACCCTTATTTTTCTATCTTGACGCCGGTAAATTCACGGAGTTCAATGGAATTTACTTCCTTATAAATGGGAATAAGATTAACTATCCTGTCCGACAAGTTTTGCGTAGTGCTCAGAAATTTTTTTTTTTTTAGAAATGTTCCTGCTGTATAAATAAGACTTAAAGCAAATCATAATGCATTGACTTGGGGGAAGGAATCGAATCTTTATTGTGGGTTCATTGCATAGTCAGCTAGATGTTTAGTTTTAGGAATAGAATAGAATAGAATAGAATAGAATAGAATAGAATAGAATAGAATAGAATAGAATAGAATAGAATAGAATAGAATATAGAATATAGAATATAGAATAGAATAGAATAGAACAGAACAGAACAGAAGAGATATTACAGAATAGAATATAGTAGAGTAGAATAGAATAGATTAGAATAAATATCAAATAGAATAGAATAAAATAGATATTATAGAATCCGCTGGTTAATTTTATTACTTACTTAAGCAGCTTACTTAAGCTGCTGCCTGGGGGATTCTGGGACTTGAAGTCCACCCATCTTCAAGCTTCCAAGGTTGAGAAACACTGCGTTGGAGAATTGCTAGGCTTTCAATTCTTGCTTGCAATATTCCCAGTGGCCACGAGATGGCCCCAGAGAGATATGGAGCACTTACTGCTCTCTAGTGATCGCCTTGGTTTATTGCAGCCCAGCTCTGTTGGCAGCTCACACACCTGTATACATTGTTAATGTTGCAATGCAGAGATCTATTCCTAGTTTTTTTTTTCCTGACATTTCTCTCCATCCTTTTCCATGCAGCTCTGTAGCTCACAGGTAAGCCCCGCCCTCTCTCGCCCCCCCCCACCTTTTCCACCCAGCCCTTACTTCCGAGTGTGACGTTTGCGCTAATTAACATAAAAGCCCCCAGAAGCCTTTGCAGCACCGGATCCACTCGGGAGTGGGAAATAGGGGCGCTTTCCCCCTTCCAACGTGCACAAATAAGAGCGCAAATGCATCGTTGTGTAGGATACAAAGCAGACGATCACTTTTCTAAGACTGCGTTGGAGGCTCACCGTGGCTTGATTCGTGGTTGCCTGGTTGGGCACCGAAAGGATCGGCCAGATCTCGTTAGCTTTGCGCAGTGGCAGTATCGTAGCCAATGAGGTTTATCCGAGGCGCGATTATTGCTAATTGAAAACTTTTCCCAATACCCCGCCATGACGACTTGAAATATAGTCGGCATTGGCAATTTTTGACAGTCTCTACGGAGACTGAAAATGGTGGTTTTAAGAATAGAATTGAAAAAAAAATGAGGGCTAGATACTTGAAAAAGCGAATTTAAGCGCTTGTGTTTGAGCTACCGCGTTTTATGTAGAATTCGTATTTTAATCTTGGGAGCTCTTTTAAGATGGGCTTTTTAAAGCCATCTTTTATCAGCGATGCATGTGTTCTGGGGAATTCTGGGAATTGAAGGCTAGTCGTACGGGGTGTGTATGTGTGTGTAAGTCTCCAACATTGTAGACTTCGATTCCCAGAATCCCTCAGCTAGCCGTGCTGGCTGGGGAATTGTGGGAGTTGAAGTTTCAAGGCTTAAAGTTGCCAAAAATTGAGAAAAACTGATCTGCTCTGTGTGTGTGTGTGTGTGTGTGTGTGTGTGTCTGTCTGTCTGTCTCCAAACTTGTGGACAGCTGTCTGGGGAATTCTGGGAGTTCTACCTGGCTTAAAGTTGCCAAAAGTTGAGAAAGACTGATCTCTCTCTCTCTCTCTCTCTCTCTCTCTCTCTCTCTCCCCCCCTCCCCTCCCCTCCCCTCCCCTCCCCTCTCCCTCCTCCTCTCCCTCTCCGTGTGGACTTCAACTCCCAGAGTCACTCAGCTAGCCATGCTGGCTGGGGAATTCTGGGAGTTGAAGTCCACCTGCGTTAAAGTTGCCAAAAGTTGTGAAAGACTTATGTGTATGTGTATGTGTATGTGTATGTGTATGTGTGAGTGTCTCCAACTCTGTACTTCAACTCCCAGAGTCCTTCCCTAGTCATACTCTCTGCGGAATTCTGGGAGTTGAAGTTTAAAGGCTTAAAGTGGCCAAAAGTTGAGAAAGACTGATCAGTGGGGTGTGTGTCTGTCTCTCCAACCTTGTGGACTTCAACTCCCAGACTACCTCAGGTAGCACAGCTGGCTGGGGAATTCTGGGAGTCGATATCCACCCGGCTTAAAGTTGCCAAAAGTTAAGGAAGACTGATCTACGGCAGGGGAAAACACTCTAACTTTGTGGACTTCAACTCCCAGAGTCCCTCAGCTAGCACAGCTGGCTGGGGAATTCTGGGAGTTGAAATCCACTCGTGGGGTGTGTGTGTGTGTGTGTAAGTCTCCAACATTGTAGACTTCAATTCCCAGAATCCCTCAGCCAGCCACCCGGCTTAAAGTTGCCAAAAGTTAAGGAAGACTGATCTACGGCAGGGCAAAAAGTCTCTAACTTTGTGGACTTCAACTCCCAGAGTCCCTCAGCTAGCCATGCTTGGCTGGGGAATTCTGGGAGTTGAAGTCCACCCGGCTTAAAGTTGCCAAAAGTTAAGGAAGACTGATCTACGGCAGGGGAAAACACGCTAACTTTATGGACTTCAACTCCCAGAGTCCCTCAGCTAGCCATGCTTGGCTGGGGAATTCTGGGAGTTGAAGTCCACCCGGCTTAAAGTTGCCCAAAGTTGAGAAACTTTGCTCTTAAGAGAGCAAGGAATCCAAGCAATCATTCTTGCGGGATTTATTTAAATTCCCACATTCCCCATCGGGGGTCGTGGGTGGGAGTGGGGGTGCGCCCCCCTTGCCATTCCCCAAAAGGGCCGCCAGGGGGCGCAAAGTGCCGCAGAGACGCCGCGAGGCCTCCTTTCCCCCCCTCCCTTCTCCCCTCCGCGATTCAGCTGGCGCCCGCGCGGCGGGGGCGGACCTCGGTGGGCTCGCGGCCACGCGCCCTGGCGCGCTCCCGGGACTTTAGCAGCAGCAGCAGCCGTGGTTCCAGTCGGGGCGGCGGCGGCAGCAGCACCACCACCAGCAATATGGACGATCTGGGTGAGCCACGCGCCAACGGGGCTACTCCCCCTCCCCTTACTTTCTTTTTGGGTGGGTGGGCGAGAGTCTTTTGCTGCTGTTGCAGCTTTCTTGCCCATCTCTCTTTCTTTCCCCCCCTCCCCTCCCCTTTCTTGGAAACCTCTTTACTTTGTTCTCTCTTTTTGGGGGGGGGAGGGTCTCCTCTTTCCCCCTGCCTTGAATTGGGGAGGGGGTCTCCCCCCCCTCTCTCTGTCTCTTGGGGTCGCTTCTCCCCTCCCTGGGTTTTTTCCCCCCTTTGTGGAGCGCTCCCTTGACTTTTCCAAGTGGGGTTTGTCCTTTCGGGGGCTGCGATCGGCTTGGTTAATCTCCTTTCCCCCTCCCGATCCCTTTCGCGGGGAGGCGTCCGCTTCGTTTTTGTTTGTTTTTTTTTTAAATCGCAAAACTTCTTTTGAAGTGTTGCGAGAAATCTTACTTCCCTTCTGCTCCCCGATCTCTCTCTCTCTCTCTTTCTTTCTCTCTCTCTCTCTCTCTCTCTCTCTCCCCCGCCCCATAAATTTCCAAATGGACTTTTTTTTAACTGGAGGGGGGGGGGGCTCCCGTGCCTTCTCCTGCTTTGGGTGGGAAGGGGGCGTCCTTGTGGGTCCCCCCCCCAAACTTCTCCTTCTTCCTCTTCCTCTTTATTTTTGGCCAGTTTTCCTCTTTGGAGTTGAGTTTAAACTGGAGCAGAAACTGCCCCCTCCTCTCCACCTGCCATGCGGAAGCCCCCTCCCCAAGCCTCTCTCTGCCTTCACCCTCCCCACTTAGTCCATCCCCACCCCCACCCCTTGGCTTCAAATTCACCAATTTTGCCCTCCACCCCCTCGGATTCCTCTCCCTCTTTCAGCCCCCTCCTCTCTTTTTATTTTTTATTTTTGCTTTTGGTGGGGAGGGGGCTGAGCCGGGTTCACACAACGCAGGCTTAAACTCCGGATGTGGGTTAAGCGTCCCTACTCTCCTATATCGTGCATTCATCCTCAAATCAATATATAATATTATCCAAGTTTTCCAGGCTGCCTCCCCCCCCCCTATATATAAGCAGTTTCCAAGAGTCCCTAAATCCATTTTAGGCTTAATAGAAAAAAAATCTTATAGAATCCTAGGGCTGGATGGGACCTCAGAGGTCATCTAATCCAACCCCCTGCTCAATCAGGAGACCCGGATACAATCCCCGACACAAGTGGCTGTCCAATCTCTTCTTCAAAACCTCCGGTAACGGAGCACCCCCAACTTCTGAAGGCAAGCCGATGAGTAGTTCCTCGCTGTCGGTTGTGTAAATCCCCACCGAGGGGTCCCTTTTGAACTTGTCCTTCCCCCAGATACCCCTTCCTCCAACTGATGCTTTGGATGACAACACCCATCGTCCCCTATCCATCCAGTGAATTTCCCACCACTACCACCACACCAGGCTGATGGTGCCTCCCCCCCCCCCCCCCCCGCAAACTCTTTAAAAAGTATCTCTTCTCCAGTCAACATATTTAGGCATGACTTTGCTTTGATACACGTTGAATTCTCCCCCTGCTTCCCTAGTGTTTATGTATCCCCAAGGAATAAGAAGCTATAAGCAAGGAAACTACATTAAAAAGGAAATCAAAAGCAGAGTTTTGTTCGAATGCAGAGTTGCCAACAAAAGTTTGGAATCCCCCAAAAAAGCATAACAAAAAATAAAAAAAAAAAGAGTGGAAAAATGGCTTCTCACTTTGAGTGATGTTCTCTAGTTCTTTTCTTTGACGGGAAAGGAAATTTTCCATCAAATTTCGGTGTGAAACCTGGTGGTTCGTAGGTGTGGAATATGGTTTGTGGTTTGTCCTATAGCTGTGATGGCGAACCTATGGCACATGTGGCCACAGGGGGTGTGCAGGATTTCGGGCATGTGGTGTGTGCATTCACATGCGTGCGTGCCCGCTTTGGGCACTCGGCGCCAAAAAGATTAACCATCCCCGTCCTATAGAATGGCACCGGATTCTGTGGGGCTCATTCCAGAACCATCGAGAATGGGACCAAGATCCATAAAATCGGGGTGTAATTCCCGATTGATGCACGAACGTTGTATTATTAAGTCGAGAATTGGATGCCGAATTTCAGATCCCATCGGATCGAAAAACTGAACAGAGATTAATATTTTCTCTTGCTCTTAACACAATACAATGTTCAACTTGTAACTAGTTAGTTAGGGACTGCTCAAGGTTATAACAGCGCTGGGAAAGGGTGACTTATGACCGTTTTTCACACTTAGAACGGTTACAGCAGCCCCGTGATCGAAATTCAGGCCCTTGGCAACTGATTCATATTTACGACGGTCGCCGTATCCTGGAGGTCGCGTGTTCTCCTTTTGCGACCTTCTGACGAACGAAGTCCACAGCTACGTTACTAACTTCACAACTGCAGTGTTTTGCTTAACAATGGTGGCAAGAAAAGTCTTAAAAGTGGGGCCAAACTCACTTAACGACTGTCTCGCTTAACAACAGAGCTTTGGGGGGGGGCTCGATTGTGGTCGTCCCTTGAGGGGTACCTGTGCTTTGTTGGTTTTGCTGCCGTATCTCCGGGTTTTCTCCCACTCCACTTGTCACCTGCCAAGACACACAAATCTGCTTTGCACGTACAGATGGTCGTAAGCGGTAATGGTCATAAAACAAGTCATCAGGTGGCCGATCCAGTTTAACAAGCCTTTTTGTGTCTTGTGTGTGTGTGTGGAGACGGGTTGTTAAATCAACGTTGTGGTTCTTCAGTGAAGCCATCTAAGCCAGGGACGGTTTTCTGGACAATTGGAAGTTTTCAGCAATCGCTTTGTACATTGCACTCACGTGGCCATCGGATGCCACAAAGGCCTTTAAATACAGAGCAGTGGCCGTGGGCCCAAAATGTGGCCACGTGACCATGGGAGAGGGCAGCCAACCATTGGAACTTCAGACCCCGGTCGTAAGCAACTTTTGGGAGGTTCGTCGTAACTTCAAACAATTGCTAAGTCGTAGGATTGTCTGTAATGTTATCCAGTATGGTCCTTGGCTTATGGTTACGGCATTTTAAATAGGCATAATTTATATCTATCTATCTCTCTATCTATCTATCTCTCTATCTCTCTATCTATATTTATATCAATATCAATATCAATATCTCTATTCTATCTATCTATCTCTACCTACCTACCTATATACCTATATCTATCATCTATCTATCTATCTATCTCTATCTCTATCTTTATATCAATATCAATATCAATATCTCTATTCTATCTATCTATCTATCTATCTATCTTATCTATCTATCTATATTTATATCTATTATCTATATCAATATCAATATCTCTATTCTATCTATCTCTACCTACCTACCTACATATATCTATCTCTATCTATCTATCTATCTCTATCTTTATATCAATATCAATATCAATATTATCAATATCAATATCTCTATTCTATCTATGTATCTATCTATCTATCTATCTATCTACTTACCTACCTATCTAGCTATCTACCTATACCTATACTTTATCTGTCTGTCTGTCTGTCTGTCTGTCTGTCTGTCTGTCTATCTATCTATCTATCTATCTATCTATCTATCTATCTATCTATCTATCTATCTATCTATCATCTATCTATCTATCTATCTATCTATCTATCTATCTACCTACCTACCTACCTACCTACCTACCTACCTACCTACCTACCTACCTATCTATCTACCTATATCTATATCTATCTATCTATCTATCTATCTATCTATCTATCTATCTATCTATCTATCTATCTATCTATCTATCTATCTATCTATCTATCTCTATATTTGCGGTGGCTCAGTGGCTTAAGACGCTGAGCTTGTCGATCGAAAAGTCGGCAGTTCAGCGGTTCGAATCCCTGGTGCCGCGTAACGGGGTGAGCTCCCTTTCCTTGTCCCAGCTTCTGCCAACCTAACAGTTCGAAAGCAGGTAAAAAATGGAAGTAGAAAAACAGGGACCCCCTTTGGTGGGAAGGGAACAGTGTTCCGTGCGCCTTTGGCGTTGAGTCATGCCGGCCACAGGACCACGGAGACGTCTTTGGACAGCGCTGGCTCTTCGGCTTTGAAATGGAGATGAGCGCTGCCCCCTAGAGTTGGGAACGACTAGCACGTATGTGAGAGGGGAACCTTTATCTTTAACACACACACACATATATACATATATATTTAAAGCAACACCTGCTTTATCTTCTTTCTACACCTACTTCCCTTTCTTCTTTCTCAGACTTAAAAAGGGATGCACTAAATTGCGAACTGGCCCAACTCCCTGATAGTTTTACAAAGGGTTTTATTTTGTGTGTGGATTCCAGGAAAGTTGAGCGAAGTAAATCATTATTGAACTCTGGACCTTGGTTGGGGTGACAGCACACAGAAGTTTTTGCTCTTTTAACTGTTTTATTTATTAGAGACATGTGTTGAATTGTAATTAAAGCCGACCGTTTCGGAGAACCAGGAAAAGTCTTCATTTTATTCCTAGACCTGGAGTATTAAATTGCAGCGCTAATTTAAACTCGGCTGTGACACCTACAGAAAAGCCGGATCTAAAACAAGCCCGCAGATATAAATCCCATCGAGATGCTGAGTTCCATCAGACAGTTGGCCGGCATCCCCAACTCGGTCCTGCCCTTTTAATTAATCATCTTCCATTTTTACCGGAGGAATGAAAATGGCAGTGCTCATAAGGGACCATGGATTAAGAAAAGGTCTTTCGAAGTGAGGAGAGCCAATGTGATCTAGCGGTTTAGGCACCAGGTTAAAAACTGGGAGGTTGGGAATTCTAGTCCCACCGTAGGCATAAAAGCCGGCTGGGTGACTTTGGGCCAGTCGACAGGAAGACTGGGAGTTCTAGTCCCACGTTAGGCATAACGGCCAGTTAACTGACTTGGGGCCAATTGACAGGAGGCTGGGAGTTCTAGTCCTGCCTTAGGCTCGACAATCCTAGTGGTTAAGGCACCAGGCTAAAAATTTGGGAGATTGGGAGTTCATGTTTTGGGCATGAAAGATGGGTGAGTAACTTTGGGCCATTAACCAGGAGATGGTGAGTTCTAGTCCCGCCTTAGGCATGAAAGACGTCTGGGTGTCTTTCGGCCAGTCAACAGGAGACTGGGAATTCTAGTCCCTCCTTAAGACATAAAAGTCTACTAGGTGACTTTGGGCCAATCGGCAGGAAACTAGAAGTTGTAGTCCCGCCGTGGGCATGAAAGCCAGCTGGATGACTTTGGGCCAGTCACCAGGAGACTGGGAGTTCTAGTCTCATTTTAGGCATGAAAGCAAACAGGATGACTTCACCCAGTCTCTCTCTCTCTCTCTCTCTCTCTCTCTCTCTCTCTCTCTCTCTCTCTCCCTCTCCCTCTCCCTCTCCCTCTCCCTCTCCCTCTCCCTCTCCCTCTCCCTCTCCCTCTCCCTCCCTCCCTCTCTCCCTCCCATCCATCACCAAAGAGTTGTTGTTATAGGGGCAGGAGGTACGCTGAATATATTTAACCCTTGACTTATTTGTGAATAGAATCAAGAGGGACACAATTAAATAAATAATGTCTGCATTCCCTTGTATCATCATAGCTAGGACATCATTGGCTAAGGACAAACACTTTGACTTCATTCGTGAACCCACCAAAGAGACACAAACTCATCTGCTCTAGACCCCGGGGATTCAAAGGCGCAAGCTACAGCTGTTGGCATTCCATAAATTCATAAAATTGAAATATTTGCAATTCCGCAACACCAGCCATTCAATCACCCAAATGAGGCTTTTCCCAAGCGACTTTTCTTTCTCTCTTTTTTTTAAAAAAGTGTTTAATCACAGAAATGATTCTGTGATTATTATTATTATTATTATTATTATTGGTTAATCTGTAGTGAGATTCACAGTCTTTGAGGCTGGTTAATAGCTCAGCAGCTCGAGTCCTAACCAAGGACCTAGGAACTGTTAAGGTAGGATGTAAGCTGTTCCGAGTAAGGTGGTTTTTTGTAGAGTCAAAATATTCAAGTCCGGTAAATTTAGAATTTCTAAATAGCGGGGTAGCCCTTTGGGTATTGCTCCAAGGGCTCCAATTACAATCGGAACAACACACGATTTCTTTTTCTACAGTCGCTCAACTTCGATTTGCAAGTCCCGGTACTTTGTGATTTTTTCTTGCTGCTTATCTTCAATCCAAGCATCCCCAGGTATTGCAATGTCAATGAACCATCCTTTTTTCTCTTCGACTACCGTTATGTCAGGTGTGTTGTGGACCAAGTGCCTGTCAGTCTGAATCCTAAAGTCCCACAAGATCTTGAGTTTCTCATTCTCTAGAACTTTCTCAACCTGAGGTTCCCAGTGGTTTTTGCTGTACTCAAATCCAAACTTCTGGCACAATTTCCAGTGAATGATCTTAGCAACACGGTCATGGCGTTGTAGGTAGTCGGTTTGTGAAATTTTGCTGCATCCACTGATCAGGTGGTCGACTGTCAACTACTACTACTACTACTACTACTACTACTACTACTACTACTACTACTACTACTTCTTCTTCTTCTTCTTCTTCTTCTTCTTCTTCTTCTTCTTCTTCTTCTTCTTCTTCTTCTTCTTCTTCTTCTTTTTCTTTTTCTTTTTCTTCTTCTTCTTCTTCTTCTTCTTCTTCTTCTTCTTCTTATTATTATTATTATTATTATTATTATTATTATTATTATTATTTACACAAAAATGACAGTATACACAGCAAACGAGATAACCATGCTGGATTTCGTATCACAAATCACTAATCGAACACTTCCCAAGTGTTTAGAACTGATGATGATGATGATTTTGACACCGATTTGAGAAAAGCTTCGAAAGGTGTTTTTTTCTAGATCGTATTAAAAACCTTGGCGGTTGAAGGAATGAGTTTTCCAGGGTTAAAAATCAAAACATTCCCTGCTCCTTTTGGTTACACACAAGTGCTCCTTGACTTACGACCGTTGGTTTAGTGGCCGTTCCAAGTTATAACGGCACTAAAAAAAAAGGAACTTACGGCCGTTTTTCACACTTACGACCGTCGCAGCATTCCCCCCATGGTCACGTGATCCAAATTAAGACGCTTGGCCGCTGACTCATATTTATGACGGTCGCGGTGTCTTGGAGTCATGTGATCCCTTTTTGTGACCTTGTGACAAGCCAAGTCACAACGGGGAAGTCAGATTCACTTAACAACCTGCAGTGATTCACTTAACGACAGTCGCAATGCAGGTTGTAAAAGGGGGCAAAATTCACTTAACAAACGTCTTGCTTAGCAGCAGAAATGTTAGGCTCAATTGTAATTATAAGCCGAGGACGACCTCAGGCAGTCCTTGATTTAGAATCGAGTCCTAGAATCAATCCGTTATGGCAGTTCCTGTCTTCGGAGGCAGGAAACAGCCTGTGTCCCTATTTCTGGTGGCCGCAGAAAGCCTGAAAATCAGCTGGAACTGAGCTCCATGTGCCACCATCACAGCATTATAATATATCTCAGAGAGACAGACAGACAGACAGACACTTCGTCTGCCTCCAAGCCAAGCTTTTCCTCTTGCTTTTGAAAGAATTCTTATTTATCCCACCAAAACTGAGACGTGTCTTCAATCCAATGAATTACGGATTCACATATGGCGATTCCGCGCGGTTTATTTTTGGATGCCTTCGTCAAGTTGTATATTTTGTTATTCCTGTCTCTTGACAGCATCTTTTATTGATTAGGCTGATTTTATTGATTGCCTCGACGCCCTAATTTTGGCCTGGCCCGACAGTGCCTCTTAAACCATCTGCAAAAATGGATCCCAGATTTCAATCAATGGAATTCAGCTTGCTTCCCCTTCCCCCTGCTTTTCTCCCACCCTGAAAATTCATGTCCAGAGGGGTATTCTGGGCCAGTTTTTCTCAACTTTAGCAGGTTTAAAGGGCCACATTATTAAGCGAAGTCCTGCAGTTGTTCAATTAGCCACACAGTCATTAAGCGGAAAAGTCTTCCCCGATGACTCGGCTTGTCAGAAGGTCGCAAAAGTGGAACACAGGACCCCGGGATACTGTGACCGTCATAAATGAGAGCCAGTTGCCAAGCATCCAAATAGAATTCTTCGAGGGCCAAGTGTGTTTGGACACACAAGGAATTTGTCTCCGGTGTGTAAGCTCTCAGTGTACCTAAAAGCTATAAGTGATTAAACTAGGAATTCTCTATTGGCCAAGTGTGATTGGACACACAAGGAATTTGGTGCATACACTCTCAGTGTACGTAAAGAAAAAATAAAATCTAATCGTCAAGAATCATAAGATACAACACTTAGTGATAGTCGTAAAGTACTAATAAGCAATCAAATCATACTAGGAAACCAGAAAAACAGTGTAAATTGTAAAGAATGATTCATGATGAATGTATTTTTATGATAACTATGATCATGTTCTATTCTATTCTATTCTATTCTATTCTATTCTATTCTATTCTATTCTATTCTATTCTATTCTATTCTATTCTATTCTATTCTATTCTATTCCATTCCATTCCATTCCATTCCATTCCATTCCATTCCATTCCATTCCATTCCATTCTATTCTATTCTCTTTCCTCTTCTCTTTTCTCTTCCTTTCTCTCATTCCTTCTTTCTTTTATTCTATTCTATTCTATTCTATTCTATTCTATTCTATTCTATTCTATTCTATTCTATTCTATTCTATTCTATTCTATTCTATTCTATTCTATTCTATTCTATTCTATTCTCTTTCCTCTTCTCTTTTCTCTTCCTTTCTCTCGTTCCTTCTTTCTTCTATTCTATTCTATTCTATTCTATTCTATTCTATTCTATTCTATTCTATTCTATTCTATTCTATTCTATTCTATTCTCTTTCCTCTTCCTTTCTCTCGTTCCTTCTTTCTTCTATTCTATTCTATTCTCTTTCCTCTTCTCTTTTCTCTTCCTTTCTCTCGTTCCTTCCTTCTTTCTTATTCTATTCTATTCTATTCTATTCTATTCTATTCTATTCTATTCTATTCTATTCTATTCTATTCTATTCTATTCTATTCTATTCTATTCTATTCTATTCACATGGAATGATCACATGGCCATGGGGATGCAGCAATGGCCGTAACTGTGAAAAAATGTCAAAAGTCTAATGAATTTAGATGAAGATCTAGGATTCAGCTAAGACCGTGATGGGCGAGCCCAGTTCGAATCCCTAGTGAAGGTCTCCCATGTGAGCAGGGGGTTGGGCTAGATGACCCCCAAGTTCTTTTCCAACTCTACTGTTACCGTTAACTGATTTCTGTCCGAGTTTAAATCAGAGCAGAGCAAAAGTTAGCAAGATGATTGATCGGTTGCTGGCCAGGGAGGAAACACCTTTGCAAGAAAGTCCAATTTTTCAAGCTCTTGAATTCCATCCGCCATGAATAATCTGGCCCTTATCGCATTGCGAGACCACAATTTTTTGCCATTTCTCTAAATCAATACCGTAACCAAAATTTTTCCCCCACGCTATCATTGATTCTCTAACTTGTTCTCCTTCCAGTTTTACTTCTAACAGATATCCATACAACTTTTTAATTATATTTATTATTTGGGCTTCTATGATCATCAGAGCCCATTAAAATCTTGTCTAATTAAGTCAGAACATTATAAAAACCTCCTTGTTTGAGATCTTCTCGATATCTAGAAAATATTTGCATATATGAAAACCAGTCCATCTTATATCCCTGATCTTCTAATTCCTGCTTTAATTTAAGCTCACCCTTTTCATCCAACAATTCACTATACCTAATAATTTATTCCCTTTTAAGTATTACTGGATATGAAAAAAGCTTCAGTTGTAGGTACCCAGATTGGAATCTTCAAATAATGATATTTTTTGACCTTCTCCCAATTCAAACATAAAACTTCACGTATCTGATGTCTTCTAAAATACCCTTGTATTTTTGTGCCTTTATACCCTCGTGAAGGCTGGCCAGCGGGGCTAAAAACCTCCCTGTCGCACGGAGAGGTTTTTCTCTGCTCGAAATGATTCAATTCCCGTGTAAAAAAAAAAAAGAAAAAGAAAAAGAAACAGAGCTAGTTTTGTCTTGCTGGATTTGGACCGACGCCTGATGCTTAAAGCAAAGGCCATTTTTGGCACTTCCTCAGATAGTTTCGTTTTTGCAAAGATAAGTTTAACTCCTTTGAGTCCTGTTAGAGAAAAAACCAGAATATCTCCGTGACCCCCATCGCTGGTGCACCCCAGTTTTCTGTACAGTTCTCCCCTGAGGACCATTCAGTAACAGGGAGTCTTCAATTTATGGCAGGGGTGAAATGCTCCCGGTTCGGACCGAATCTCCTAATCCGGTAGCGATGGCGGCGAGTAGTTCGGAGAACCGGTAGCAAAAATCCCTGTCCTCCCCCATGCCCAGCTGAGCTGCACAATCGTCAGAGGCTTTTTTTTTTAGTTTTAAAACCATTTTTTCTACAACCTCTTTCCTCGAAAAAATGCTTTTAAAAGTTTTAAAAAAAAAAGCCTCTGACGATCGCGCAGCACAGCTGGGATCGTCAGAGGCTTTTAAAAGCATTTTTTTAAAACAAACTCTTCGGTTGAAGAGGTTGTAGAAAAAATGCTTTTAAAAGTTAAATAAATAAATAAATAAATAAATAAATAAATAAATAAATAAATAAATAAATAAATAAATAAATAAATAAAGGATTCAAAAAAAGATGGACAGATTTGAACCCTGGGCCCGATCCAACAACATGAAATTGAATGTGGAGGAAAGCAAGATTTTACACTTAGGCAGGGAAAAAAAACCCAGAGCTACAAGCACAGATTGGGGCGAAACGTGGCTCATAAAACAGTAACTGTGAGAGGGATCATGGATACGGTCAATATAAGCCAGCAGTGTGGAATTTAATCCGCGAGAGAAGCAACTTAGAACTAAGGAGAAATTTCCTGACAGCGAGAACAATTAACCGGTGGAACGACTTGCCACCAGAAGTTATGGGTGTTTCATCCCTGGTGGCTTTTAAGAAGAGATTGGACAAACATTTGTCTGAAATGGCATAGGCTCTCCTGCCCGAGCCGGAGGGGTTAGACTAGATGACCTCCAAGCTCCCTTCCAGCTCTATTCTCTTCTCCTTGAAGACAAAAACCCCTTGATATAGGATTCAGAAATCGGCTTTCCAAGGTCACCCCCGCATTCCGGTAAGGAGCAGCCCCCGTGTGGTGCAAATAGCATTTTGGAGAAGTTGTGTACGAACTCTTGTGGGTGGAGGTGAAGGAAAGGAGCTGGGGTGGTGCAGGGAGGAAGTTTGATGTAATCCTTGGCTGTTTTCTGGTCATTGTTTTAAATCAACTGGAATGCAGGCTCGGCCAAGAATCCCTTGGCAGGAATAGCCACGTTGTTTTTTTTTCCCCCCTTTCTCAAAAATGCTGGATCTGGATGAAATTCCTCTTTGCTTTCCAAATGGTGAAATTTGGACATGGGTTCTGGGGTGGGGTGGGGTGGGAGGGAGGGGGAAGGGAGCGGAGATCGTCGGGGTCTCCAAACTGGAGAGGATAAAGTCATTGGGTCAAATTTGAAGATCGTAGGTAGTTCCTCGGCTTGTGACCGCAACGGAGCCCAAAATGGCTGGGGCTTAAGGGAGACCGTTAACGTGAGATGAATTTTGCCTCGTTTTACGTCCTTTCTTGCCGCCGGTTGTTAAAAGTGACTCTCCGCAGGTGTTAACTCAGTAGGACGGATGTTAGGGGAATCTGGCTTTCCCCGTTGCCTGGAGGTGTCTCGGCTCTTTGTGTTAATAAACAAAGGTGTTATGGAAGCAGAGTTCTCTTAGTAAGCGGGAGTCTAACTTCCAACTTCAACGACTTTCAGCCGCTGACTTTGATGGCTCAGTGGCTAAGACGCTGAGCTTGTCGACCAGAAAAGTTGGCAGTTCGGCGGTTCAAATCCCTAGTACAGGTCTCCTGCGGGGTTGGACTAGATGACCTCTAAGTTCCCTCCCAACTCTGCTACTGAAAGGCAGGATGAGAAGCAAACTAACCAAGGAGAGAAACAACCTACAACTAAGGAGAAGTTTCCTGACAGTTGGAAAAATTAACCAGCGGAATAGCTTGCCTCCAGAAGTTGTGAATGCTCCCACGCATTCGCAACTTCTTGTGTTGGGTTGGGGAAGACTGTTTTGGCCCTCCCCAGACTCCCAGAGAGTCTCTGGAGCTAGGTGAGGCATGCAAGGAGTGGGGGGGGGGAGGTTTGTCGCGCACACATGCGCGGGGCGTATAGAATTATGGGTGTGGGCATTTACACGTACAATGACGATACAGTTATTTATTTAGTTATTATTTAAAGAAGAGATTTGTCTGGAATGGTATAAGGCAGGGGTCTGCAACCTTAAACGCTCAAAAGAGCTATTTGGACCCGTTTCCCACAGAAAAGAAAACACCGGGAGCCACAGAACATGACCCCCCCTAGCCACGCCTACCCAGCTGGTCATTAGGGCAGAGAACCAGTTGTTAAAAAACACAAGGAACCACAAAACCGTTTTGACATCTCCCTCTCTCCCCTCTTTCTCTGTATCTCTCTATGTCTCTCTCTTTCTCCCCCCTCTCTCTGTCTCTCTCGTCCCTCCCTCTCTATCTTTGTCTCTCTGTCTCTCTCTCTCCTCCCTCTCTCTGTATCTCTCTCTCTCCCCCCTCTCTCTGTATCTCTCTCTCCCCCCTCTCTGTATCTCTGTCTCTCTCTCCTCCCTCTCTGTATCTCTCTCTCTCCTCCCTCTCTATCTCTCTATGTCTCTCTCTCTCTCTCTCTCCTCCCTCTCTCAATATCTCTCTGTCTCTCTGTCTGTCTCTCTCTTTCCTCCCTCTCTGTAGCTCTCTATGTCTCTCTCTCTCCTCCCTCTCTCAGTATCTCTCTGTCTCTCTGTCTGTCTCTCTCTCTCCTCCCTCTCTCAATATCTCTCTGTCTCTCTGTCTGTCTCTCTCTTTCCTCCCTCTCTGTATCTCTCTATGTCTCTCTCTCTCCTCCCTCTCTCAGTATCTCTCTGTCTCTCTGTCTGTCTCTCTCTTTCCTCCCTCTCTGTATCCCTCTGTCTCTCTCTCTCTCCCCCCTCTCTCTCTGTATCTCTCTATGACTCTCTCTCTCCCCCTCTCTGTTTCTGTCTCTCCTCCCTCTCTCTTTATCTCTCTATGACTCTCTCTCTCTCTCCCCCTCTCTGTATCTCTCTGTCTCTGCCTGGCTGCTTCTCCATCACCCGCGGTCGCCCTTCTCAGGCCAGGTGAGGAGTGACTGGGAGGGGCGGGCGAAGGGCGGGGCCAGCCAGTGGTGGGATCACCACACATGGAGCTACAGCAGAGGGCCCAAAGAGCCCTCATTTGGCTCCCGAGCCGCAGGTTGCTGACACCTGGTATAAGTTTTTCTGCCTGAGCTGGGGATTGGACTAGAAGACCCCCAAGGCTCCTTCCAACTCCGTTATTCTGTATTCAACTAGCACGTTTTAAGTCTTTTATTATTACACTTTTAACATTTTATAATAATTAGGAATCTAGTTTCTGGCTAGTTTCTTTTAATAACATTTCACTGTTTTCATAATAGGAGGAGTCTTTAACAGCGCCTTTTCCCGACGCTAGCCAACGTTGCTTCCTACTAAACTCTTTAATATTTTTATAATATTAAATATTAAAAAAAATATTTAATATTTTTATAACAAAAACCCCGGAAGGCATCTATCTTAGTAGCCCTTTTTCCAGCTAGCAAGTCAAAATGCTTCTCACAGTTCTAAAAGATGCTACTTGGGTGCCTTTCTGGTATTTTAAAAAAAACCAAATACAGCTACTTTGCGTTCACCGGCAGAAGCAACTGTGTGGTTAAAAGGTTTCGTTTTTGTATTTTTAACAGATGAGAACCGTTGCCGATTTCGAGAATGCTTTCATTGTTATTTTAGTTGCTTGGTTCTTGTTTGTTTTTCCTCTGCATCGCCACTCCCGCCTCTATATTTGCTTTAACTATTTCTGTTGTAATTTCTCTTTCCTCTGATTTAAATATCCGTATGCACCTCGGCTCCTGGATTCATTCATTTCCTACATTTATGCAATATGCTCAGAGTCATCTTCTGATTGAGCAGGCTTGTTGAGATGCTAAACTATTTAAAAAAAACCAACAACTTTAATCAGGGTCGTAAGTAATTAAACATTTAGCCAATATCTCTCTCTTCCCTTCCCTTCCCTTCCCTTCCCTTCCCTTCCCTTCCCTTCCCTTCCCTTCCCTTCCCTTCCCCTTCCCTTCCCTTCCGTTCCACTCTCTTCCCTTCCCTTCCCTTCCCTTCCCTTCCCTTCCCTTCCTTCCACTCTCTTCTCTTCTCTTCTCTTCTCTTCTCTTCTCTTCTCTTCTTCTCTTCTCTTCTCTTCTCTTCTCTTCTCTTCTCTTCTCTTCCCGTCTCTTCCCTTCCCTTCCCTTCCCTTCCGTTTCTCTTCTCTTCTCTTCTCTTCTCTTCTCTTCTCTTCTCTTCTCTTCTCTTCTCTTCTCTTCTCTTCTCTTCTCTTCTCTTCTCTTCTCTTCTCTTCTTTCTTTCTGTGTGTTGTGGTTATCCACTCTGCCCTTGCTTAATACAGATGGTCCTTGACTCACAACAGTTTATTTTAATGGCTTTTTTTTTAGTCTTGGGGGTTTTAATATTTAGCCAAACCATTGAATCAGTTTTAAATTGTGTCTACTTTTTTATTATTGGCTGTACCACCGCCCTGAGTCCCTCCGGAGAAGGGCGGTATAAAAATTTGATTAAATAAAATAAAATAAAATAAATAAATAAATAAAATATTTAGAGACCAAAATTACAAGCGACTTATGAACCGTTTTTCACACTTATGACCCATTGCAGCATTTCCATGATCACGTAATGCAGATGCTGGGCAGCTGACTCGTCTTTATGACGGCCTCAGTGTCCCAGGGTCACGCAGTCCCCTTTTGCCTCCAGAAGTTGTGGGAGCTCCAACCACTGGAAGTTTTTAAGAAGAGATTCCGCTCCCGTTTTGTCTGAAATGGTAGAGGGCATCGGGCCTGAGCAGGGGGTTGGACTAGATGACCTCCAAGGTCCCCTCCTCCTTCTTCTTCGTCTGTTCTCTTACTGGCCCGCTTCTTGGTTTTTTTGCGGTCAGTTGGAGAAAGAAACATTCCGCCTCCATCTGGTTCTCCAACACAGGCAAGCGAGTTCTTTTTTTCTGACTCGGATGAAATCTCTCTCCTCGGCTGTACAATCTGGCACAGAAGAGAGACCTTGTCGTGGCCTTGATTCGCTGTCCCGAAGCCAGTTTCTCGAGGAGGAGAACACGGCAAGAGTGAGGCCTGGCTTCTTTCCAGGCTCTGCAGGAATCCCTCTCAACTTTATTCCCCATTTAAGAAAAGAAAAGAAAAAAAAAGAAAGAGGTGTAGAAGGGATTGTAGCTGAGTCCGATTTGCTTTGATCCCAGTTTGGAAGTTGATACTTCAGCTTCAGGTGACACCAAGTGTTTAAATGCTGCTTAATAATGCCTTGGTGAGACCAAACTTGGAATATGGCCTCCAGTTTTGGTTGCCATGAATAGAATAAGAATTAGGAAAGAAGGAAGGAGAAGAGGAGTGGAGAGGAGAAGAGAATAAGGAAAGAAGGAGAATAAGGAAAGAAGGAGAATAGAACAGAATAGAATACAATTCTATTCGGCTTAATGGCATTGTAAGCCATCCTGAGTCTCCGGAGAAGGGCGGCATATAAATTGAACCAATAAATAAATAAATAATAGAATAAGAATAAAATTAGAATTCAGAAAGAGTAGAGTAGAGTGTAGAGTAGAGTAGAGTAGAGTAGAGTAGAGTAGAGTAGAAGTAGAATAGAATAGAAATAGAATAGAATAGAATAGAATAGAATAGAATAGAATAGAATAGAATAGAATAGAATAGAATAGAATAGAATAGAATAGAATAGAATTCTTTATTGGCCAAGTGTGATTGGACAGACAAGGAATTTGTCTTTGGTGCATATGAATTGAATAGAATAGAATAGAATAGAATAGAATAGAATAATAGAATAGAATAGAATAGAATAGAATAGAATAGAATAGAATAGAATAGAATAGAATAGAATAGAATAGAATGTGGAAAGGAAGAAATAGAATAGAATTTAGAACAGAATAGAAATAATAGAAATAGAAATAGACTTGACTTGACTTTACTTTACTTTACTTGACTAGAATAATAGAATAGAGTTGGATGGGACCTTGGAGGTCTTCTAGTCCAACCCCCTGCTTTGGCAGCAAACCCTGCACCATTTCAGACAAATGGTTATCTAATCTCTTCTTGGGCTGGATAATTATTTGTCAAAGAGACGTTGTGACTCTAGAAAGAGCGCAGAGAAGAGCAACCAAGAGGATTAGGGGTCTGGAGGCTAAAACTATACAAGGGTTACAAGAAGGGTTGCAGGAATTGGGTATATGTCTAGCCTAACGAAGAGAAGGACATGGGGTGACATGATAGCAAGCCTTCAATATTTGAGGGTGCTGCCCCAAAGAAACTTAATCTCCAAAGCTCCTGTAAACACGACAAAATACAATGGGTGGAAATGAATCCAGGAGAGAAGCAACTTAGAACTAAGGAGAAATTTCCTGACAGTGAGAATAATCAACCAGCGGAACAACTTGCCTCCAGAAGTTGTGAATGCTCCAACACTGAGGCTTTTAAGAAGAGATTGGACAACCATTTGCCAGGAATGGTCTAGGGTCCCCTGCTCGAGGAGGGGGTGGACTAGAAGACCTCCAAGCTCCCTTCCATCTCTTCCGTTATCCCGTTCCCTTCATTTTTAACGTCAAAGAGAGGAAGTCGGTTGCCAGAGATTCCCAATAACTTTTTTTGGCTTGTGAGAAAATTTCATTTTCCCACTCTTTTTGTCATTTTGTTTCTGTATTTTCAGTCCTTGGAGGCTGGGAAGAGCAGTTCGCGTTCAGATTTATAAAGATTTCTGCTGTGTCGCTGAAGAGAATTCGGCATTTCTCCGCCGAGTTTCCTCTTTTAGCAGCCAGGAGCAATGTCCTTTCTGAACGCATGTTCAAGGGATAAATATACCGGCCGTTCTCCATTCCTCAACAGTTGCTCACCGCTATTTTATAGTCCGGCTGTGGATTGAGTTACGTCTGCCGTTGTGTCCTCCTCAAACGAGAGTTTTTGTCGTCATGGCTAACGGTGGCGGGACGAGGGCTTTTTTTAAACGTAGGTGTCTGTTTCTCTGGAAAGGGTTTTCGGGCGGCCCCTTCAGAAAGTCCCTCCAGAATCCATCCACAAAGGAAAAGTATTACCACAGAACAACAGGCTCTGGAAGGGACTTCGGAGGTCATCTAGCAGGGGACCCGATACTCTTCCAGACAAGCGGCTGTCCCAACGGGTGGGCAAAACTCACTGAACTAAATTCCCCACTGAGTGATGTAAATTCTGGGCCCAATTGTGGTCGTAAGAGACCACCATTGAGCCAAGCTGAGAAGGATACAAATTGGGATCGTATAACCCAGGAGTCAGCAACTTGTGGCTCTGGAGCCAAATGCGGCTCTTTCACCCCTCTGCGGGGGCGGCTACCTGTCACCTCACAAGCACCAAAGTACGACACCTGCCAGCACATGATTTATTGAGCTTTTCAACCCCTGGTAGGCCGACCATTGGATAAATCCAAGAAAAGAAAAGTTTCAGAAAGAAAACAGAACGTTTAATTCAACTCCATAGGCTAGTTTTGTGGCCGCTCAGGAAATAAGTCAAGGGTTTTGTGGCTCCCGGTGTTTTCTTTTCTGTGGGAAACAGCTCCAAATGGCTCTTTTGAGTGTTTAAGGTTGCAGACCCCTGGTATAACCGCAGGGGACAGTGCAGCTACCGAAAATACAGTGCCCTGATTTTGATCACATGCTCACTGAATGATACTGAGATGGTCATAAGTCTGAGGACCTGTCCTGAGTCAGTTTTGTAAGGCAAGGGCTACAACTGTGTTAAAACCGCGATCTCATAAACAACAGTAAGAAAATACAGAGGTCTTCCAGGCCAACCCCTTCCTCAGGCAGGAAACCATTTCAGACAAACGGCGATCCAATCTCTTCTTGATAACCTCCAGTGATGAAGTTCTCCCCTCCAACTTCGGAAACTCTTCCATTGAATAATTGTGTTCATTGTCGTGGAATTCCTCCTTAGTTCTAAGTTGCTTCTCTCCTTGATGAGTTTCCCCCCACTCCGTTTCCTTCTTGTCCTTCCCTCGGGGGCTTTGGAGAAGAGCTTGACTCCCTCTTCATTGTGACGGGGGGCAAAAACTCTCCTCCATCGCCCTTGGCAAGAACACTCCAAAATTTTTTGCAATTATTGCTCCATATATCCAGAGGTCTGGAAAGAGACTTACAATAAGCCACGAAAGCTTTTAATAAGATCGTGACTAATTAGACTGAGAAATGGAAATGGACTTTTAAGAGGCCAGGTAGCTACAGGTATACAGTATAACAGTATAAGGTGTTATAAGGTGTTGTACAGTATAACAGTATAAAATGTATATACAGTATAAGGTATAAAGGAGAATATTTGTACCTCAGGGTTGACATGTTGGTGGTCTCTGAGCTGGCTGGTTTTCTTCCAGACGTTTCATTACCAAACTGAGTAACATCATCAGTGCTGGTAAGGGAGTGCAGTTTGCTGTCTGTTTATATTCTAATGGCTTATCCTGGGTTGGTTTTAGAAATTCTTTGTTTGGGCTATTTATTGTTGGCTTCCTTTGAAGTTTCTCGATTGGGGTATTGTTTATTTTTTGTTTATTTTTGGATTGGTTTGATGAAGTCAATCTAATACCCTCATCTGGGTGCTGATTGCTGGGTGGAGAAGTGCTGGGGTGTTTATCGGGCTGGGTGATAGTCCCTTTTGCATATTCTACAGACGTCGTTTATGTCTATGGGTCTGTTGATGGCTGATTTGTCAGCGTGCCTAGAAATCTAGAAATCCCCTGGTGTTTTTGGATTTGGCTTAGTCTAGGACAGTGGTGAAATCCAAATTTTTTCACTGCCGGTTCTGTGGTGTCGGTGGCTCGGTGGGCGTGGTGTGGCTTGGTGGGTGTGGCAGGGGAAGGATACTGCAAAATCCCCATTCCCCACCCCCACTCCTGGGAGAAGGATACTGCAAAATCCCCATGCCTACCCCACTCTGGGGCCAGCCAGAAATGGTATTTGCTGGTTCTCCAAACTGCTCAAAATTTCCGTTATCAGTTCTCCAGAACCTGCTGGATTTTACCCCCTGGTTTAGGATATTCACCTTTTCCCAAATTGAAACTCTGGTTAAATCTGTCATGTTGTGAAATTCTCATCATGCCTTCTGGCTGCTAGTTGTTTGACTAGCGTAAGGTGTTATTTTTCAAGGTGGGAAATTCTGGGAATTGAAATCCATGTATGTGAAAGTGGTCCAGGCAGCTTGAGAAAACTAGATCTAGATCAGGGGGTCTCCAACCTTGGCAACTTTAAGGCTTGTGGGAACTCCTGCCTGGCTGAGGAACTCTGGGAGTTGAAGTCCACAAGCCTTAAAGTTGCCAAGGCTGGAGACCCCTGATCTAGATGATGGTAACACCCAATTCAAGTTCACTCGACCATGTTACTTCTGCGTCTAAAAACTCTGGTCCCAGAATAGACAAGTCACGTTCTCCCATACTAACCTTGGATCGACCTTGTTGAGAAGAGACAAAACACACTGGAGAAGCTTCACAAGAGCCCCACACCAAAGGGGCCCGACACGGCCAGCATAAGGAAGGAATTGTTTGTCTCCCACACACACTCTACTCGCTGACAACACCAAGTCTTTTGTCTCCTCACCAAAATGCCATTCCTCTACTTTCCCCCACCACCACTGTAAGTTTCATTCTTCTGAACAATCCCTTCCCACCTTTGAGAAAAAGCATGTGAGAAAAAGGCTTGGCTTGCACCCGTGTTTAATTCTGTTCCTTGTTGTTGATGGTTCAGCAAGGCACCCACCCAGGTCACGAAGTGGTATAGTTAAGGACGCTAAGAGAGACCTAAATCTCAGAGCGGCCAAACTCTATGGAGAGGTCATCCACACAATCTAGAATTGAGATGGGGTGATCTTTGGAAATTGATTGCAGATAGACGTCAGTTTACAACCACTTCCTATTCCTAATTCTATTTTCTATTTTCTATTTTCTATCTCTCTTCTCTTCTCTTCTCTTCTCTTCTCTTCTCTTCTCTTCTCTTCTCTTCTCTTCTCTTCTCTTCTCTTCTCTTTCTCTTCTCCTTCTCTTCTCTTCTCTTCCCCTTCCCTCCCCTTCCCTTCCCTTCCTTCCCTTCCCTTCCCTTCCCTTCCCACCCTGTCTCTTCTCTTCTCTTCTCTTCTCTTCTCTTCTCTTCTCTTCTCTTCTCTTCTCTTCTCTTCTCTTCTCTTCTCTTCTCTTCTCTTCTCTTCTCTTTCTCCTCTCCTCTCCTCTCCTCTCCTCTCCTCTCCTCTCCTCTCCTCTCCTCTCCTCTCCCCTCCCCTCCCCTCCCCTCCCCTTCCCTTCCCTTCCCTTCCCACCCTGTCTCTTCTCTTCTCTTCTCTTCTCTTCTCTTCTCTTCTCTTCTCTTCTCTTCTCTTCTCTTCTCTTCTCTTCACATGAAATTCAGTGAACTGAACATTTAAAAACGTACCACAAATACCATTGACTGGCGCTGATAGTTGATATGGGTTGCTGCCAGCATTCTAGGTATCAACCAAGTATCTTCTTAAAATATATGATGTTCCGAGTAGTGCAGTTTTTTTTTTGCAGTTCCGCTGATGTTATTGTAGGAAGCTGCAGTTTCTTGATGTATTTTGCAAAAATTCTTGGACACGGCACCAAGTGTACCCAATGACAATGGGTATCCGTGTCACATGTTTCATCCATAATCGCGTAGTTTCGATGGCCAGGTTGCAATATTTCGTGATTTTTCCCCAGTTCTTTTTCTTCGACTGGCGTCTCCTGGTATAGCGATATCAATAAATTGTATGCTTCATTTTTTTGATAACTGTGATATCTGGCATGTTGTGTTCCAAATGATGATTCGTCTGTATTTGAAAATAATAATAATAATAATAATAATAATAATAATAATAATAATAATATATTTCCATATTTCCCTATCCAATCCTGTTTCCAAATTGTTTTATCGCCAATAAATGTATTGAGTTGGCAGATACTGCCTAGCCTCATAGTTTTTCTTCACTAATCCATATCCTTAAGTATTTTTACTGCTTCCCCACTAATGTCCTTTTGCATTTCATGTATATAAATCAATGTTTTTCCAGCCTGGGCAACTTTAAGCTGGTGTGGACTTCAAGCTCCCAGAATTCTGCAGCCAGCATGAAATCTGGGAGTTGAAAGTCCACGCATCTCAAAGTCTCTTCAGTTGTGACTGAACAAAGTGAAGAATGGAAAGATTTATTATATTCCTTGACAGTCATCTGGACTAGAGGTCTCCAACCTTGGCCACTTTAAGACTTGTGGACTTCAACTCCCAGAGTTCGAACTCTGGGAGTTGAAGTCCACAAGTCTTAAAGTGGCCAAGGTTGGAGACCCCCTGATCTGGACGATCAAAGTGCTAAGGATCAGCTGTTTCCAAGGAGTATATATAAATCCTTCCATTCCCCACCACTCAGTCAGAACTGAGGAAGCTTCTTGGATGAGAAGCAAAACATCTTCAAATCAAACCAAGAAAATCCAGCTGCCTTTTGAAAAAGCACTTTTGGGACAATCCTGACCTTGGATGGCTGAGAAGCTCCATAGACATTTTTGCCTTGGAGGTTTGGCTAGGGAGAAGCGATGAGATTCATTCGATGGGAGCGGAGATCCTTTATGGCTGGGAAGAGTTTTCAGGCTCTCCCATCGGTTTAGTGGGGAAAGAGAAATAATGAAATATCTTCTGCTTGAAATAGCTGAATGTTAAACCTGGCTACCACCAGCAGAATGCGGAGATTGCTTGAAGGCTGAACCTTGGAATGGGTGAACTTTTTGCCCTCTCTCGGATAAGGGAGGGATCTAGATAGAGAAAGAATGCTTAGAAGTAAAGGCCTGGCTTATGGAGATTACCAAATCCCTCTGGGCAACTGGATCCTTCCTGCTGAAGGCTGATCCCCGATTCCCAAGAATGAAACTCATCTTGCCTGTTGGGAAGGGATTTTCAATAAAAGGGGGAAAGAAATCCAATATTTCCCTTCCCTCCCTCCCTCCCTCCCTCCCTCCCTCCCTCCCTCCCTCCCTTCTTCTTCTTTCTTTCTTTCTTTCTTTCTTTCTTTCTTTCTTTCTTTCTTTCTTTCTTTCTTTCCCTACCCTTTCCTTTCTTTTCTTTCCCTCTCTCCCTCTCCCTTTCCTCTCCTTTCTTTCCCCCTCTCCTTTTCCTCTTTCTTTCTTTCTTTCTTTCCGTCTCTCCCTCTCCCTTTCCTCTTTCTTTCTTTCTCTTTCTTTCCATCTCTCCCTTTCCTCTTTCTTTCTTTCCCTCTCCCTCTCCCTTTCCTCTTTCTTTTTTCCCTCTGTCCCCTTCCTTCCTTCCTTCCTTCCTTCCTTCCTTCCTTCCTTCCTTCCTTCCTTTCTTTCTTTCTTTCTTTCCTTCCTTTCTTCCTTCCTTTTTCTTTCTTTCTTTCCTTCCTTCCTTCCTTCCTTCCTTCCTTCCTTCCTTCCTTCCTTCCTTTCTTTCTTTCTTTCTTTCTTTCTTTCTTTCTTTCTTTCTTTCCCTCTCCCTTTCCTTCCTTCCTTCCTTCTTTTTTCTTCCTTCCTTCCTTCCTTCCTTCCTTCCTTCCTTCCTTCCTTCCTTCCTTCCTTCCTTCCTTCCTTCCTTCCTTCCTTCCTCTTCCTTCCCTCTCTCCCCTTCTCCTCCCCCTCCCCTCCCTTTTGTTCCAAAGGGTGGGTGTCACCCCAAACAGGCTCTCCTTCTAGGCATCCACCAGCCCACACGCCGTAGTTAGCTTTTGATGCCCATCTTTTAAAACACGTTCGGAAGGTATCTTTCGCCTATTATACAAAATACACCCCTGCGGATACCAAAGGGTAAAGCTTTGGTAAACCCCATCGCAGCCCCCCCCCCCCACGTGTGCCTGTGCCTGTGTTGTTGTGTGTAGGAGAGGATGTGAAAAGTTTCAGGGCGATGTCGCAATCTTTCCACTGTGCAATCAGATCCTGGCCCAGTTCAAGATGTCCTATCGGGCGGATTTTGATTCACGAGATGAGTAACTGGGCTTAACAGGATGCTGAAGTCTGGATACCATCTGGAGAGGTGGAGTCCAAAGGAGGCCAGGTCACCCTGGGTTCAAAGATTGGGAGCCTGCAGGTACAGGTAAATGAAGGCCTGACAAATGGGGGTTTGGATCCTGGCTTAGTTAGGGTTTATTTATGCATTTATGTCTCCCTCCCTCCCTCTTTCTTTCTTCTTTCTTTCTTTCTTTCTTTCTTTCTTTCTTTCTCTTTCTTTCTTTCTTTCTTTCTTTCTTTTCTTTCTTTCTTTCTTTCTTTCTTTCTCTTTTCCTTCCTCCCTGCCTCCTTCCTTCCTTCCATCCCTCCTCCTTCCTCCCTCCCTCCCTCTCTCTCCCTCCCTCCCTCCCTTTCTTTCTTTTCCTTCCTCCTTGCCTCCTTCCTTCCTTTCTCCTTCCATCCCTCCTCCCTCCCTCCCTCTTTTTTTTTCTTTCTTTTCCTTCCTCCTTGCCTCCTTCCTTCCTTTCTCCTTCCATCCCTCCTCCCTCCCTCCCTCTCTTTCTTTCTTTCTCATCCTTCCTCCCTGCTTCCTTCCTTTCTAATCCTTCCTGCCTGCCTCCTTCCTTTCTTCCTCTCTCCCTCCCTCCCTCTCTTTCTTTTCCTTCCTTCCTTCCTTTCTCTTTTCTTTCCTCCTGGCTCCTTTCTTTCATCCTTCCTCCCTCCCTCCCTCTCTCTCTCCCTCCCTTCCTCCCTCCCTCCTTCTTTCTTTTCCTTCCTCCTTGCCTCCTTCCTTCCTCCTTCCATTCCTCCCTCCCTCCCTCTCTCTCTCTTTCTTTTTTTCATCTTCCTCCCTGCCTCCTTTCTCTTTCCTTCCTTCCTCTTCCTTCCTCCCTGCCTCCTTCCTTCCTTCCTCTTTCTCCCTCCCTCCTCCATTTCTTTCTTTCTCTCTCCTTCCCTCCCTCTTTCTTTCTTTCTCTCTCTCCCTCCCTCCCTCCCTCTTTCTTTCTTTCTTTCTTTCTTTCTTTCTTTCTTTCTTTCTTTCTTTCTTTCTTTCTTTCTTTCTTTCTTTCTTTCTTTCTTTCTTCTTTCTTTCTCACCTTTATTATTTTTACAAATACAGGTCCTTCTTACAACTGTTCTTTTAGTGGCCGCGAATCCGGCTTCCCCATTGATTTTGCTGGTCAGAAGGTCGTAAAAAGGGGACCGCGTGACCTCTGGGGCACTGCAACCAGGGGGTTGGGCTAGAAGACCTCTAAGTTCCCTTCCAACCCTGGTATTCTGTTAAGGCACAGGATGCTATCAAACACGGAATCTATTTTAACCCGTGTTAGGAAAAAAAGGGGTGGAGATTAAGAATGTGATCAGTATTGTTAAGCAAATTAAATACCCAAACGACACGATGTTTATTAAGCACTAAGAAATGTAATGAATAGAAAAATAATAAAATGCAGATAAAATAAAAGACCAAAAAAAGGAAAAAGAAATAAAATTATCCAGCCTATACCTATGGGCTCACCTGAAGCTTGGCAGTCCATTCCATAGAATTCCAGAGATAGCCAGTTGAGTCTAATACAGCCAACTTTATTATTTATTATTATTTATTAATTTATTAGTTTGATTTATATGCCACCCTTCTCCGAAGACTCAGGGCGGCTTACCATGCAATGCAACTTTAAAGACTTTTTTAAATTTTTTTTTTGGCTCTTGGATTGAGGTTGGCTTGTGCCACGAAAGAGGTGCCTGGCTGTGCCACGATGCCTTCGTTTCCAAGCTTGATTTAAGCTGGAGCAAGAATGCACCTCCTGGGCATGCCAAAATATTTGTGTGCAACGGGTTGCTGGCAAAAACGAGCAGAGACGTTTCCCTGCCTGTTTTTTTTTTTTTTAAGTTGGCTTTTTACGGTCTGTCAATTATTCTCCCAGCTTGATTGCCTTCCCGGTTGTGTTGGACTTCAGCTTCCATAATCTTCAACGGCCCTGTTCAGCAGGATGGGAGCTGGAGTCCCAACAGAACCGGAAGGGAAATCCATTATATCTTTAAACGGTCTCTAAATCAGCGGCGAAATCCAAATTTCTTTTTTCAAACTACTGGTTCTGTGGGCGTGGCTTGGTGGGCGTGGCTTGGTGGGCATGGCAGGGGAAGGATACTGCAAAATCCCCATTTCCACCCCACTCCAGGGGAAAGATACTGCAAAATCCCCATTCCCTTCCCACTCCAGAGGAAGGATACTGCAAAATCCCCATTCTCTCCCCACTCCAGGGGAAGGATACTGCAAAATCCCCATTCCCACCCGACTCCACGGGAAGGATACTGCAAAATCCCCATTCCCTTCCCACCCCAGGGGAAGGATACTGCAAAATCCCGATTCCCTCCCCACTCCAGGGGAAGGATACTGCAAAATCCCCATTCCCTTCCCACTCCAGGGGAAGGATACTGCAAAATCCCCATTCCCACCCCACTTCAGGGGAAGATACTGCAAAATCTCCTTTCCCACCCCACTCCAGGGGAAGGATATTGCAAAATCCCCATCCCCTCCCCAATCCTAGGGGAAGGATATTGAAAAATCTCCATTCCCACCCCATTCTGGGGCCAGCCAGAGATGGTATTTGCCAGTTCTCCGAACTACTCAAAATTTCCGCTACCGGTTCTCCAGAACCTGTCAGAACCTGCTGGATTTCACCCCTGCACTGAGTGAACTGTTATAAATCAAGGATTACCTGTACAATCCCCCAAAATCCTCAACCTTGCTATATTTAGGGAACCTGGTTAGCCATCTTTGTGCGATACATAGCCTTCAAATCTTGGTCTAGTAATCTTCCACCGTGCTCAGCCTATCTCTCTTAATATCTGTGTAAACTTTTCCTTCCTCTCCCAGCGTGTTTATTCCTTTTTGTCACGTACTTTATTGCCCAACCATATTGATTTTATCAGCAAATGGCTAATTTTTCTGCAATGTATTAATTATTTTGAGGTCTAGTAAGCCTGCCCCATCTTGTGGACTACAGAAGCAATTGTAAATATATATTTACAGATACGTATGTATGTATGTATGTATCAATCATGTTTTAACGACCTCATAATCCCTTGCGGGGTGGAGTCTGGGCAACTAAATGGAGCTGAGCGTTTTACTGGCCAGATGCTCTTCCTGTCGCCGGTACGGAGTATAATCAGCAGATATATTCTCAGCGTACCCAGAAAGAGAAAGATCTGCCTCTACCTAGGATCGAACTCACAGCCTCCTGATTGTGAGGTGAGAGCTACACCTCTAGGCCACCGCCGCGCCCCCCTCCCCATATTTATACACACACACACACACAACACAAGACAAATTCCTTGTGTATCCAATCTCACCTGGCCAAAAAAGAATTCTATATCTATCTATTCTATCTATTCTATCTATCTATCTATCTATATCTATCTATCTATCTATCTATCTATCTATCTATCTATCTATCTATCTATCTATCTATCTATCTATCTATCTATCTATCTCTATCTATCTAAATCGTTCGAGGACAAATAGGAAATGTTTGAGAATACAAGGATAAAGGGAACTTCTAACCGAAAATATACAGCTAGTCCTCGATTTACGACCACAATGTAGCCCAACATTTCTGTTGTTAAGTGAGACATTCCTTAACTGAATTTTGCTCCGTTTTACGTCCTTTCTTGCGTGGTTGTTAAGTGAATCTCTGCAGTGGATAAGTTAGTAAGCCGGTTGTTAAGCGAAATCCCGCTTCCCCGTGGACTTTTGCTTGACAGAAGGTTGCCAAAAGGGATCAACGTGATTCCCCGGGACACTCCGACCGTCATAACTACGAGTCATAACTATGAGTCGTGACCATGAGTCATAAATACGAGTCAGTTGCTAAGGATAGGAGTTTTGATCACGTGATCACGGGGATGCTGGAAAGGTCATAAGTGTGAACAACGGTCTGAAGTTCCTTTTTTTAGTGCCGTCGTAACTCTGAACGGTCACTAAACGAAGCGTTAAAAAGTTCTGTACTGGAAAGCACATCTTGATGTGACGAACGGCCAAAATGTCAAAAGCCAATCCGTCGTGAAATGACATCCGATAACGAAGTCCTTCTCTTAGCAAGAGCTTTTATCTAATATTCGATACCGGTCCTCAGGATTTACCGCTGAGGTAGCCGCTCTCTTATATTCCCCTCAGGTTTAGAATAAAAAAAGAAACGGCAGCTAATTCCTAGGGGGGAAAAAAAAAGTAAATAATAATAATAAATATGGGAGATATTGATTTTGAAAAGAGCATTTCGGCCACTCTGAAGGGCAGCGATATTGATACCCGGAATCTTTTGATTGATCTGAGAAAGGAACGAGATCGAATCCTTGAAAATCCCTTACGTCGGCCACTTCCTCCTGAGGAGAAATGGCTGCCCTGCTTTTCACTGGTTTCCCAAATCGTTTTTTGGAATATATATATAGTCAGTCCTCGGTTTACGACCACAAAATCTCTGTGTGGTTAAGCGAGACCTGTTTGTTAAGTGAGGGGTTTTTTTAAACAACTTTTCTTGCCGTTGGTCACTAAGTGAACCACGGCGGTTGGTAAGTTAGTAGGGGCAGTCCTCACCTTATGACTACCACGGACTCTAAAATCTTATGTTTCTTCAGTGAGAAAATTGTTCAGTGAATTTTACACCCCGTTTTGTGACTTTTCTACCCACCGTCACTAAGTGAATTGCAGCGGATAAGTGAGTCACCCGGTTATTAAGTGAACCCGGCTTCCCCATTGATTTTTTGCTGGCCAGAAGGTCACAAAAAGGGGGATCGCGCGACACCCCTGGGGCGTTGCAACCAGGGGGCTGGACTAGATGACCTCCAAGGTCCCTTCCAACTCTTGCTGTTCCGTTAACTCTGCTTTGCAAGGCCTGCTTTGCAATGGAGGACTTGTGGTGTGGGTGGAATGAGGCTAGGTGTGTGCGTGTGTGGGTGTGTAAGAGAGAATAAAAGCATGAATAATCATTGCCTGAAGGAAAGTGTTTGCAGCCACACCTTCCCTGCTCAGGGGTGATTCATAAAGTCTGTTTAAACATTGACTCTCGAGCAACTAACACGGGAATTAAGAGAGTAGCCATCACCCCTCCTACCCCTCCTCCCTCCTCCTCCTCCTCCTTCCTCCTCTTCCCCCTCCTCCTCTTTCCCCCTCCTTCTTCTCCTCCTCCTCCTTCTCCCCCCTTCTTTTCTCTCCTCCTCCCTCCCCCTCCTCCTCCCTCCTCCTGCTCCCCCTCCTCCTTCTCCTCCCCCCTCTTCCTTCTCCTCTTTCTCCTTTCCACTCCTCCTCTTTCCCCCTCCTTCCCCCCTCCTCCCTCCTCCTCCCTTCCTCCTTCTCCCCCCTCCTTCTCCCTCCTCCTTTTCCCTCCTCCTCCGTCCTCATCCTCCCCCTTCCCCCTCCTTCCTCCTCCTCCTCCTTCCCCCTCCTCCCCCTCCCCCTCCTCTTTCTCCTTTCCACTCCTCCTCCTTCCCCCTCCTCCTTGCAAACCTCACTCCCTTCCAGCACTGATGATGTTACCTAGTTGGGTCATGAGACGTCTGCAAGAAAACAGCCAAGCTCAGAGAGCACCAAGGACCCCACAGTCCTTTTCTTCTTCCTCCTCCTCCTCCTCCTCCTCCTCCTCCTCCTCCCCCTCCTCCTAATCCTCCTCCTCCTCTTTGCAAACCCCACTCCCTTCTAGCACTGATGATGCTACCTAGTTGTGTCATGAGACGTCTCCAAGAAAACAGCCAAGCTCAGAGAGCGTCAAGGACCCCACAGTCCTTTTCTTCTTCCTCCTCCTCCTCCTCCTCCTCCTCCCCCTCCTCCTAATCCTCCTCCTCCTCTCTGCAAACCCCACTCCCTTCCAGCACTGATGATGTTACCTAGTTGGGTCATGAGACGTCTGCAAGAAAACAGCCAAGTTCAGAGAGCGCCAAGGACCCCACAGTCCTTTTCTTCTTCTTCCTCCTCCTCCTCCTCCTCCCCCTCCACCTAATCCTCCTCCTCCTCTCTGCAAACCCCACTCCCTTCTAGCACTGATGATGCTATCTAGTTGGGTCATGAGACGTCTCCAAGAAAACAGCCAAGTTCAGAGAGCGCCAAGGACTCCACAGTCCTTTTCTTCTTCTTCCTCCTCCTCCTCCTCCTCCCCCTCCTCATCCCCCCCTCCTAATCCTCCTCCTCCTCTCTGCAAACCCCACTCCCTTCCAGCACTGATGATGCTACCTAGTTGGGTCATGAGACGTCTCCAAGAAAACAGCCAAGTTCAGAGAGCGCCAAGGACTCCACAGTCCTTTTCTTCTTCTTCCTCCTCCTCCTCCTCCTCCCCCTCCACCTAATCCTCCTCCTCCTCTCTGCAAACCCCACTCCCTTCCAGCACTGATGATGCTACCTAGTTGGGTCATGAGACGTCTCCAAGAAAACAGCCAAGCTCAGAGAGCGCCAAGGACCCCACAGTCCTATTCTTCTTCCTTCTCCTCCTCCTCCTCCTCCCCCTCCTCATCCCCCCCTCCTAATCCTCCTCCTCCTCTCTGCAAACCCCACTCCCTTCCAGCACTGATGATGCTACCTAGTTGGGTCATGAGACGTCTGCAAGAAAACAGCCAAGTTCAGAGAGCGCCAAGGACCCCACAGTCCTTTTCTTCCTCCTCCTCCTCCTCCTCCTCCTCCTCCTCCCCCTCCTCCTAATCCTCCTCCTCCTCTCTGCAAACCCCACTCCCTTCCAGCACTGATGATGCTACCTAGTTGGGTCATGAGACGTCTCCAAGAAAACAGCCAAGCTCAGAGAGCGCCAAGGACCCCACAGTCCTATTCTTCTTCCTTCTCCTCCTCCTCCTCCTCCCCCTCCTCCTCCCCCCCTCCTAATCCTCCTCCTCCTCTCTGCAAACCCCACTCCCTTCCAGCACTGATGATGCTACCTAGTTGGGTCATGAGACGTCTCCAAGAAAACAGCCAAGCTCAGAGAGCGCCAAGGACCCCACAGTCCTATTCTTCTTCCTTCTCCTCCTCCTCCTCCTCCCCCTCCTCCTCCCCCCCTCCTAATCCTCCTCCTCCTCTCTGCAAACCCCACTCCCTTCTAGCACTGATGATGCTATCTAGTTGGGTCATGAGACGTCTCCAAGAAAACAGCCAAGCTCAGAGAGCGCCAAGGACCCCACAGTCCTATTCTTCTTCCTTCTCCTCCTCCTCCTCCTCCCCCTCCTCATCCCCCCCTCCTAATCCTCCTCCTCCTCTCTGCAAACCCCACTCCCTTCCAGCACTGATGATGCTACCTAGTTGGGTCATGAGACGTCTCCAAGAAAACAGCCAAGCTCAGAGAGCGCCAAGGACCCCACAGTCCTATTCTTCTTCCTTCTCCTCCTCCTCCTCCTCCCCCTCCTCATCCCCCCCTCCTAATCCTCCTCCTCCTCTCTGCAAACCCCACTCCCTTCAGCACTGATGATGCTACCTAGTTGGGTCATGAGACGTCTCCAAGAAAACAGCCAAGTTCAGAGAGCGTCAAGGACCCCACAGTCCTATTCTTCTTCCTTCTCCTCCTCCTCCTCCTCCCCCTCCTCCTCCCCCCCTCCTAATCCTCCTCCTCCTCTCTGCAAACCCCACTCCCTTCTAGCACTGATGATGCTACCTAGTTGGGTCATGAGACGTCTCCAAGAAAACAGCCAAGCTCAGAGAGCGCCAAGGACCCCACAGTCCTATTCTTCCTCCTCCTCCTCCTCCTCCTCCTCCCCCTCCTCATCCCCCCCTCCTAATCCTCCTCCTCCTCTCTGCAAACCCCACTCCCTTCCAGCACTGATGATGCTACCTAGTTGGGTCATGAGACGTCTCCAAGAAAACAGCCAAGCTCAGAGAGCGCCAAGGACCCCACAGTCCTATTCTTCTTCCTTCTCCTCCTCCTCCTCCTCCCCCTCCTCATCCCCCCCTCCTAATCCTCCTCCTCCTCTCCGCAAACTCCACTCCCTTCCAGCACTGATGATGCTATCTAGTTGGGTCATGAGACGTCTCCAAGAAAACAGCCAAGCTCAGAGAGCGCCAAGGATCCCACAGTCCTTTTCTTCCTCCTCCTCCTCCTCCTCCTCCTCATCCCCTCCTCCTAATCCTCCTCCTCCTCTCTGCAAACCCCACTCCCTTCTAGCGCTGATGATGCTACCTAGTTGGGTCATGAGACGTCTCCAAGAAAACAGCCAAGCTCAGAGAGCACCAAGGGCCCCACAGTTGTCATTGTCCTCCTCCCTCACCTCCCCCAATCCCGCTCTTTCTCGCCCTCCCCCTCCTCCCTGTGTCCCTGGGCCCTGTGATCCACTTTTGGGACCTTCTGACAAGCAAAATCAACCGGGAAGTCAGATTCACTTAACAACCGTATAACTAACTTTTAACGCATGCTGTGATTCACTTAACAACCCCAGCCGGAAAGATGGTTAAAAATGGGCCAAAACCTCACCGAATAACACTCTCGCTCAGCAACAGAAGTTTTGGGGGTCAATTGTGGCCCTAAGTCTAAGGCCCACCTCTATTTGCACATTATCCCTGACGACGTTCTTTTGAGTCCCCTTAGAAATTAATTTAAAAAACAGAAATCAAATGAAGAAATAAGAATATAAAGTGAAATGAGATATTAACATAACTGGATATAAATGTAAATAACCACCCCGGCTAACAAAACAGTGAATTATGAATATTTAAAAATAAAGAGAAGGAGCGGGAGGATAAAAGCTAAGAGGAAAGACGAAAGTCGAGGCAGAAAGTTGTAAAATTGTATATAATTTTTATAATTATTATAAAATTTTTATAATTATAATTTTTATAATAATATAATATAAATACAATAATTATATATATCTGTTGTTAGTATTGTATTTTAACGTCTGATCTATGGGTGTTTTTGTTTTTCTTTTCTTTTGTGTTTTTTTTTTTGCTACTATGTGTTTGGTTTTAAAATGTAAAATCCTCAATAAAAATCATTTTACGGATTTAAAAAAATAGAAATTAATTTAGAAATGAGATACCGAATTCATCTCGGGCGGGCAAATACCTTCTCCTTGCAAGCTGTTTTGTTGGTGAATATTGTGTATTTTTGCTATAATTTTCTTGGTGAGAGAGAGAGAGCCAAAAGACCAGAATTTCCCTTTCCGTCAGTTTCTTTGTTCAGCCAGGGGGAAAAAGGAAGTGGAGGAAAATCATGCCAGAGTTTAAAACCTGCCCCCTTGTGTGTGTGTATTTTGTGTGTATTGTGTATGTATTGCCTGTACTCTGAACAAATAGCTTTACGATTAACCTAACCAGATAGGAACGTTGTTATTCTCCACCCAGTTGCTGCTAAGTCTGCTTGTTTGATAACCAAAGGAATGTAAAAATGAGTAATTACGGCTGAATTATTATTGTTGTTGTTTTTAAAAGGATTTACCTCAGTTTTTCTCCTCCTGGGTACGTACACAGACACAGACACACAACACACACACACACACACACACACACACACGTACTCCTCGTCTTACAACCACAGTTGAGCCCCAGATTTATGTCGCTAAGCTTAAGTTTGTTAATTTTGTCCCGTTTTACGCCCTTTCTTGCCAGAGTTATTAAGTGAATCACTGCAGTGGTTAAAGCTAGTAACGTGGTTGTTAAGTGAATCAGGCTGCCCCCCCCCTTGATTTGGCTGGTCAAAAGTCCAGGACTTTGTTTTTGTTTTAAAATTAAAAAGAAATATTTTATTTAAATCCAGGACATTGCAACTGTCGTAAATACGAGTCAGCTGCCAAGCATTTGTTAAGGGACTTGCGACCGTTTTTCACACTTACGACCCCCCCTCCCCCGGTCAATTCAGATACTTGGTAACTGACTCACATTTATGACGGTCGGAGTGTCCCCGGAGAGAAGGGGGGGGTGTCACGTGATCCTCATTTTGCGACCTTCCGACAAGCAAACTCGACCGGGAGGAGCCAGATTCGCTTAACGACCGGGTTACCAACTCATCCGCTGCAAGCGATCCACTTAACGACAGTCATACGATGAGGCAAACCTCACCGAACGCGTGTCTCACTTATGAGCAACGGAAACGTTGGGCTCCGTGGCGGTCGTAAGGCGAGGACTTCCTTTGGGAAATCCTTCCCTTCGGCACCCTTCGGTCAGAACTTGAAGAAGCTTCTTGGACGGGAAGCAAAACGTCCTCAAAAAGAGGAGGGGGGAAAAAAATCCCGAAATAAATGAAAAAGACCAATTTGCCTTTTGGAAAAAGCACTTTTGGAATGAAGCATTTCCTGGATGGAAATAATCCACAAGGAGAGGCAGTCACATCCAGCTAAACCAATGTTTCTCAACCTTGGAAGCTTGAAGATGGGTGGACTTCAACTCCCAGAATCCCCCAGCCAGCTGGCTGGGGGATTCTGGGAGTTGAAGTCCAACCATCTTCAAGCTTCCAAGGTTGAGAAATACTGAGCTAAACGCTTCTCTGGCTCCAATTTACAAGTGCAACAATTTTACAAGGGCCGCTAACACTTAAATTAAATTAAATTAAATTCTTTTAATTTCTCAACCTTACAGGCAGATCCAACCATCAATTGGGAAAAATGTGACCGTCCTAAACCAAGCCCTCTCCCAAATGAAAACTTAGCTGGTCTGATAAGATGAAGCTTTCCCCTCCCCCCCACCCCCATGCTCCATTGACCTCTTTTCTAATGCAAATCTCTTTATCAACAAAACTTCATTGCCTTGAGGAATCTCCTGTGTGCTGGAGGGGCATAGTATACTCTTTGGAAGGCATCCCCCGTTGAAGCTGATTGCATTAGGACAATCATGTCAGGCATATTCCGTATCCCTCTCCCTTCCAGCGCTGATGATGTTAGCTAGTTGGGTAATAAAACGTCTGCTAACCAAGCACCAAAGGCCCCAGCGATCCCATATTCGTCTGTCCACATTGCAATTTTCCTTCCTGCCTTTTCCGAAGGCATTGCGTGATTTTACAAGAGACCAACGTCTCTCCTTTTAGGAATGTGCAACCTGACCCAGCATGTCCAGGAAATCCGAATGAGGAATTTTGCAATTCGCCCCGGTAACACGTTTCCGGGTTACCTACCGCCCAGGTTAAACTCTCTGTACGGAAGATGGAAGGAATAGCCTCCTCTTTTGATAACCGATATTTCTCTTCCTGGGTTTGGGCCTGATTCAGAGATCTCCGGTTTCGCCCCGAGGATTGCTCGCGGCCACGTTTTGACTTGAGTTCGCCGTGCCGAAACTTGTAATTAGCTGCTTTCAGATTTTAGTCGTCTCTGCCTCTCTCCAGTTCCTCTTGAGCAGGGCTGCGAGAGCTGAGCTGTCATACCTTTCTGCTTTTTTTTTTTTTTAGTGTACAAAGCACTTTTCTTTTTTTGGGGTGTGGGGTGGGGGGAAAATGGGAATGGGCTCTGTCGTTTGATCCACTCGAGATCTACCAATAACTATGGGACAAACAGCACGAAACGCTTGAACTGGAAACGTGGTTAAAGAGGGAAGGTGATTTTGTTGACGTCAATCCCAGCAACTTTTTTTTCCTTCGCTTGCTTCTCCCCCCCCCCCCCATTCCCTCCCCCGCCCCCCCCCCCCCCCCCACAGATGCCTTGCTGGCAGATCTTGAATCGACTACCTCCCATATCTCCAAACGGCCGGTATTTCTGCCGGAAGAAACCTCGTATTCCTATCCAACTGGAAATCACACCTACCAAGAAGTCTCTCTGCCTCCGCCGGTACCCCCTCCACCTTCCACCGAGGCCTTGAACGGGACCGTCAGCATCTCTTTGGAGCAATGGCACCCCGTCCTTCCGAGAAATCCTGCCCAACAGGTAAATTTGACGATTCTTTTCGACTTCGGGTAAAAAGATAGTGTCGTGGTCATCGGCGGCGATGAGAGGTCGTCAGTTAGGAGAATGTCATTGGCTTTTTTTAAAGTTATACTTTAGGGATGTGGTGGCTCAGTGGCTAAGATGCTGAGCTTGTCAATCGAAAGGTTGGCAGTTCGGTGGTTCGAATCCCTAGCGCCGCGTAACGGGGTGAGCTCCCATGACTTGTCCCAGCTTCTGCCAACCTAGCAGTTCGAAAGCACGTTAAAAAAAAATGCAAGTAGAAAAATAGGGACCCCCTTTGGTGGGAAGGGAACAGCGTTCCGGGCGCCTTTGGTGTTGAGTCATGCCGGCCACATGACCACAGAGATGTCTTCGGACAGCGCTGGCTCTTCGGCTTTGAAACAGAGATGAGCAGCGACCCCTAGAGTCGGGAACGACTAGCACATACAGTATGTACGAGGGGAACCTTTAACTTTAAAAAGATGTTATCATGGTCATCGGCAGTGGTGCAGCCGGTGAACCGAGTTTGCCAATCAAGAGATGCGAGGTTTTCAGTTATGAGATCATAATTGGCTTTTTCTAAAGTTATTCTTTGGGATCCTGTCGCAATGATCATCTTTGTAAGGACATAAATTGAGGCAAGAGTCAGTCGTGCTGTGGCCGCTGTTTGAAAAGGGTTCCTTTATTTGTAGACCAGAGATTTAGAATAACAGAGTTGGAAGGGACCTCGGAGGTCTTCTAGTCCAACCCCCTGCTTAGGCAGGAAACCCTACACCACTTCAGACAAAGGGTTATCCAACATCTTAAAAAACTTCCAGTGTTGGAGCATTCACAACTTCTGGTAGCAAGTTGTTCCTCTGGTTAATTGTTCTGACTGTCAGGAAATTTCTCCTTAGTTCTAAGTTGCTTCTCTCCTCGATTAATTTCCACCCATTGCTTCCTGTCCTGCCCTCAGGACAGGAAGAAGAGCTTGACTCCTTCTTCTTTGGGGCAGCCCCTGAGATACTGGAAGACTGCTATCATGTCTCCTCTAGTCCTTCTTTTCATTAAACTAGACATACCCAGTTCCTGCAACCGTTCTTCCTATGTTTTAGCCTCCAGTCCCTTAATCAAAGCTTACTAGAAATAGAAATAGAATAACAGAGTAAGAAGGGACCCTGGAGGTCTTCTAGTCCAACCCCCTGCTTAGGCAGGAAACCCTACACCAATTCAGACAAATGGTTAACCAACATCTTCTTAAAAACCTCCAGCATTGAAGCATTCACAACTTCTCGAGGCAAGTCGTTCCACTTATTCTCACCGTCAGGAAATGTCTCCTTAGTTCTAAGTTGCTTCTCTCCTTGATGAGTTTCCACCCGTCGCTTCTTGTCCTGCCTTACTACCAAAACAAGATTTATTACTATCACCCTCCTCAAAGAAACTATCCAGCAAGGCTGCATTGCTGTATTCTTCTCCTTTTTGAGTCTGTGTGTGCTGAGAGAGAATCCAAGGAATGGGTTAAACTTTTGTTGCCTCCTTCCATTCCTCCAAGACCCTCCTCAAACAAACTATCCAGCAAGGCTGCATTGCTGTATTCTTCTCCTTTTTGAGTCTGTGTGTGCTGAGAGAGAATCCAAGGAATGGGTTAAACTTTTGATGCCTCCTTCCATTCCCAAGACCCTCCTCAAACTATCTAGCAAGGCTGCATTGCTGTATTTTTTTTTGAGTCTGTGCTGAGAAAGAATCCAAGGAATGGGTTAAACTTTTCTTTGCCTCCTTCCATTCCCAAGACCCTCTCCAAACAAACTATCCAGCAAGGCTGCATTGCTGGATTCTTCTCCTTTCTGAGTCTGTGTGCACTGGGAGAGAATCCAAGGAATGGGTTAAACTTTTCTATGCCTTCTTCCATTCCCAAGACCCTCCTCAAACTATCCAGCAAGGCTGCATTGCTGTATTTTTTTTTTTGAGTCTGTGCTGAGAAAGAATCCAAGGAATGGGTTAAACTTTTGATGCTTCCTTCCATTCCTCCAAGACCCTCCTCAAACAAACTATCCAGCAAGGCTGCATTGCTGTATTATTCTCCTTTTTGAGTCTGTGTGCACTGAGAGAGAATCCAAGGAATGGGTTAAACTTTTGTTGCCTCCTTCCATTCCTCCAAGACCCTCCTCAAACAAACTATCCAGCAAGGCTGCATTGCTGTATTTTTTTGGAGTCTGTGCTGAGAAAGAATCCAAGGAATGGGTTAAACTTTTCTTTGCCTCCTTCCATTCCCAAGACCCTCCTCAAACAAACTATCCAGCAAGGCTGCATTGCTGTATTTTTTTGGAGTCTGTGCTGAGAAAGAATCCAAGGAATGGGTTAAACTTTTCTTTGCCTCCTTCCATTCCTCCAAGACCCTCCTCAAACAAACGATCCAGCAAGGCTGCATTGCTGCATTCTTCTCCTTTCTGAGTCTGTGTGCACTGAGAGAGAGAATCCAAGGAATGGGTTAAACTTTTCTTTGCCTCCTTGCTCGTCAGCCTGAGTCATGCAAGCCAAGCCACACCTTTCCTGTGTGTGACTTCCCCTTTTTTCTGACTCTTTCCGACGGAGGCCTCCAGCACGGATAGACGCCTTTGTCCTCTGCTCCTCCTCCTCCTCCTCCTCCTCCTCTTCTTCCTCTAGAACATTCCAGAAGAGAGAATTGAAGGACTCACTCCCCACTTCTGCAAGGAGGAAGCCGAGCACAGCAAGCATCTCTCTCTATCTCTTTATCCTTTTGAGGTCCCTTTTGGAGCATCCCGCAGTCTTTGCAAAAAAGGGGAAATTCGGAGAGGATTTGAGTCACTGCCCGGGCTCTCCGGAGCATACTCCCTGCAAAGGAGTCACCTTTCCAACCCAGAGGACCACGTCTGCCACTCGGGACCGTGGAAAAATGGAGCCCACCGCAGCAGGAGACAACCACGAGGAAAACGTGAGTGGGGAAGAATTGCCTGCGCCAGCCCCCAAGCCCCGGGTTTTAAAGAAACGCGCCTCTTCCAAGCCCAACTTGGCTATGAGAGGCGCTGCGGCCAGAATTAGGGCGAAGGCATTGCTCTCCTCCAGAAAGGCCACCAAGGCCGAGGATTCCTCCGCCCAAAGCCGCCCGAAGGCCTTAGACAGAGACGTTGCAAACGCAGAAAGGGAGGCGGTGCAAGAGAGCCCCCCGGTGGACGAACCGAACAGTTCCCGCGCTTCTCAGCCGTTACAACCTCGAACAAAGGAGGTTCATCAGGCGACTAGCCTGGCTTGGTCACCAGACGGCGCCGGAGAACCACTTTCTCAGCCAGAGTTAGAGCCCGATGAGCTGATGCCCCTTCCTTCTGTGTCAAATCTACTCCCATCGGAAAGCCCTTGGGAGGAGCCGGCTCCTAAGAGGGCAAAGCCTACCCCAGAGGCCACCTTCACTCCTACAGCGGCGGGACTCCGCCCGAAGGAGGCGCAGGAGCCGGAAATCTCCCCGCGAATGAGGCTGATCATTTCACAGGCTATTGCTCAGGGCATTGCTGCAGGCATGCAACAGAACCGGCCGGCAGCCTCTCCAGCCCCTGATACCGTTTTCCACCAGGGGCAGCCTCCTGCGCCTGATAATACAAGGGACTTACCCGATAATACAAGGGATTTACCCGTCACAGGGCTCTTCCGCCCTGCCTTGTTTAAGTCACTTCTCTACAAAGCCAAGGCCACAGCCCGGATGGGAGTGGACCCAGCCGAGTCAGATGGGGCCTTGGGCTTATCTGACCCCAATAATTTGTTGTTCTCCGAGCCCACCACAGATAACGAGGAGATCCCCTCCCCCAAATTGTTCCTGGATGTCGTCCAGCGACAATGGTCCATACCGGGGGCGTACCCAGCCGCCAGCTCGATTGACAAGCGTTTGTACAACGTGGCCGCGAATCTCTCGGCGGCACTGCAAATGCCAACAATCGATGCGCCCGTGGCAGCCTTAGCCTCCTCCACCATGATGTCCAATGATGCGGAGGACGCTTTAAATCCAGAAGACAGGAGGTCGGAGCTGACGCTCCGCAAAGTCCACCATGCAGCTTCCTGGGCGGTTAAGGCGGCTACGGCCGCTTCCTTCTTCAATAGAACTTCCTTGCTCTGGCTCAAACAGCTGCAAGACCGAATCCCAGCCACCGACGTCCGCACTCACCAGGACCTCAACAAGCTGATAGCGGCAGCAGAATTCTCTGCCGATGCCACACTGAACACAGCCAGATTCGCTTCCAGGGCCATCGCCTCCGCCGTGACGGCCCGACGACTGCTGTGGCTCCGTCACTGGCAGGCAGACATGAAGTCCAAGTGGAAGTTGGCTTCTGCCCCCTTCAAAGGCGAGAAGCTATTCGGAGAGGCCTTAGAGCCTATCCTCATAGAGACCAAGGACAAAAAGAAAATCCTGCCCTCTGTGTCCAGACGTTCTGACCAGCGATCCGGAAATCCTTACTTTCGGAAGCCGAACTTCAGACCAGGCGACGCCACGCACAACTTCTCCCAACCACAGAGACAATACTTCCAGCGTCAGGATCGCCAATCGGATAGGACCGACTTCCGAGACAACAACAGACAGCAGCAGTTCCAGGCCAAACAGCCATTTCGAGGCGGCGGCGGCGGCGGCGGCGGAGGAAATCGTCCCTTCCATCGCGCCTCCAGATAACTTCAAATCCAACCCTCCCATTGGTGGCTGGCTAAGCCTCTTCGCGGCTCAATGGGAGGAAACGACCGCAGGGGCCTGGGTCCTAAACACCATCCGATTAGGCTTCGTTCTCAACTTCTTCTCTATGTCCCCAAGGTCTTTTATTCACTGCCCCGTCTCAAAAAACGGAACAAGAAGATCCCACTTGGAAGCTGCAATCCAACACCTGTCCCTCATGCAAGAAGCGGGCATCTTCAATCCCTGCCAGCAGAACATTTCTGGAGAACATCCAAGGTGCACGCAGACTGGCTCAGCCGAGCAGCAGTCAACCACGCAGAATAGCTCCTGCACCCCGACTTGTTCAGGACACTGTCCAAAAGTTTCAGCTCTTCAATCCTGCACCTGTTCACTGCCCCAAGTTTTATGCCCAGTTCGCCACACCGGGGGCGGAAGGGGTCAACGCACTCTGCATTCCATGGCCCCTGGGGGCTGCCTTTTCTTCGCTTCCCCTCATCCCAGGGGTAATCAGAAAACTGCTGGCGGGGATCCTGTCTCCTCACTGGCCCAGAAGGCCACGGTTTACCCATCTAGTCAACCTATCAGCGCCCAGATTCCTTGGTGGGAAGGAAACAGTGTTCCGTGGGCCGTTAGTCATGTGGGCCACAGGACCACGGAGACGTCTTCAGACAGCGCTGGCTCTTCAGCTCTGAAACGGAGATGAGCACCGCCCCCTAGAGTCGGGAACGACTAGCACATACGTGCGAGGGGAACCTTTTACCTTTTTTAATCCTATGTACTTCCTTTTCCTGTTTCTCTCTTTATGTCTCTCTCTCTCTCTCCCCCTCCCCTTTTTGAACTGCTGTGGAGTAGATAACCCTGGGGCATGTCTTCGAATGCGAGTCAACTTACCTTTTTGCTTCCTTACCAAAAGACCAGGTGTTGTCCCTAGTGAAAAAGCTGCACGTGGGAGATGGACTTTTGCTCTGCTAAAGCGACACCTTTGGATGATCACGAGCGTGATCCGAGGAAGGACCATTCGAAAGCAAACGCCCCCCTCCTCTCTTCGTCAACATCTCCGAAAACCCCATCCCTACGTAGGTTACAGGCCCGGGCTTAGTTTCTGGTACTCTGATAGAACTGTCTTTGATTGCGCCGGGGGTTGGGCTAGATGACCTCCAGGGTCCCTTCCAACTCTGTTACTTGATTGTCCTGAGTTGGATGTCTGTAGGGATTCTCTAAACAGAAAGGAGAGGAGAGGAAAGGTGTATACTAGGATAGGATAGGATAGGATAGGATAGAATAGAATAGAATAGAATAGAATAGAATAGAATAGAATAGAATAGAATAGAATAGAATAGAATAGAATAGAATAGAATAGAATAGAATAGAATAGAATTACAAAAAATAAATAAAAATACAAAAAAATATAAAAAATTTAAAAAAGTAAAAAAAAATAAAAAATAGAAAAATAGAAAAAAATTTCTTTGTTGGCCAAGTGTGATTGGACACACAAGGATTTTGTATTTGCTGCATGCGCTCTCAGTAAAATTCTCTTATCTGATGGATATTGTTAATGCCACCCAACAAGGTGTTAGTTTCCAATTTTGAGAAAGTGACAGGTACCCAAAGAGTGATGCTTATCCAGAGGACATGAACAATCACTCTTGTCTACAGAGTCCGTTCTTACCTTTAAAACCACCAAGAAAACACCTTTTGCTCGCGTGGGACTTTTACATTACAATTGCAAGAAGACAAACTAGAGAGCGGCTTTCTAAATGTTGAAATTGTGTTAAAAAATTTTTTTTGGGTAACATTAATGCTCACCAACTGCGCAGCAGAGAGGTCTTTCCCACCACTGAAATGTGGTGAGAAAACTCAAAAGAGATCAGTTGTGGTTCCAGAGAGTCTCATCTCGCTGTGTGTATTAAAAATTGAAAGCGTTTGAATAACTTGCATTAATATTAGAAGTATATAAGTTGCATAATTACTCTGTGTGTCGTGTGATAGTTAAAATATATCTATATCCAAATATGGCTAATTGTCAAATGCTAGAATTAAATAACAGGTGATTTGATATTTTGATGTAAACGTGTCTTCATAGTAGAATCACAAGGATGGGAAATACGAACAGAGAGGTATGAAGAAAAAATTTAAGTTTTTAAGATTAGAAAATGAAAGAATGTATTGTAAAAAAAATGTGTAATAGGGAATAGAAAATAAATGTTATTATGACATTTTGCATATTATAGGGACAGGAGGGGGAAAAAAGCTAAAATAGAGATAAAAAATTAGAGGGGAACTATGATGTATAAATATATTCAGTGGTGAAATTTAGTTTTTTTACTACGTGTTCTGTGGGCGTGACGGGAAGGATACTACAAAATCTCCATTCCCACCCCACTCCTGGGGGAAGGATGTTGCAAAATCTCCACTCCCACCCCACTCTGGAGACAGCTAGAGGTGTTATTTGACAGTTCTCCGAACTACTCAACATTTCTACAGCTGCTTCTCCAGACCTTGCTGGATTTCACCCCTGAATATATTAAGATCTACGGAAGAGTAAGAGTAAGAAGAAGGTTTAGAACTGAAGTAAAGGATATGCACAAATAATATGACACAATGAAAATGAAAAGTTATAATTGTGTATAATAATACGATGTTTATTTTTATTGAAGTGTTTGTAACTGGGGTATCACACCATTCACACATCGATATATATATATATATATATAAATAATACCATGTTTTCCCAAAAATAAGAACCTGTCTTATATATATATATTTTTTGAAACCTGAAATAAGCGTTTAGCCTTACTGCCATGTGCTCAAAAACCCGATTGGGCTTGTTATCAAGGGACGTCTTATTTTGGGGAAAACAGGGTATAAAATTAAAAAAACAAAACTTGGATTGAAGAAAACAAATTGAAGCAGATGTTCTGAGAAGTGTTAATTTCGGAGGACGTTATCGGTGGTTTTGCGAAAATAAAATGTAGAAAAATGCCTTCCAAGTCAAGACAATTGGATCTTTGATGCATTAAACTTGTGAAATATTAAAATGGACGTTGTATTGCATTTTTTGTCAAACTTTTATGTAGCCTAAAGTTGGCTTGGTGGAGGGGGGGGGATAATATGACTGATGGGCGTGGCCAACTTTTTTTAAAAAAACTTTTAAAACCATTTTTTCTACAACCTCTTCGGCTGAAGAGGTTGTAAAAAAATGCTTTTAAAGCCTCTGACAATCCCAACTGATTTGCCTGATCGGTAGAGTTTTTTTTTAAAAAAAAAAAGCCTCTGATGATCTCAGCTGACTTGCCTGATCAGCAGAGGCTTTTTTTTTCCTTTTAAAAACATTTTTTCTACAACCTCTTTGGGCGAAGAGATTGTAGAAAAAATGCTTTTAAAAGCCTCTGATGATCCCAGCTGAGCTGCGCGATCATCAGAGGCTTTTTTTTTTCTTTTAAAAGCATTTTTTCGGCCGAAGAGGTTGTAGAAAAAATACTTTTAAAAGCCTCTGATGATCTCAGCTGACTTGCCTGATCAGCAGAGGCTTTTTTTTTCCTTTTAAAAACATTTTTTCTACAACCTTTGGGCGAAGAGATTGTAGAAAAAATGCTTTTAAAAGCCTCTGATGATCCCAGCTGAGCCGCACGATCATCAGAGGCTTTTTTTAAACTTTTAAAAGCATTTTTTTCAGCCAGAGAAGTTGTAGAAAAAATGCTTTTAAAAGCCTCTGATGATCCCAGCTGAGCCACGGGATCATTAGAGGCTTTTAAAAAAAAACTTTTAAAAGTATTTTTTTCGGCCAGAGAGCTTGTAGAAAAAATGCTTTTAAAAATAATTTTAAAAAAGCCTCTGATGATTGCGCGGCTCAGCCGGGCAATGGGGGAGGGGGGGGTGGCAGGGATTTTTGCTACCGGTTCTCCAGTGAGCCTTAATCTGCCATTGGATCCATACCCTAGAGAGGAAATTGCACCCCTTGGATGCCAGGAGGGCCTTCCGTATCTATATCAAGGGGACAGATCAGTTTGTGTCATTCAAACCTCCAAGTTGAGTAATAAAGTCACAGCATCAACAATAGGCCGGGGGATACGGATGTGCATCGCCAAATCATATTCCGTTGCCTCGTCGGAGTGACACCCTATTCCACTAGAAGTGCGGCCACTACAGACCTCCATTGAGGAGATATGCAGAGTAGTGACATGGTCTTCCCCATCCCCATTTTTACGACCCTATAAGCTGGATGATTTCACTTCCGCTGATTCGCTTAACGACCGCATGATTCGTTTAACGACTTTATCCATCAGCCCATAGGCCATATCGAAATACACAGCGTTCCAATAAATCATGACTAAAATCCTATTAAAAACAACGTAAAACGGAATTGGGGGTAAAATGCAATTTAAAATGAAATGGGAATAAAACGCAATAATTTATTATGGAGAGAAGTGAGGATCAAATGGGGCGGTGCGGTGGCCTAGAGGGGGGGAGCTCTGGCCTCACAAATCAGGAGGCTGGGAGTTCGATCCTAGGTAGAAGCAGATATTTCTCTGTCTGGGCACAATGAGAATATATCTGCGGAACTGAACTCCGTACTGGCGACAGGAAGGGCATCCGGCCAGTAAAAACACTCTGCTAGCACCATTCAGTTGCCCAGACTCCACCTCGCAAGGGATTATGGGGTTATTAAGATAACTAAATGAACTGTTGTAAATTGAGCACTACCTGTAAAATCCACAGAAGAGAGGAGGTGAAACGTGAGTCGTGTTTCCGGAAAAGGACAATCGTCCTTTGTCATTGTTTGCTCGGTATCCTGTTTGTTTCCCGTTTCGAAATTTCCATCCGGCCTGTCTACTAAAGAGAAGCTAGCTCTCATAAATGATCTGGGTTTCCCTCCCTCTCTCTTTTATTAAAACTACACAGAAAGTCCTCCACTTAGGACCGCAATTGAGCCCAAGATTTAGGTCGCTAAACGAGACATTTGTGACGGGAGGTTCGCCCCCCATTTATACAGCCTTCCTTGCCACAGTTAAGGCGTTTGCTCAGTTAGTCACTCGATTGCTAAGTGAATCCGGCTTCTCCGTTGACTTGGTCGCGAAAAAAGATCACCCCACCCCCTTGGGACATTGCAACCGTCGTAAGTATGAGACCGTTGCCAAGCGTCTGAATTTTCATCCCGTGAACCATGGGCACGCTGCCAGCGGTCGTCGTAAGTGTGAAAAACGGCCGCCGTGAGTCACAGTTTTTTTTTTCCCAGTGACGACGTAACTTTGAAACGGTCCCCTAAGTTTAGCAAAAGAAATGTGGGGGTCGTAGGTCGAGGACTTAACCTTTTATAGCTGCCACCAATGGTTTTTTAGCACAGGTCAAGATTGGTCTTCTGGTAGAAATGTTGATGTGTTTATTTAACGTATTTAAATAAAATTCATCTTTACAGCCACAGTCTCAATCTCCTATGTATAGTTCCAGTGCCTCGGTGCCCAGAGAGTGTGCCATCTCTCCTCCGCGTGCCAACGACGAGGAACACGTCTATAGGTATTCTATTTCCCCCCCCCTCCCACTTTTATTAGAATAACAGAGTTGGGAAGGCCCTCAGAGGTTATCTAGTCCAACCCCTGCTCAAACAAGATGTCCTACACCAGTGTTTCTCAACCTTGGAAGCTTGAAGATGGGTGGACTTCAACTCCCAGAATCCCCCAGCCAGCTGGCTGGGGGATTCTGGGAGTTGAAGTCCACCCATCTTCAAGGTTGAGAAACACTGCCCTACCCTCTTCCATGGACAAATGGTTTGTCCAATCCCTTCTTAAAAGCCTCCAGAGATGGATCATTCACAACTTCTGGTGGCAAGCTGTTCCGCTGGTTAATGGTTCTCACTGCTGGGAAATTTCTTTTTATTTCTGGGTTAAATCTCTCCTTGATCCGTTTCCACCCATTGTTTCTTGTATTATCTAGCTTTTTCAGCCCCTGGGGTCAGGATGAGGTGGGAAATGCCCCTGGGGTCATACTGAAGATTGGAGTTGGTCATGTTCTAGGCATCCAGCCAAGTGTCCTGGGTTAAACAAAACACAGTTTATCGCAATATGCCAACCAAGCCAGCATAACGCAGCCTTTTCTATTTCCACTCTGCCTCCATACGTGCATAAACTCTTGTGGTTCCTATTTGAAAAACAAATGTGTAAAAATAGAAAGGGAATGGATGGGAAACAGGAAGGGAAAAGGGAAGGGAAGGGAAGGGAAGGGAGAGAGATAGTGAGGGCGGGAAGATAAAGAGAGCAAGACAGGAAGGAAGGAAGCGAGGGAGGGAGAGAAGGAAGGAAAAGAAAGACAGAAAGGGAAAGAGGGAGGGAAAAGGAGTAAGGCGGATAGGAAGGGAGAAACAGAAGGAGGAAGGAAGGAGGAAGAAAGGAAGGAAGGAAGGGTAGAAGGAGGGCGAGATGGAGGAAGGAAGGGTGGAAGGAAAAAAGGGAAATGAGAGAGGAAAGGAAGGAAAGACTGGAGGGAAAGGAGGGAGGGAAAAGGTGTAAGAGAGGAAGGGTGGAAGGAAGGAGGGAGGAAGGGTGGAGGGAGGGAAGAAGGGTGGAAGCAGGAAGGAAGGAAGAAATGGTAGGAGGAAGGAAGGGTGGGTGAAGGGAAGGAGGGAAGAAAGAAAGATGGAAGGAGGAAGGAAGGAAGGGAGGGAGGAAGAGTGGAAGGAAGGAAGAAATGGTAGGAAGAAGGAAGGAAGGCTGAGTGGAGGGAGGGAGGGAGGAAAGAAAGAAAGGTGGAAGGAAGGAAGGAAGGGTGGGAAGAAGGAAGGAAGAGTGGAAGGAAGGAAGGGTGGAATGAAGGAGGAAAGAAGAATGGAAGCAGGGAGGAAGGAAGAAATGGTAGGAAGAAACAAGGAAGGGTGTGTGAAGGGCGGGAGGGAGGAAAGAAAGAAAGGTGGAAGGAGGAAGGAAGGAAGGATGGGAAGAAGGAAGGAAGGGGGGAAGTAAGGGGGGAAGAAGGGTGGAGGGAGGAAGGAAGGAAGGAAAAGTGGAAGGAAGGGGAAGGAAGGAAGGAAGGTCGAAAGGGAGGGAAGGAAGGGAGGGAGGGAACTTGTTCGATCAGAGCGCTGGTCACTCCCAACTAACAGACGATTTATCCCTGAACCTCAGTTTCCCCAACAAGCAGAAGTCTGCAGAGCCATCTCCTACCCTGATGAGCTCCTCCTTAGGCAATAACCTGTCCGAACTGGATCGGCTCCTCCTGGAATTGAACGCTGTGCAGCACAACCCCTCACCTGGCAGCCCCACAGGTACGAGGGTCCGGGCTCTAGGGTTAGGATCGCGAGATTGGGGAAGGGGGCAAACGACTAGCACCTATGTGCCAAGGGAACATTTACCTTTACCTTTAACCCCGTTCCGATTCGCTAATCTCATAACCTTATAACCTTATATATTGTTCATTAGAAAGCCACCATTTTTAAATATATATATATATATATTTCAGCCTTTTTGATGGGAAACGTGCTTCCAAGTCCTGTCTGTATTTATTTTATATTTATTTTTTGACTTGTAAGAGGAGAATGCAGGAGGAAGCCCCTCGCATCCTGGTGGGACCGGCTCTCCCTACAGCCTTCTGGAGAACACTACCTCTTTCACCGCACAGCCCACAGCCCCAGGGAAAGAAAAGCCCAAATGGAATGGGGGGCCGGGGGCGGAAGAAGTGTGCCCCAGCGTGGAGAGCCTTCTGGATGAACTGGAAAGCTCGGTGCCTAGTCCTGTGTGAGTAGCCCCCTGATTACTATCCATCCGGCTAAGGTGAGACGGTTTCTGGAGAGAGGGGGGAATTCGTGGTGCCTCCCATTAGGACGGTGCTTTTCAACCTCGGCCAACTCTTAAGATGGGGGGGGGGGATTTCAACTCCCAGAATTCCCCAGTCAGCATGTTTTAAGATGGATGGACTTCAGCTCCCAAAATTCCCTGTCCATGATGGTTTAAGATGGGTGAACTTCAATTCCCAGAATTCCCCAGCCAGAATGGTTTAAGGTGGGTGGATTTCAACTCCCAGAATTCCCCAGCCACAATGGTTTAAGGTGGGTGGATTTCAACTCCCAAAATTCCCCAGCCACAATGGTTTAAGATGGGTGGATTTCAACTCCCAGAATTCCCCAGCCAGAATGGTTTAAGATGGGTGGATTTCAGCTCCCAAAATTCTTTCTCCACGATGGTTTAAGATGGGTGAACTTCAATTCCCAGAATTCCCCAGCCACAATGGTTTAAGGTGGGTGGATTTCAACTCCCAGAATTCCCCAGCCAGAATTGTTTAAGATGGGTGGATTTCAGCTCCCAAAATTCTTTCTCCACAATGGTTTAAGATTGGTGAACTTCAACTCCCAGAATTCCCCAGCCAGAATGGTTTAAGATGGGTAGATTTCAACTCCCAAAATTCCCTGTCCACGATGGTTTAAGATGGGTGAACTTCAATTCCCAGAATTCCCCAGCCAGAATGGTTTAAGATGGGTGGATTTCAACTCCCAGAATTCCCCAGCCACAATGGTTTAAGGTGGGTGGATTTCAACTCCCAAAATTCCCTGTCCACGATGGTTTAAGATGGGTGAACTTCAATTCTCAGAATTCCCCAGCCACAATGGTTTAAGATGGGTGAACTTCAACTCCCAGAATTCCCCAGCCAGAATGGTTTAAGATGGGTAGATTTCAACTCCCAAAATTCTCTGTCCACAATGGTTTAAGATGGATAAACTTCAACTCTCAGAATTCCCCGGCCAGGATGTTTTAAGATAGGTGGACTTCAGTGCTCAGAATTCTCTGACCAGGATGGGTGAACTTCAACTCCCAGAATTCCCCAGCCAAAAGCTTTAAGATGGATGGATTTCAACTTCAACGTCCAGAATTCCCCAGCCAGTATGTTTTAAGATTCATGGACTTCAACTCCCAGAATTCTCTGGCCAGGATGCTTTAAGATGCATGGACTTCAACTCCCAGAATTCCTCAGTCAGCATATTTTCAGATATGCAGACTTCAACTCCCAGAATTCCCTGGCCAGCATGCTTTCAGATGGGTGGACTCCAACTCCCAGAGTTCCCAAAGGAGTGGCTTTAAGAAGAGAACCACCTATAATCTAATTAATGTAGTTCATAGAGTTTGTGCATAAATAACAAATTTCCTTTTGATTTTTAAATATTTTTAATGATCTTGTGGGGGTGGGTGGGTGGGTGGCCCATTGGCTGTGAGTGGGACATGCCTGCTCTCTAGGCCAGGGGTCTGCAACCTTAAACACTCAAAAGAGCCATTTGGACCCCTTTCCCACAGAAAAGAAAACACCAGGAGCCACAAAACTCTTCCCGTGCCTGACTATTTCTTGAGCGGCCACAAAACTAGCCTATGTAGTCGAATTAAACATTCTGTTTTAAACGTTCTGAAACTTTTCTTTTCTTGGATTTATCCATGGTTGGTCTACCGGGGTTTGAAAAGCTCAATGAATTGCATGCCGACGGGTGTCGCACACTGGCGGTTGTGACGCATATTTTGGGTGTCAGGGAGCCGCAGCAGAGGGGTGAAAGAGCCACATGCGGCTCCCGAGCCGCAGGTTGCTGACCCCTGCTCTAGGCTAAGGCCACAGGAGGGGCTGGGAAGGGAGGCAGGGAAGGGGGTCTTTGTTCCCGGAAGCAAACTTCAAATCACTATTTCTGTCTTGTTTTGCCTCCATTAGACCAGCTATTACTGTGAATCAAGGAGGGATGAGCAGTCCTCAACGCTTCGCCTCCAGTCAGCAACAGACCCGCATATCTGCCTCTTCAGCAACCAGAGAGCTGGATGAGCTCATGGCTTCCCTTTCGGACTTCAAGGTGCCCCCTCCTTGATATCATTTGTTTCCCCCCACCCCCACCTTCCTTTCTGGCCTAGGGATGATGGTGTTGGCACATCCTCAACCGTAACCCCTTGTTCATGCCTGGGCTTCAACTGACATGCCTTGGGTAGGTGGGGTCCCTGGTGCTCTTGGAGACGTTTTCATTACCCAACTTGGTAACTTTGTCAGTGCTGAAGGGAGTGGGGTTGTGTGGTGGAGGAGGAGGAGGAGGAGGAGGAGGAAGATGAGGTGAAGGAAGAGGAAGGAGGAAGAGGAAGAAGAGGAAGAGAAGGAGGAGGAAGAAGAAGGGGAAGAGGAGGAAGAGGAAGACGAGAAGGAGGAGGAAGAAGAGGAGGAGGAGGGAGAGGAGGCGAAGGAAGGAGGAAGAAGAAGAGGAGAGAGAGGAGGAGGAGGAGGAAGAAGCTTCTGCTTCTCCTTTTCCTTTTCCTTTTCCTTTTCCTTTTCCTTCTTCTCCTCTTCTCCTCCTCTTTCTTGTTTTCCTCCCCCTCCCTTCCCCCTCCTCCTCCTTCTTCTCCTTCTGCTTCTCCTTTTCTTTCTCCTCCTCTTCTCCTCCTCCTCCTTGTTTTCCTCCTCCTCCCCCTCCCCCCTCCTCCCCCTCCTCCTCGCAAGCCTTACAGTTCCCAAGCTTTTGGAGATCCGTAATCTCTAGTCCATAAGAAAGAGAAGAACCAACTGTTTTGTGACTGCTATCAGGAATTATTAGTCCTTATATCTCCATTTTCCTGGGTTTCCTTTTGCCTTTAACTAACTTGAGTGGGTTCAATGCCCTCTTTATTTTTCTGTCGCTGTTTTGCTTTTTTTTGCTTTTTCTTTCTTCCTTCTTCCTTCAATCCTGTTTCCATCTTTTTCTCCCGTCTTCCTTTTTTCCACCCTCCCTCTCTCTCTCTCTCCTCCCTTCCTTCTTCCCGCCTTCCTTTCTCTTTCAGACCAGTTCCACCATATCTCTGGCCTCTGAGCCTTCCTTACAGCTGTCTTCTTCTGGACCACCTGTTCCATCCCCTATGGTGCCACCACGGGCCTCAAAACCCCACAGGGCAAAACACGATGGGCCTCACCCCAGTTCCGAGGCCCCTCTTGAGTTGGAGGTCCTACACATTGACGAGAAAAGCAGTGGTTTAGCGGTAGCCGCGATCCCAGAACTTTCTTCCAACGCTTTGCATCGTCGCCCCGCCGGATCTTGGACCAAGCCCCCCCTTGGGAAAGCTTCTGCCCCCCGCCCGAGCTCCGACGGACCCAGCAAAACCCCTCCTGAGAAGTCACACGTCTCTTCTTCAGAGCCTGAGTTGTTATGGATTGGTGCAGATGGTGCGGGAACTCAAAAAAACGTGGAGCCAGAAGGAACTTGGAAGGAGGAGAACCTCAACGGCGAAGACGTTCCTTCAGTTCTGAGCAGGGTTTCGAAGAGGCCAGCCCCCCAAGAAGAGAAGGCTCTCTTCCACCCCAAAGCTCCCTTTTTCAAGGAGAACGGAATGAGGACAATGGGTTACACCAGGCAGAGCAATTCAGAAACGTCTCTGTTGGCGCCGAGAACGTCCCTCAAGAAGGACCTTCACGTCGGTCCTCCGGATCTTTTTAACGTAGAACGATGGGAGAGTTTTCCAGGCACCAAAAGTCAACCCGGCTGGGCTGTCCAGCAGGCCTCGAACCACAGGCCCGAAATCCGAGATCCGGTGAGGGCAAATAGCTGTCCTGATGTGGCCGAGAGCGGATCCAGAAAGAACAACCTTCCCAACGGTGTCGCGGCTGCGTCAAAGGCTGACGAGCGTATCCGGGAAGAAGAACGGGACCGTAGTATTGCTGATCGTACAATCTCCGTGGAGAGAATGTCCACTTCGAGCCAGGCAGGCACCCGGAGGAATGGGGAAGAGATGAGGCAGCTGGTGCCACGAGGGAGGGGATGTCTCCATGCTGTTTCTGGTTTGGCCTGTGCATGAAACGCGCTTTGGAGCTTGCGCCTGGATTTAGCTAGTTGTGCATGCTTCTCCTAAATCAGCGGTCACCAACTGGTGGCCCGTGGGAAAATTTTGGTGGTCCACAAAAAAAAATTATTTGCATTTTTTATATTGCACTTAAATCAGGGGTCCTCAAACTACGGCCCCTGGGCTGGATATGTGCAATGAACGTTTGTGTTGCTGCAGAGAGTCTCCCCCTTCGGGGTCTTTTTGTGTGGGTCGGAGGGGGGAAGAAATTCCGAATCGGGGTCTGCTTCAGCCTCCTGGTGTGGGGCTTTGGGTGAAAGCTGGAGGGAAGTGTCACTGGTGGAGAAGAGCCGGAGGGCCTCATTCCAGTGGGACTGCATCATGGCCTGGAAGTGGCTGAGCATCTCAGCCCGCTGAGCCTCCAGGAGCCGGTAACTGGCCTTGCACTCCCGCAGGTCTTCCCTCTGCTTGGAAAGCCTATGCTCCTAGTCCTCAGTGAGGTGCTTCTGCTGAGCCTCCTTCTCGGCCAGATCCAATTTGAACTGAGCCATTTTGCCAACTCTTTCTCGTGGTGGCTGCTTAGCTCCAACAACTGCTTCCTGTTGGGGCCCTAAGGAGCCCAGGCGGGCAGGCAAGGAGTGGCTGGCAGTGAAGGGGTGAGTAGAGGCCGGTGAAGCGCCCCTCGACATGAGGGACATCGAGTTGGCCACGCCCACCCAGTCACATGACTACCTAGCCACGCCCAACCCGCCGGTCATTAGGCAGATCATATTCGTGGTCCGCGGGATTTAAAATTATGAATTTAGTGGTCCCTGAGGTCCGAAAGGTTGGGGATCCCTGTCCTAGATTTTTGGCACCAAATGTTGAAAAGGGAGGACTTTGCGCTCGTCAGGGCCGCGACCAGGAAGAGGAACTGCCCAGGGGGCATGCACACGGCGGATAAGATACTTCCGGTTTCCGGCGTGTGCATGTGCATCGGCAAACATGTCTTCCGGTTGCTGCCATACATATGCACAAACCGATCTTCCGTGTACAAAGGCCAGCTGATTGTCAGAAACCCAGAAGAGGAACGGGCGATGCGACGCATGCCAGGCGACATGGCTCTGCATGCCGCTTCTGGTACGTGTGCCATAAATTTGCCATCACGGTCCTAGATGGACGCAACCAGCCTCTGGAGTAGGACAGTGATTTGGCCAAGTGCTGCTCATAATGTGTTTTGGGTTTTTGCTGGGTTCCCCGCTGAGTAGAGGAACGGAGAGGAATGGGACAACCTGAAGACGATAAGGATTGGGCTCACCTCTAGATAGGAATCCCCTTCTGCATGCCAGGGTTTCTTTCTTTTTTTTTTTTTAAATTTGATTTATATGCCGCCCTTCTCCGGAGACTCAGGGCGGCTTACAATGCGTTAAGCAATAGCCTTCATCCTTTTGTATATTTATATTTATACAAAGTCAGCTTATTGCCCCCAACAAACTGGGTCCTCAATTTACCCACCTTATAAAGGATGGAAGGCTGAGTCGACCTTGAGCCTGCCTGGGATTGAACTCGCAAGTAATTGCAGGCAGCTGGATCTTAAATGCTGCCTTTTTTAAAAAAATTTGATTTATATGCCACCCTTCTCCGGAGACTCATGGCGGCTTACAATGCGTTAAGCAATAGCCTTCATCCTTTTGCATATTTATATTTATACAAAGTCAGCTTATTGCCCCCAACAAACTGGGTCCTCGATTTACCCACCTTATAAAGGATGGAAGGCTGAGTCGACCTTGAGCCTGGCTGGGATTGAACTCGCAAGTAATTGCAGCAGCTGGATCTTAAATGCTGCCTTTGTAGGAGGCATTACTCCCCTATGCTAGTCAGGCTCAGGCTTTTATTGAAAAAGTTTTACAAATACAAATTTTTCATTTTTTCCCCCCCTCCAATTTCCCATCCTATCCCTCTATCCCCCCTCCCCTCCCTTCCCTCCCTAGGCTTCCCTTATAAAGATTATTCTTCTTATACAGCCCACAGATATTTTAAAAAAAGAAAAGGGTGAAATCCAAATTTAATACATATCATACATTTCTCTCATCTAATCTACCTCCTATCAATAGTAAAAAATTTTCTAGATAACATCCAAATAGTAATTGTCTACATATATCTATCCCCATTATTACAAAATGAAAACCAAAGCATAATTACCCCCAATGACACAACCCCCTATTTAAACTATTTCCTACTTAACATATTAATTGACTCCAATTACTTTACACCCTATATACTATAACTCTCAATACGACATAACATAACCTTTTTCAGCTAAATGCTAACGGATATTTCTTTGTTTGGTATTTATTCTGCCCATAGTCTATCCATTTCTTCCATTCCCAAGCAAAAGTTTCTTGGGTCTGCGTGCCCCTTTGAGACACAGGTAGAACCTGGATGATAGAAATAACGGAAGAAGATATCGATTTAAAGCCTGAATTTTTTTTTTGTTAGGAATACTCAAAAAAAGTAGTAGAAAGGAAATAAAATACATAACGCTACTTATTATTATTATTATTATTATTATTATTATTTATTAGATTTATATACCGCCCTTCTCCTTACGGACTCAGGGCGGTGCACAGCCAATTTAAAAAACAAATACACAAAAGTTAAAAAATTTCGTAAAAGGACAAATATAAATAGCCGTAGATTAAAACTAGTTCAATTAAAAGATAATAAAACTCTAAAAGTGATAAAATATTTACAGGAATCAGGCTAAGCCGGCAAGCTGAAAAAGATGCGTTTTTAAATATAATCACGGCGGCTAGATTAACCCTAGCTCAATCCTGGAAATCAGAGCAGTTGCCAACAGAGCAGCAAATAATCCCAAAAGATATTCATAGGTGCAGAAATGGATAGATTAACTTTAAAATTAAGCGACAAGGAAGACTCACAGAATTTTAAAATATGGGACAGATGGTATGAATGGATTAATCAATGGAAAGAAAGGTAATGTCAAACATAATAAGGAATCAAAGTCATAAATATTCACCGTCATCAATATAAAAGAAGAAAAGGGCAATGTATATATTAGTATGTTTATTTATTTATTTATTTATTTAATTTTTATACTGCCCTTCTCCCGAAGGACTCAGTGCGGTGAACAGTTAAAATACCATACATATAAAATGTGAATATAAGATAATTAAGCCAGTTTGAATAGATATATATCTATTTATATATACTAGATAGGTAATCCTGTTTGTTAGTTTTGTTGGTGAGTAGTTTTGAGTGCATTTTTAGAGTTAAGAACGTCTTGTGTAATTTTTATCTTTTTACATTGAATAATAAAGTTTGTATTAAAAAAAAAGAGAGAGAGAGATACAGGTAGGGTTGAAAGGAGCTGAATCTTCCGTGTTTCGTAAAGGAGGAGATCTGTAGATCAGGCCGGACACGAGGCGTCCTTGATGCTCTCTGAACTTCATGCAGAAGTTTCATAAACCAACCTAGGGAACATCATCAGTGCTAGAAGGGGGAATGGCGGTTGCGGAAAGGAGGAGAAGGGAAGAGAAAGAGGAGGAGGAGGAAGAGGAGAAGGAGAAAGAGGAGAAGGAGGACGGTGGGATCCTTGGTGTTCTCTGAGCTTGCTTTTTTTCTTGCAGACGTTTTATTACCAACCTAGGTAACATCATCGGTGCTAGAAGAGAATGGGGGTTGCAGAATGGAGGAGAAGGAAAGAGAAAGAGGAGGAGGAAGAGGAGCAGAAGGAAAAGGAGGACTGTGCAGTCCTTGGTGCTCTCTGAGCTTGCTTGTGTTCTTCCAGACGTTTTATTACCAAACAGGGTAACCTCATCAGTGCTAGAAGAGGTTGCAGACATGAGGAGGGGTTGCAGAAAGGAGGAGGAACAGGAGAAGAAGGAGAAGGCAGATCGTTGGGTCCTTGGTGTTCTCTGAGCTTGCTTGTTTTCTTGGGGACCTTTCATTACCAAGCTAGTTAACAAAATCAATGTTGCATGTGGTTGCAGTTGGACAGCTTTTCCTAACGATGGATCGGCTGCTTATGGCTGTGCCGAAAGGACTTTTCCTCCAGTTGAGGAAGAGGTCATTTCTGCTTTTCCCGGCTTCTGACCACTAACCCCAGTCAACCTCAAGACTCTGCTTTCTGTGCCGTCTGGTTCAAGAGAGGGGGAAGCTTACTCAACCTGAACATTTTCCTCCCCTTCCTTAAAAGATCAAGTCCGTGATCAGGAAAACCAAAGAGATCTCCAACGTCCATCCCATGTGCCGCGATCTCTCGCCGAGACGCAAGCTGGGCCCGGTCCTCTTCCATAAAACCGTCTCCCAAGACCGCCTGATCGAAGAGCTTCAAGACAGGCTGGGCATCAGCAAAGCCGAAGATGAAGAACGTCAACGGAGCCCCGACGACTGGTTGACCGAGGGGGTCATCATCACCTCCAGGCCTCAGAAGAAGGACAAAGATGGTAGCCAACGAATAGAAAAGGTAGCCGGGAGCTCCGAAGGAGTCTTCCAGTTGGTACAAGGAAGGTAGTTTTGGGGTGCTGGTTCCAGAACATCTCTGGTTCCTTCCGGAGGGAGCATTTCCATGGCCGATGGCCGATGGATCTTCTCTCTTCTTGGTCATACCTACAGCAGATGAAAACAAGATCGTTTCTTAAGTTTCCCCCCCTTCGTGCTTTCCCCACACAAAAGCCTTGCTGGCCGATTTGAGAATTAGGAATGAGCAGAGAACGGAGGTCCTTCACTTGAGGACCAAGAGAGATGAGATGAACGTTAGCAAGGCCGCTTCTGAATGGAGAGAAAACCAGATGCGTCCTTTGTTGCATGTCAAAAAAAAGAGAGAGGTCCATACTTGTCAATTGTGGGTTTATTCTCCAGTGTATATTTGGAGAACATACTTATTCTCCAAAGCACCTGAAGAAGGGAGAAGAAGCATTGGGTGGAGACTAACCGAGGAAAGAACCAACCTAGAACTAAGGAGAAATTTCATGACAGTGAGAACAATTAATCAGTGGAACGGCTTTCCTCCAGAAATTTGTAGGCTCTCCATCACTGGAGGCTTTAAAGAAGAGATTGGACAGCCTTTTGTCTGAAATGGTTTAGGACTTCCTGCTTGAGAGGAGGTTGGACTAGAAGACCTCCAAGGTCCCTTTCCAACTCTTGTTATTCTGTTGTTGTTTTCTTCTGGGGGGTTAATATCCTGCTGGAACCCAGAAAAGCACATTCAAAATAAAGCTTGTTTTCCTGGTTGAAGTCCTCTCAAATTGGCCATCAGTTGAGGTTCACCACACATTGGCTTAAGTCGGTTGGATTTCCGTACAGTTTGGCTCATAGTCCATACTTCTCTGGGCTGTTGTCATCTCTAATTGATTCGGGGTTTCCAACAGGCCGGTCGTCGCTCAGTTCCTTAGAAACTGAAAGTGGTAGAATGAGGCCTCCCAGATTTTTCCAAGCGAGACCTTGGATCACCGTTTTCTTGGATGGAATACCTAGCACTATTAGATAGCTTTTGAAGGCTCCTCCCTCCAGTTGGGGGCAGAAGGATCTCGGAAGCCTACAGAGATGCATGCTTTCCATTTCTACTTGGAAGGGGCCTCTGCTTGTTGTTGTTCAGTTTTTCGCTCTTGTTGGGTTTGTGTCCTTCAGGAAGGTGAGGTACGGTACCGTTACGTTTCTCCAACCTGTTGCCTTCCCAAAGGGTAGGCCTCAACTCTCAGACTCCCCCAGCCTTTGTGTCCATTGGCGAGACTTCTGGAGTTGACTTCCACCCTTTGGAAAGTGCCCGGGAAATGTTGGAGAAGGTTGACCTCCATGATCATCTCCTTTTGGTGCCTTCCAAGTATTTCTGGGCGAGGTATCTTTGGCCTGTTCATGTTTCTTCCTGTTTTTTTTCCCTCAGGTTATTATTCCTGCTACGTCACCTCTTCCTTTGAGAAGAACCATCTCTGTCCCACCTTCTCCTCCACCGCAGATCCTTCCCAAAGATGTCTCCAAACCCGCTTCTGTCAACGCCATTCTTGGCTCTTCTCTTCCATCTTCTCCTCCTCCGCCACCACCTCCCTTGCCCTTGCCCGTATCGCCACAGATCCCTCAGCTGCACTACGTGCCGTCCGCCCATCCGACTCAGCCTCCCGTCCCGTGGGAAATGCTGTTGGAAGAAATTTCCCCCCAGCAGGCGCCAATTCCCACGCGGCCCATGGCAACAGCTCTTTCCTCCAAAGGCTCAGTGTCGGTTAGCTGTCAAACAGAAGAGGCTCCCTCCGTCCCTCCACCACAGCAGGCACGGTCTCACTTTGATGTTCTCCTGCGTTGAACAACTTCTCCACTTTGGCCAGAAATGTCGCAAAACAGGGCGAAAGCTCCCTCGAGAAATGTCTCAACTTCAGCACAGAAATTTGGGGCACCCTTGCGGCCGTTAAGACCAGGAACACCGACCGTGTCTAAATTTCTTATTAAGTCTTATTTTCTTTTAGACTTGAAAATAAGCACTTGGCCTTATTTTTGAGGCGATCTTACTTTTTTGGGGGGTGCAGCAGGCCAGACTCGGTGAGCTGAATGCGCTGTGGACGCACCGTCGCCTCCATTTCGAACTTTCAGCGTTCGGCATGGAGGTTGTTTGGCGAACGGGAGGAAAATGGGGAGGGGGAATTTTCCTGCCTGCCTGCAGTCCTTCCCTCAGTCTGTTCTGAGCTTGAGGAATAGATGACAGGCAGGAAAATTCCCCCTCCCCGTTTTCCTCCCGTTTGCCAAAAAGCCTCCCCAAAAGAGGGAAAAAGCAAAGCAGATGGCCACGTTTTATATCCTTTCTTGCCAGTGTCATTAAGCGATTTGCGGCGATGGTTAAGTTTAGTTTAGTTTAGTTTAGTTGATTTATATACCGCCCTACTCCCGAAGGACTCAGGGCGGTGAACAGCCAACAATAAAAATACATGTATACAAAATTTTAAAACCCAGATAAAATCAAATTAAATAGATTTGGCCCAGACAGATTAAAACACCCTGAACAATTTAAAACAGATTAAAATTTAAATGTTAAAAGAGGAAGAAAAGTTAAGCCAGGCCCGCCTGGTGAAATAAAAAGGTCTTAAGAGCACGGCGGAAGATGCGGAGATCCGGGATCCTCCGTATCTCCGGGGGGAGCTCATTTCAGATAGATAGTAGATGGTTAAGCTAGTCGATTAAGTGAACCTGGTCTTCCTCATTGACTGACTTGTCAGAAGGTCATCAAAACGGATCACGTGACACGCCTCCCCCTCGAGACACCGCGACCGTCATAACTACGAGTCAGTTGCCAAGCCTCTGCGTTTCGATCCCATGGCCATAGGGGTCCTGCAATGGTCGTGTGACCAACGGTCTTAAATCCCCTTTTTCAGTGCCATTGCAGGGGTGAAATCCAGCAGGTTCTGACAGGTTCTGGAGAACCGGTAGCGGAAATTTTGAGCCGTTCGGAGAACCGGCAAATACCACCTCTGGCTAGCCACAGAGTTTGGGAGGGAATGGAGATTTTGCAATATCCTTCCTCCAGGAGTGGGGAAGGAATGGAGATTTTGCAGTATCCTTCCCCTGCCACACCCACCAAGCCACACCATGCCACCAAGCCACACCCAGAGAACCAGTAGTAAAAAAAAATTGGATTTCACCACTGTGCCGTTGTAACTGAGCAGTCACTAAATGAACAGTCGAGGATTAACTTGAATTTTAGATGCAGAATTAGATCCAGGTTTTTACACTAAGAATGCACCCTCCCCTCCCTTTTTTTTAAAAAAACACAAGACTTTAAATTAGAAGTTTCTTAAAACTCAACCATCCAGACAGCTTTTTTAAAAAAAAACAACAAAAAATGGATGCAGCCTTTCTCGTCTCATTCTGAATTCTGCTTTTTCAGGTCCTTCCTATTCCTTCTTTGGATCACCTCCTTGCTACTCGCCCACCTACTCCCGAGAAGGCAGGATCTTTGCTTTAATTCCTGCTTCGGCATGTTGAGTGGGGGGGGGGGAAATGTCTTTGACCCCATTATTTGGATCTTGCATGGAGTTGCGAGGGGTTAGTTAGTTTGCTGGGTTTTTCCTAAGGGTTTGTTGGTCCGTTTCGTTGCAAGCTTAAAAAAGAAACGGCCGTCGGCTTTTTAAACCTCGCATGAATTTGATCTTGTCTTGCGGCATGATCGTCTTTGAGGAACGCGGAGAAATTTGGGGTTGGAGAAAGACCGAGACGGCAGCCGACATTCAGCGACTGAGCCAGTAAAAATTCAAATTATATGCCGTGCACTTAAATTGCTAGCCACGGGTGAGAAGCGAATTCTAAATGACTCTAAAAGTTACTTACAAGCCTACAAAATTATTAGCAGCCTTGGTGAGCACGCAGCGTGGCAGGCTAATTCTGCTGAAACGCCGACCGCCAGCTGTTCGATTCTCCCCGGCTCTCCATCCTTCTGAGGTCGGTAAAATGGAACGGCGTCCATTTCGGGCGCGACTCTGTATATTCCAAACTTCGGCAACGCGATTCCAAAAATAGATGTATTTTTTTTACGCTCGAATTTAAAGCGGTTTCTTTCTCTAGCCCTCTTTTCAAAATTGCTGTGTTGTGATTTGGATGAGTAGAACTGCCGAGGAAAGCCCTGCGGACAAACTCTGAAATTTGTCCGTGCTTGCAAAATGCTTAATTGCAAAATGTGGGCCCTTTTCTTGGGAAAATTGTGACACGGGTTTTTGTCTTTTTTTAACAACCGCCCCTTCCTATCTATCCTCGAGTGTGTGACCCTTTGCTAGCTTCTGCAGTTGCATCGACTGTTCCACGACCCGCGAATGGAAATTCCAAACAGTGTTGTGGTCTAGGCTTCCTGAGTCATTAAAACAAACGAGTAGTCCCCAAAACCTCTTTTATTGCGACAGCTGTGAATTAACGTTCATTCACAGCTGAGTCCCAGTTAGTTGCAAAAAGTCCTTTGGGAGCAGTCCTTTGGGATAATCACCAATCTTTATCCACCTTGACGTGCTGCCAAAGATCTACTTGGCAAAGGCACACGGAGTCCAGAATCAAACAGAGATGCCGACTGGGAACAGAATCAACAGCGTTGCTTTCCTGCAAAGGGCCCACGTGACTTTGCTCCTCTTTTAAGCCTTATGGGAGGGGCCAATCATCTCCAGGCTTTACTCCCGAGTTGTCCCTTTAGCTTTAACTGTTCTTTCCTTCTGGCAGCTCTGCGCATGGGTGCACTAGGAACAGGCTCCTCCTGTTCCTCTGCCTCTCTGCTGTCCGACTCTGGAGGCTCCTGAGTCTGCACATAACTCCCAGATGGCTCTGCTCCATCTCTACCTCCGATGCAGAACCCTCATCCGGGCCTTCCCCAGATTCCAGGCCTGGCCCATAGCCTCTTCACGGTCCAATTCCACAGGCTGTTGGCGGACCCCAACAAACAATTTGTTTTGACATTCCAACAGATAGAAGGACGTTGAGGTTGTGCTTTCGTATCTGATCATTCTGTGCTTGGGTCTCTCCTTTAGTTTATGTCCCAGGGGAAAGGAGCTGGCAGCTATCCGTCCACCACCCCTCCAAAGCCTGGCAGCCAGTTGGACAGCATGCTTGGAAGCCTCCAGTCTGACCTGAACAAACTCGGAGTAGCAACCGTCGCCAAAGGTGTCTGTGGAGCTTGCAAGAAGCCAATTGCCGGGCAGGTAAGTCTCAAGGAGAGAACCTCAGTTCATACCGTTGAGAACTAGTTTGGTGTCATGGTGAACGCAGTATATAAATGCAATAAAACTGAAACTGAAACTGAAGGGGTTGGAGGAGAAACCAGGAGTCTGTGAATTCTAGTACTGCTTTCGGCATGAAAGCTGCCTGGGTGATTTTGGGACCATCGCCAGGAGATGGTGAGTTCTAGTTCCAGCTTAGGCACGAAAGCTGGCTGAGTGACTTTGGGCCAATCACTAGGAGATGGTGAGTTCTAGTCCTGCCTTAGGCATGGAAGCTGGCTGGGTGACTTTGGGTCAATCACTAGGAGATGGTGAGTTCTAGTTCCAGCTTCAGCGTGAAAGTTGGCTGGGTGACTTTGGGCCAATCATCAGGAGATGGTGAGTTCTAGTGCTGCCTTAGGCACGGAAGCTGGCTGGGTGACTTTGGGTCAATCACTAGGAGATGGTGAGTTCTAGTTCCAGCTTCAGCGTGAAAGTTGGCTGGGTGACTTTGGGCCAATCATCAGGAGATGGTGAGTTCTAGTGCTGCCTTAGGCACGGAAGCTGGCTGGGTGACTTTGGGTCAATCACTAGGAGATGGTGAGTTCTAGTCCTGCCTTAGGCATGAAAACTGGCTGGGTGACTGGGTCAATCACTAGGAGATGGTGAGTTCTAGTTCCAGCTTCAGCATGAAAGCTGGCTGGGTGACTTTGGGTCAATCACTAGGAGATGGTGAGTTCTAGTCCCATCTTCAGCATGACCAGCTATCTAGGTGGCTTTGAGCCAGTCCCTCTCTCTCACTCTCAGCCCAAGCCCCCCACCCCCCCACCTCATGGCGCCATTGTTGTGAAAATAGAAGGCGAAAGGATCATGTGCGCCACCTTGTGGTGGGAGGCAAGTAAACACAAATGTTAAAAAGATCAGAGCGGGCTATTAAAATCGTGCAGATAAATGCAGTGGCCGTACTGGAAGAACCCAGAAAAAACTCTTATGTCCTAGTCAGGGTTCCTAGCATGAGCCCCTCCAGAATTTCTCCCTGGCCCATGAAGGACATTCCTTTTTTGGGATGATATAGACAATTCATAATTTTCCTCCCAATCCAGGTGAGGTGCTATTCCATTTCTAAGAACGTCCCAAACTTAGATTTTGGTGTTTTTCCCCAAGAGGCAGCTGCATTTTCTTGGTTTTTTTTCTGTGAAGGCGTTTTGCTTCTCCTCCCAAGAAGCTTCTTCAGTTCTCAGTTCAGGATTCTTCCAGTTAGAACTGAAAAAGCTTCTCGGAGGAGAAGCGAAACCTCTTCAGAAGAAAAAACCAGACCACTTGCCTCTCCAAAAAGCACCTTTGGGACAATCTTGGATGATGGAGACGCTCCATAGACTTGTCAGCTTTGGAAGCTCTATTAACCCTGGAAGCTTCCACGCTGCTAACTTCTTGGGTTTGGGGAAAGTAGGAAGGGGAGGGGGGGGATTTAGTAGAGACGTTTTAGTTAAGTCGTAAGAGCATTCTTCTTTTCGGTCAAGATCGGGGTCCTCCTGCATCTGGAGGAGGAATGGGTGCAGTGGTGGCTGAAGTTGAGATGGAGGGTAATTGGGGGTCATGTGACGGTCTGATGGGTGCAGGGGCCGGATTTGGGGATTTTGATTTATTGAGGGAAAATTTAATTGGAGTTGAGTTGTTCAGGAACGCTGACATAGACATTCCTAAGAACGATTCTTCTTCTCCTCGGCCCTGAGCTCTGCCCGACGTGTGATGTCCAACGAGATGCCTTCAGCCGGAAGGTGGAACCCCAATTTCCCCCAATTTCCTAGAATCAGGATTGTCCTCCTTCTTCTCTCACTCCTAGGTAGTCACAGCCATGGGGAAGACGTGGCACCCCGAGCATTTCGTTTGCACCCACTGCCAGGAGGAAATCGGCTCCCGCAATTTCTTCGAGCGCGACAGCCAGCCTTACTGCGAAAGAGATTATCACAACCTCTTTTCGCCTCGCTGTTACTACTGCAACGGTCCCATCCTGGATGTGAGTCCCTTGAGATGTGACAACTTACTATGAAACTCGGTTTTTTCCCCTAATCTGTTTCCTCTAGAGCAGGGGTCTGCAACCTTAAAACACTCCCAAGAGCCATTTGGATCCGTTTCCCACAGAAAAGAAAACACCGGGAGCCACAAAACCTACTAGGGGTCGAAAAACTCAATAAATCGTGCGCTGGGGTGTCGCACATTGGCAGTTGTGACACACATTTTGAGCGACAGGGAGCCACAGCAGTGGGATGAAAGAGCCACATGCGGCTCCAGAGCTCCGGGTTACTGACCCCTTGCCCTAGGATCATGTGATCATCTTCACAGGGAGCTTCGAACAAGCCAAGTCAACGGGCAAGATCCCGTTTCATTTCGTGACCGTACGATTTGCTTTAAAGGCTGCCATGATTCGCGTAACGGCAGTGGGGGAGAAAAGTCAAAATCCGTCGCGACGATTTGCTTCGCAACCTCCTCGCTTCGCAATGGAAGCTCCGTTCCCAAATAGTTTAGTTTAGTTTAGTTTAGTTTAGTTTAGTTTAGTTTAGTTTAGTTTAGTTTAGTTTAGTTTAGTTTAGTTTAGTTTAGTTTAGTTTAGTTTAGTTTAGTTTAGTTTAGTTTAGTTTAGTTTAGTTTAGTTTAGTTTTATTAAATTTCTATACCGCCCTTGTCCCGAAGGACTCAGGGCGGTGTACAGCCATCATAAAACAATATAAAATACAAAATTTAAAAACAATTTAAAACAGATTAAACATTTTGGCCGTTAAATTAAAAAGCCACAAATTTAAAACAACCCATCCTAATTTCTTGTTAAGCCAGTCCAGCCTCTTAAGGGCACGACGGAAGGTACGCAGGTCAGGAATCATACATATCCCCGGGGGTAGTTTGTTCCAGAGGGCGGGTGTCTCCACTGAGAAGGCTCTCCCCCTGGGGGCTGCTAGTCTACATTGTTTAACTGACGGCACCCTGAGGAGTCCCTCTCTGTGGGAGCGTGTTGGTCGGTGGGAGGCTATCCGTGGCAGAAGGCTGTCCCGTAGATATCTGGGTCCTAAGCCATGGAGTGCTTTAAAGATGGTAACCAACACCTTGAACTGCACCCGAAAGACCACTGGGAGCCAGTGCAGCTCGCGCAGGAGAGGTGTCACGTGGGTGCATCGAGTCGTCCCCATAATCACCCGCGCAGCCACATTCTGGACCAGTTGGAGCCTCCGGGTGCTCTTCAAGGGGAGACCCATGAAGAGAGCATTACAGTAGTCCAGATAGGACGTGACGAGGGCGTGAGTGACCGTGCGCAGGGCGTCCCCTGCAGTCGTTAAGTTGAGGACCCCCCCTGAAATCCCTCTGGCTGTCGATCAGGCTGGACGAGTAAATTCTACCAGTGAAATTCCACCATCTCCAAACAGTGGACCAGGTTGGATGGCGAACGATGGGCTCATATTCATCGTTTGTGTGGTTTCTCCTTCGCAGAAAGTGGTGACGGCTTTGGACAGGACGTGGCACCCCGAGCACTTCTTCTGCGCGCAGTGTGGAGCCTTCTTTGGCCCGGAAGGTATGGATCCTGGAAGATGGTCTTCTGACAACATGTAGAAGAGAAGAGAAGGAGAAGGAGAAGGAGAAAGGAGAAGGAAAAGGAGAGGGAGGAAGGAGAAGGAGAAAGGAGAAGGAGAAGAAGGAAAAGGAGGAGGAGGAGAAGGAGAGGGAGGAGAAGGAAAAGGAGAAGAAGAGGGAGGAGGAGGAGTATGGAGAAGGAGAAGAAGGAAAAGGAGAAGGAGGGAGGAGAGGGAGGAGAAGGAAAAAGAGAGGGAGGAGAAGGAGGAGTATGGAGAAGGAGAAGAAGGAAAAGGAGAAAGAGGGAGGAGAGGGAGGAGAAGGAAAAAGAAGGAAAAAGAGAAGGAAAAGGAGAGGGAGGAGAAGGAGAAGGAGAAAGGAGAAGGAAAAGGAGAGGGAGGAAGGAGAGGGAGGAGAAGGAGAAGGAGAAGGAGAAAGGAGAAGGAAAAGGAGGAGGAGGAGAAGGAGAGGGAGGAGAAGGAAAAGGAGGAGAGGGAGGAGAAGGAGGAGTATGGAGAAGGAGAAGGAAGGAGGAGAGGGAGGAGAAGGAAAAGGAGAAGGAAAAGGAGAGGGAGGAAGGAGAGGGAGGAGAAGGAGAAGGAGAAGGAGGAGAAGGAGAAAGGAGAAGGAAAAGGAAAAGCAGGAAGGAGAAGGAGAAAGGAGAAGGAGAAGAAGGAGAAAGAAAAGGAGAAGCAGGAAGGAGAAGGAAGAATAATATATTATTATGCTCTTTAAACCGATTAACCGGATTTCTCTTCCGTTTGGCTCCAAGGCTTCCACGAGAAAGACGGCAAAGCCTATTGCCGTAAAGATTACTTCGATATGTTCGCGCCGAAATGTGGCGGGTGCGCCCGGGCCATCTTGGAGAACTATATCTCGGCTTTGAACACCCTCTGGCACCCCGAGTGTTTCGTCTGCCGGGTAAGGGACCCCGCGATTCCTTCCATTTTCCATTGTAACATTTCCAACGTTTTTGAAGAAGACAATTTCTCCGGTTTAACGACGGAGACTAAAGCAATACAGGGAGTCCCCGACTTCGTATAGTGACCGTTCACTAAAGTTACAACGGCACTGAAAAAGAGGGGACTGATGACCGTTTTTCCACACTTAATGACAGTTGCAGCAATCCCAATGGTCACGGGATCAAAATTCAGACTCTTGGCAACCGGCTCGTATTTATGACGGTGGCAGGTTACGTGATCCCCCTTTTACGAACTTCTGTCAAGCCGAGTCAATGGGGAAGCCCGATTCGCTTATCCGCCGTGTTAGTGTCTTAACAACTCCAGTGATTCACTTAATGACGGTGAAAAGGAAGGTTGTAAAATGGGGCAAAACAGACTTCACAGCTGTGTCATTTAGCAATGCAAATTTTGGTCGTAATTCAAAGACTCCCCGGCAGGGTGGATTTGATTTAAACCGAGTCGATTCAAATCAAGATTTAAATCACGAGTAAAAAGACTGTGATTTAAATCAACTTGATTTAAATCATGATTTTTAAAGAGCAACTGTCACCTCTGTCCCGCAGCGTCTCCTCCTCTGAATGGCTGTTGACTCGCTGACAGTCCCAATATTGCAGAATGCGGTGGCTCAGTGGCTAAGACGCTGAACTTGTCGATCGAAAGATCGGCAGTTCAGCGGTTCGAATCCCTGGTGCCCTGTAACAGGGTGAGCTCCCGTGACTCGTCCCAGCTTCTGCCAACCTAGCAGTTCGAAAGCAGGTAAAAAATGCAAGTAGAAAAATAGGGACCACCTTTGGTGGGAAGGGAACAGCGTTCTGTGTGCCTTTGGCGTTGAGTCATGCCAGTTACATGACCACGGAGACGTCTTCGGACAACGCTGGCTCTTCGGCTTTGAAATGGAGATGAGCACTGCCCCCTAGAGTCGGGAACAACTAGCACATACGTGCCAGGGGAACTTTTACCTTTACCTTACAGCCTAACTAAGCTTCATTTCATGCCGAATAAACTATATGATTACTGTATCTTAAATACAAAGCTTTCTTTATTTACTTCAAAAGCATTTTATTAAAATAAATTGGATAAAAATAAAAAAAAATCTGATTAATTTTTTTTATATATAAAAAAACATCAATTTTTATCCATCCTGCTCCCCGGATACATTTTATATGCCATCCAAGACAGCATATATATTTTTATATCTTCACTCAAAGGCAGGAATTGTGCTTGGAAGTTGAGGGATGTACTCAGGGGTTCGTTGCTGGGGGTTCGCAGGAGTTCAGGAGAACCTCTAGCTAAGATTCTATGCTGTTCGGAGAACCCCCAAAATCCCACTCCTGACTAGCCCCACCCACTCCTCCCCCCTTCCCTCCCCAGAGTCACCACGCAGCCCGTTTTGAATACAGGGCGCGCAAAGAGGCTCGACGAGGGCGAAAAACGGGCCTACTGGAATTTTGGGAAGGCCGGAAACAGGCCTGTTTCTGTTTCCGGAGCCTGGGGAGGCCTGTTTTCGCCCTTACAGAGACTCGAGGAAAGCCTTGGGAGCCCGCGTAGGGCGAAAATGCCCCCCCCTCCAAGGTGCAGGAGGCCCATTAGGACTCGCCCACCATGGCCACACCCACCCAGCAACCGGGCAGAGAATGTAGCTGTATTGACCAAATAATTTCCTCATAGAACGAAATGAGCATGACCATCAATATATATCTGACAGAGGACCCCCTTCCTAAGATTTTTGAAGCCCACACCCTGATTGTACTCATTGTTTTCCTTGCCAGGAATGCTTCACCCCCTTCATCAACGGCAGCTTCTTCGAACACGATGGGCAGCCCTACTGCGAAGTGCATTACCACGAACGCCGCGGCTCGCTCTGCTCCGGGTGCCAGAAGCCCATCACGGGCCGTTGCATCACCGCCATGGCTAAGAAATTTCACCCGGAACACTTCGTCTGCGCCTTCTGTCTCAAGCAACTCAACAAGGGAACCTTCAAAGAGCAGAACGACAAGCCTTACTGCCAGAACTGTTTCCTGAAACTCTTCTGCTGAGGCTCGCCTCACCATCCGTGGTGTCTCCTGCCAGGAAACCCTTGTCTTATTTTGCTACGGGTTGTCCCGCATCCAGCAACTTGAGCGGGTTGATGTAGGAGATGAGGAAGAAGAGGAATTGTGTGTGTGTGTGTGTGAATGTGAATGTGAATGTGAATGAGATGCTCGCGGCTGTTCTGGGAAGGTGGATGATCATCCAGAGAAAAGAGGCACAAGGGACTTACGGAGGTTGGATCTACTCCAACTTCTCCTCCATTGGAGAACAGGGGAACCAGACTTCCCAGCATTCTGAGCCAGCTTTGTTTTGGGATTTGGGGAACTCTGGTTCCATGACTTTGGGATGCTAAGATGCCAAGGTTTTGGAAGGTGTCCAAGTCCGAAGAGATAGGAAGATGGGTCTTCATGACATCTGAGAGCCATGGAGGAGAGTTGGGGTGGGTTTGGTGGACACGGGGTTAGGAGACAAACAGGGTGAGGAAAAAAGAAGAAGGGTTTTCCCAAAGGAGGTAGAGAATTGGCATCTCCAATCTTGGCGACATGTTAAGACTTGTGGACTTTTAAATTCCCGGAATTGTTGTGGCCCGGCGGCGGCCAGCAAAGCTGACAGCAAATTCGGACAGTGAGGATGTTGGGAAGGAATGTGGGCCTGTCCTGGAGTCTGGGGAAGGCTCTGAGTTGGAGGCAGAAAGGGGGCCATTGCTGCCTCCAGAGTCCGATATCAGCGAAGCAGAAGAACAGCTGGAGCCTGTTCCCAGTGTGCGCATGCGCAGAGCTGCCAGGAGACAGGAACAATTAAGGAAACAGGGTCGACTTGGGAGTAAGGCTTGGAGATGATTGCCCCCTCCCATAAAACATGACGTGAGCTTTTGCAGGAAGCGATTAGTTCATCTGTTTGGTAAAAGCTCTGGAAAAGCTCTGTTTGACTCTGTGCTGAGTTTGGCCTTGCCCTGCGTGTGGCAATTAGTTCTCTGGCAGCATTCCAAGGGAGATAAGGTGAGTGTTCGTAAACACTCCCCTGAAAGGCTGTTTGAGCAGCCTTTCGGACTGGGAAGGACAATAATTCATAGCCGTTTGAATTAAAGAGGTTTGCCGGGACTAAGTTTATTCTGTTTACTTTCTAAGGAAGCCTAGGTGAGAACAGTAATTCTCCAGCCAACCATGAGGAATTCTGGGAGTTTGAAGTCCACAAATCTTAAAAGTTGCCAAATTTGGAGACCCCTTGAGAGAGAGAGGGGAGGGGGATGAAAACTTCTGGGTGTGGAGTTTGGAGAACCACTGATTCTATGAGATTTCCACACTCTTAAGTTCTCCTACAGGGGTTCGTGGTGGCTCCCCGTAAAATCTCCCCTCGTTGCGTAAAAAGCAGGTGAAAGTTTTCTATCTTTTCTGAGATTTTCCAATAATTGCTGGCAGCCCCATGTCCAAGAATGTCTCAAAACGCAGAGGTTCTCCGTTGGGTTGCAGATTTCCAGACGGAGGGAGGTGTCCCAAGCTTTTAGACAAGGGTCTGACCTAGAGGTAGTCCTTGAGTTACAAATGCTTGTTTAGTGACCGTCCAAAGTTACAACTGCACGGTAAAAAAGCCGATCTTCACAATTAACCACTCTTGCACATCCTCGCCATCACGGACTCAAATTGTGGGGGCTCGGCATCTGGCACGTAGAGTTAGTCCTCGACTTATAACAGTTGATTTAGGGACCATTGGAAGTTAACAGCAGTGCTGAAAACTGTGGCCTGCAACCATTTTTCACACTTAACGCCCATGTGCAGCGTTCCCAATGGTCACTTGATCAAAATATCGGCCGTTTGGCAACCGATTCACACTTATGATGAAGTTGCCTTGTCCCAGGGTCAAGTGAGTCCCTTTTGCGACCGTCTGAGGGGGGGGGGCAGTCAGATTCGCTTAACCACCATGTTAAGCGCGGCAATTCACTTAACAACTGTGGCAAGGAAATTCATAAAAAGAAGCGAAATTCACTTCCCCAATTTCTCACATAGTCACATTGGGCTCAGTTGCGGTTGTAAGTCGAGGACTACCTTACAACGGTTGCAGCTTCCCGGGGTCACCCGAATGCCTCTTGCAACCTTCCCAGCCAGTTTCGGGCAAGCAAACTCAAAACTGGATCCACTTAACAACCGAGTGATTCATTTAACAACCAGGGCCAAATGGTTGTAAAATTGGCTGCCTTGCTGGAGCAATAGAATTCCTGATCTTAATTCTCGTTCGTAGGTCGAGGAGTTCTGTTATATTTTGTGGTTGTGCCCGAGAGAAGGGAGAAGCGTAAAAAACCCACGAATTTTGACTTTTTTTCCTTTTTGGCCTGTTTTGATTCTTCTCCAGCCCGTCTCTCGTGCCTGTGTAAGATTCTCCCCAGACGTGACCTTCTGAGCAATAATTTCAAAACTTTTTATATCGACGTAACAATTTCATAAAACCTTCGGTGGTTCTGCTCGAGCCTTCTTTTTCCCCCTTCCGGGGTATTTTTGATTGTGAGATAACACAAACTTTTTGCTATTCAGCCGAATGCTGTGTGTTTGGGTGAGGAATGTGGCGTGTGTTTTTTTTTTTTTTACACTGGGCTTTGAACGCATAACAAATCGAGAAAAAAACAAAGCTTTTAAATCTCTTATATGGAAATTTTAGTTTTATGAACAATTTTTCAACGGATGCTTTTTATAAGCGTCTGGATTTTTTTCCTTTCGGGCAGGACCCTAAGCTTTGTTGTTTCCTGTCTTGATGAGCCTTAATGCTTTCTTAAAACCAACTATTAATTATATATATAAATATATATATAAATCCTTTTTTTTTTTAAACTAGGGGGTGAGCGGAGGTCGGAGAAGTGGAGGAATCTATTAGGAGTGTGTGTGTATATTTTCTTTTTTTCTTTCTTTTTCCCTTCTCTTTTTGCTTATTAAGTAGTTTTGTATGGATCAGGGTTCAACTGGAATGGATTTTGTAAAAACGAGCCAAGACGAGAGAAAGACCCGTCTTGCTTTTTCCTGGATGTTTAAAAGAGCCTTAAATCAGGAGTGGGCTTCAAAAATTTTAGCAAGGAATTCTCTGCCCCGTTGCTGGGTGGGCGTGGCCATGGTGGGCGTGGCCTAGTCCGCCTCCTGCACCACGGCGGGGAGTGGGGGTGGTTTGCCCTCCCCGGGCACTGGAGGCTTTTCTTGAGCCTCCGGCAGGGTGAAAACAGCCTCTCCAGGCTCTGGAGGCCAGAAACAGGCCCGTTTCCAGCCTTTCTGAACTGCCGATAAGCCTGTTTCTCGCCCTTCGCGCACACCCTGCACATACCTGCGTCTATAATGGGCCGCGTGGAGACTCCTGGGAGGGGAAGGGCAGTGTAGGGTAGGCGTGGCCAGCCAGGAGTGGGATTTGGGGGTTTTCCAAACTGCACGGAATCTTAGCTAGAGGTTCTTCCGAACCCCCAGCGGCCCACCCCTGCCTTAAGTTCACTTAAAAAGCACACCTATTAAGATATTTGCTTTTAAGTTCCGATGCCTGTTTCAGATGTTGCTGTTGGGGTGCGGTTTGCCACGTAGATTTTACCCTTTGACAGATTCCCTGTTTGCCTCACTGGTTCGGGGTCCCCGGATGATAGAGACAAGCTAGGAGGGAGGGGTCTCCTTTTAGGATCGAACTGGCGATATCCTCTCCCACCTACTGCAGAAATCGGTTGCTGTTACGCCGAGTCTTCAATGCATTTTTGCGTGGATTCTCCTTTTTTTTTTTTAAGGGAGAAAGGTTTTTCAAAGCCCGAGAGGAGGTCGGTGGTTAAGATGCTGGGTTTGTCAGCTGCAAAAACCGGCAGCCCGTGTTCGAGACCCGAGCGCCGCACGACGGGGTGAGCTCCCGTCCTCGCTTCCGCTCCTGTCCACCTAGCAGTTTAAAAGCATGCAAGCGCGAGTAGATCAATAGGTACCACTTCGGTGGGAAGGTAACAGCGCTCCATGACGTCATGCTGGCTGCACGACAGCGGAAATGTCTTCGGACAGCGCTGGGTTCAACGCCCTTGAAACGGGGATGAGCAGCGCCCCCTAAAGTCGGTAACGATTAGCAGAATAAAATCTGCAGGGATTCCATTACCTTTCCTTTCCTTTATTATTTTTTTTCCCCCTTTTGTTTCTAAAGCTTGAATTTGGACTGAAGGTTCTTTCAAAATCCCGGCTGTTTTATTTTGCTTTCAACATGAGAATGGTTTGATCTGTTAGGATGGAAAAAAAAAATGTGCCTTTTCCCTCGTTTTCTGTGCTTTTTAAAGAACATTTCCCATCTTTTTGGGGTGGACTATCCTACCTTACTGTAGCTTTGGCAATATAGGCAGGCTTTTTTTGGTTGTTTTTTTTTTTAATTTCTGTGCTTCACTCCCTTTAAAAAAACCAAAACAACCATAACTCTTAAGTGCCTCAAAATGAAGTGGCTCTTAATGAAAACTTCAATTGTTCTGCTCAGGAAGAAAAGGGGAGGTTTTCCTGTGGAATTATATTTCTCTCCCCCCCCTCTCCATTTTCTGTATTCCTTTTTTTTTTTTTTGCAATATGTTTTTCCCCCCCTTCTTAAAAGTCCCTATGATGATGCTAAATAAAAATTTTGGAAGGCAAGTTTGGGTGTCTGTGCTTGATTCTGTGTGTGGGGATAAAAACGGAACGGACAAATGAGGAGTGTGGGGGGGGGGGCAGAGCAGTGTAAAATCCAATTTTTTTTTTTACTATCGGTTCTGTGGTGTGGTGTGGCTTGATGGGCGTGGCTTGGTGGGTATGGCAGGGGAAGGATACTGCAGAATCTCCATTCCCACCCCACGCCAGGGGCAAGGGTATTGCAAAACCTCCATTCCCACCCCCACTCTGGGGCCAGCCAGAGGTGATATTTGCCGGTTCTCTGAACTCCTCAAAATTTCCACTACCAGTTCTCCAGAACCTGTCAGAACCTGCTAGATTTCACCCCTGGGCCAGAGATGTTTTTTTTTTAAATTTGATTTATACACCGCCCTTCTCTGAAGACTCAGGGCGGCTTCCAATGTGTTAAGCAATAGCCTTCATACTTTTGTATATTTTATACAAAGTCATCTTATTGCCCCCACAAACTGGGTCCTCAATTGATCTACTTTAGAAAGGATGGAAGGCTGAGTCGACCGTGAGCCTGGTGAGATTCGAACTTACAGTAATTGCAGGCAGCTGGATCTTTCTTTCTTTCTTTCTTTCTTTCTTTCTTTCTTTCTTTCTTTCTTTCTTTCTTTCTTTCTTTCTTTCTTTCCTTCTTTCCTTCCTTCCTTCCTTCCCCTTTCTTTCCTTCCTTCCTTCCTTCCTTCCTTCCTTCCTTCCTTCCTTCCTTCCTTTTTTTAAAATTAGATTTCTATGCCGCCCTTCTCCGGAGACTCAGGGCAGCTTACAATGCATTAAGCAATAGCCTTCCTACTTTTGTATATTTATACAAAGTCAGCTTATTGCCCCCACAATCTGGGTCCCCATTTTACCTACCTTAGAAAGGATGGAAGGCTGAGTCAACCTTGAGCCTGGTGAGATTCGGACTTACAGTCATTGCAGACAGCTGCATGTTAATTAGGGTGCTTAGTCTGCAGAGCTATCCAGGCTCTGGATTGATCAATTCAGGCTGTTCATTGATACACTTTCTGTGATTGTAATGGATGATGGTTGTTTTTATGTTTTGTTTAAAAAGAATTTTAAAAAAAACTTTTCCAAGCTGCTAAACTCCAGATCACCTGTAGGAGAGCTGTAAAAAAAAAAGGAAATTTCATTTTAATATTGCCCGATTAGCCTGCATTGAAAGCGACAATAAAACTTATTTTAAAAGTTCCCAGTCATTAAAAAAAAATAAAAAAAATCACAGAACCCTTCCTTTTGAGTGACCGTCCCAACCAGCCTATCAGACCCGAGGGGCGGCCCTTTACCTCACACCTCCTCTTTCCCGTCTCCTCCTCTTCTTTCACGGCTCGCCCAATCCGTGGAAGGAAAAGGCGGGGCCCGCCCCGAGGCCGCCCCGCTGATTGGTCGCCGCGTCCTGGGTATAAAAGGGAGCGGCGGGACTCGCGCCACTCCTTTTTCTTCTCGTGGCCTCGTGAGGTAGGTCCGCGTCGGGAGGCTACGCGAGCGGCTGGCTTGCTTTGCGGCCTACCTGATTTTTTTTCTCCCCTATTTCTTTTTTTCTCCCTTCTCCAGAGAAACGCCGCTGTCTTTAAACCGCCGCCCCGCCGTGCGATCCTTGGGACACCGCGATGCCCAGGGAAGACCGAGCCACGTGGAAGTCCAACTACTTCCTCAAGATCATCGTAAGCCTCGAGGGCGGGGGCGCTCCTGAGCATGTGCAGAGTGCCCGGGGTGGGGAGCGCGGGGGAGGGGGGTGGGGGGCAACGGTGTCTCCGTCTCTCTTCGTTATTGCCTTGTTAGGATCAGCCAAGGAGGAAAACCCAAGAGAGAAAAAAGGAAGAAAGGAATTTTATTCTAATTTCACTTTAAATTGGATTTTATTCCCCCTTTCGTTTTAAAGTTGCTTTGATCGTATTTTTAGTAATAATTTGTTTCTGGGATTTTGTGCCTTTGATACTAATCAAAGAAAGAAAAAGGGGGGGGGGTGTAAAAAATAAAAGAAATAAAATGGTATATAGATGAAATGGTTTATCTATTCTATTCTATTCTATTCTATTCTATTCTATTCTATTCTATTCTATTCTATTCATTTATTCTATTCTATTTATTCTATTCTATTCTATTCTATTCTATTCTATTCCAATTCTATCCCATTCCTATTCTATTTCTATTCCAATTCCATTCCATTCCATATTTTCTATTTTATTCTATTCTGTTCTATTCTCTATTTTAATATTCTATTCTATTGTATTCCATTCCACTCCACTCCATTATATTTCTTTTTCTATTTCTATTTCTATTCTATTCTTATTCCAATTCAATTCCATTCCATTATAGTGATACTTTCCTTCCTTCTTTCCTCCTATTCTATTCTATTCTATTCTATTCTATTCTATTCTATTCTATTCTATTCTATTCTATTCTATTCTACATTCCAGTATTTACTCTATTCTATTCTATTCTATTCTATTCTATTCTATTCTATTCTATTCTATTCTATTCTATTCTATTCTATTCTATTCTATTCTATTCTATTCTATTCTATTCTATTCTATTCTACATTCCAGTATTCTATTCTATTCTATTCTATTCTATTCTATTCTATTCTATTCTATTCTATTCTATTCTATTCTATTCTATTCTATTCTATTCTATTCTATTCTATTCTATTCTCTCTGCTCTACTCTATTCTATTATCTATTCTGTTATCCATTCCATTGTATCCTATTCCTTTATTCTATTCTATTCTATTTCAATATTCTGCTGTATTCTATTGTATTCTATTCTATCCCATTCCTTCTATTCTATTCTATTCCTATTCCTATTCTATTCAAATGCACCAAAGACAAATTCCTTGTTGTCCAATCACACTTGGCCAATAAAGAATTCTATTCTATTCTATTCTATTCTATTCTACTCTACTCTACTCTACTCTACTCTACTCTACTCTACTCTACTCTACTCTACTCTACTCTACTCTACTCTTTCTATCCTATCCTATCCTATCCTTTTCTATTCTATTCTATTCTATTCTATTCTATTCTATTCTATTCTATTCTATTCTCCTCTATTTCAATATTCTAGTCTATTCTATTCCTGTTATATTTCTATTTCTATTCCTATTCTATTTCTGTTCCAATTCCATTCTATTCCAATTCCATTCCATTCTAGTCTAGTCTATTCTATTCTATTCCTTTTCTATTTTATTTTTATACCACCCTTCTCCTACTGGACTCAGGGCAGTGAACAGCCAAAGGTAAAAAAAATCACGTACAAAATTTAAAAATATTTAAAAGATATTAAACAAGAATTTGGCCCAATAAAATTTAAAACACCCCTATTAAAACCAATTTACAATTAAAATATCTAAAAATACCTAAGGGGGGGTGTTATTATATATAAAATAAAAAATAAATACAATGGTTATAGATAAAACAGATAAAAATGGTATAGGTAAAAAAAGTAAAATATGCATATATAAAATGAATAAAAATAAAATGGTGTAGGTAAATAAAATGCAAATTGTATTTTGGTGGGGCATCCCTACAATTTCCTCCTTTTTCCCGATCTGGAATAATGCCATTACACCCTTCTCCCTCCAGGAATAAAACAGGTTGAAGGGATTCGAGTATGTCGGTTCCCTTTGAAGTTTGCCTACTTGTTTGAATAACGATAACCAAAAATCCTCGTTTTATTCCTTCAGCAACTCCTGGACGATTATCCAAAATGTTTCATCGTGGGAGCGGACAACGTCGGCTCCAAGCAGATGCAGCAAATTCGGATGTCCCTGCGTGGGAAGGCCGTCGTCCTCATGGGGAAGAATACCATGATGCGTAAAGCCATCCGAGGCCATCTGGAAAATAACCCTGCTCTGGAAAAGTTAGTACTCCAAAGCTTCTGGGGCTCTCGAGTGTTCTAGAGCAGTGGTCCTCAACCTTTCCTTCAGGTAGAATCTTAGCTTAGAATCAAGATCAGAGGAAGTATTAGTACCGCTTCATAAAACCCTAGTAATGCAACCAGTTTTGCTCACCGTACAAGAAAAAAAGTTTGGAAAAGGTTCAGAGAAGAGCAACTAAGATAATCAAAGGGCCTGGAGATTAAAATAGATGAAGAATTTGCAGGAACTGGGTATGGCTAATCTAGAGAAAAGAAGGACTAGGGATGGCACGATAACGATGTTCGAGTATTTGAAGGGTTGCCATGAAGAAGAGGGAGAGGGGTCAATTTATTTTCCAAAGTACTTGAAGTCAAGACAAGATGCAACAGATGGGAACTAATCACGGAGAGAGACAACCTGGAATTAAGGAGAAGCTTCCTAACAGGGAGGACAATTAACCAGTGGAACAGCTCACCACCAGATGTTGATTGTTCATCACTGGAGGTTTCTAAGGAGAGACTGGACAGCCACTTCTCTGTGATTATTTATTTATCTATCTATTTATCTATCTATCTATCTATCTATCTATCTATCTATCTATCTATCTATCTATCTATCTATCATCTATCTATCTATCTATCTATTTATTTACTGGATTTCTATACCGCCTTTCTCCCAAAGGACTCAGGGCGGTGAACAGAATAGGATTTCATATACATATATTATATGTATATATGTATGTATGTATATATAAATGTTTATAAACAGTAATAAATTGATTCAACTTAGTGTATCTGCTAAGGCCTTGGCATAGAATTTAGATGTTTATGCTAGCCCTGCTTGTTGAAATAGAAAGGTCTTCAGGGCACGTCGGAAAGTGTGAAGATCTGGGATTATTTGTATTCCAGGAGGTATTTTGTTCCAAAGTGTAGGTGCCCCCACAGAGAAGGCTCTCTCCCTTGGAACTACTAGATGACATTGTTTTAATGATGGTACTATGAGTAGGCCTACTCTGTGAGAGCTTATTGGTTGGTGGGAGGTTATTGGTTGCAGCAGGTGGTCTCGTAAGTACTCAGGTCCTAAGCCATGGAGCACTTAAGAACCAACACCTTGAAGCGCACTTGGAAGGCCATCGGAAGCCAGTGCAGCTCGCATAGAAGAGGTGTTACATGTGAGCGCCATGTTGCTCCCATAATAACTTGTGCAGCTGCATTCTGGACCAGTTAGAGCTTCCGGGTGCACTTCAAGGGGAATCGCTTCAAGATTATATAGGATCTGCTTGAGCAGGGGGCTGGACTAGAAGACCTCCAAGGTCCCTTCCAGCTTTATTCACCATGGAGCCCTTTTGAATACCTTCAGGGACCCCCAAGAGTTAAGCTCAAGATTTAAAGCACTAAACTGCATCAAACTCCCGGTGTGTGTGTGTGTCGAGGATTACAGGTAGAGAACCCCTGTTTTAGAGGAATTCTTGTGTCAAACAGAATAAGATTTGCTTGTGGACAAGGCCCCATAGGATCTTAGCTTTTATTTTCTAAAATAAACACAACAAACCAGTCCTTAACACCTGGGGGAAAAAAAGTTTAAAAGGCAAGCTGCGAGGCTAAAAACCAGGAGACTTGATTCTAGTCCGCCCTAGGCATAAAAACCGGCTGGGTGACTTCGAGCTACCTTATAGGGTTGTCATGAGGAAAATAAAAGAGGAGAAGGAAGGATTAGATATGCTTGTGGGATTTTTTAAAAAAATCTTCATTTTCTGCTCACAAAGTAGTTTTGGTCCAGACATAAACTTGACTCGTCTTGTAAGCCTCTCGAGTTTCAGTTCTACGAAACACAGCCAGCCCAGACCTTTTCTGCCAGCCTGTATTGACTTTACCTGAATGAATCACGACATCTTAGTTTTGCAAAACGAGAATTTCGCAAAAGACCCGCCTTCCTTTTGACTTCTGGTCCTCTAGCCGAAGGAGGTTGCCTTTCTGAGCTAGTTAAATCCCTCCAAAATTAGCTTTTTCTATTCCGCGCATTGTTCTTTTTTTAAAGTTGCTTGGTTGGAATGATGACAAATAACGCTGGCTGTGTTTTTAGGCTGCTGCCTCACATCCGTGGGAACGTGGGCTTTGTGTTCACCAAGGAGGATCTGACCGAAATCAGGGATATGCTGTTGGCCAACAAGGTAAATGGAAGCTGTTTATAGAAACGTTTCACGCTGTCAGGGTTTCAAGTAACGCCCCCAACGAAAGAAGACTCGGAAGCTTGAAGTTCCTCAAAGTTCCATTTTATTAAGAGATGTCATATTGGCACATCTGGGAAAACCCGAATCTGAAAGCTTCCAGGTTTTCCCCACCCAAAGGAAAGTCCCAGTCCCTGCCAATCACCCACATGCCCATCACATGGGCCAATCCAAGCACTGTCCCAACTGGAGATTCCTCACAGTCACACCCCTCCAGGTGCAGGGCAAGATGTCCTTGACTGTCTGAGAAAGGAATGTTGTTATGACTACATATTGCCCATGCTCCATACAATCCCCCTCCCAGTTTCCCACGGTAGTAAATGTGGCACGCCTGAAGATCCCACGAAAAAGAGATCTGGCACAGGTATAGCTGAGCTGAGGATGAATATTTGCAGATTCTTTTCTCTCTCTCTTTCTAGGTGCCAGCTGCTGCCCGGGCTGGAGCAATTGCCCCCTGTGATGTCCTTGTGCCAGCTCAAAACACCGGCCTGGGTCCTGAAAAGACCTCTTTTTTCCAAGCTTTGGGCATCACCACCAAAATCTCCAGAGGCACCATTGAAATCTTGGTGAGTCCTGAGTTAAGAGCCCCTTGCCACGCGTTGGCTAGTGCGATGGGTTACTGGGATGGCCAGCTTTGCTAGAAATCGAGTCTTGAGGAATTCTAGCCTTCCCTTAGTTGTGAGATCCGATTAAGGGGGAACCCAAATCCCAATTCTTCATTGAGCTGTGTGTGACTTTTTAAATCTTAACGAAATTAAATGCCATCTTCAGTGTATATTATAACTATAAAAATAAAACACAAACACCCATCCTTCAAATTCTATACAATTGAAATGAAAATGCCTGATATTGCATTAATATTGCACTATACAGTAGAATTCAATACGGTTACTGCCCTGGGATAGAAGTTGTTTTTCAGCCTATTTATCCTTGTTTTCATTGTCCTGTACCGGCTGCCAGATGGTAATAGTTGCAAAAAAGGGTGCCCAGGATGAGATGGATCTTTAAGAATGTTTTGAACTTTCTTAAATTTGGCTTAAGTTTGGTTTTTTGTTTGGCTGCATTGTTTATTTACTTACTTGTTGGATCTCTTAAGGCCACCAAACTCCCAAGAAGACTGGCTGCTGGCAATTAAGTCAATTAAAAGTCAATTAAAACAGATTAAAAACCACGTAGTTGGTTTTTAGACTAAATCAGCAATGCCCAACGGGCAAAAACTGAGCAGGGGACAATTCACCGCAGCTTATCGGCCATGGGAAAACTCCCCAAGGGGACAATTCAACAATTTTATTTCGTGGCAAGCTGGCCGATTTTTGTCATTCACATTTCATTCTGTCCCTCCTATTGCATTCTTCCTTTCATGATTCTTCTGTTTCACTATTCCTTCGATATTAACTCATCCCGCGGCATGTTGGCTGTGGCCCGTTGGCCGCGAACGAATTGTCCTAGACCCTCCATAGTGTGTTTTCAAGATGATACGGCTTCTTGAAATTGCCCTGTCGTCTTCTGATCCCTTCCTTTCCTCCCTTTCTTGTTTCTTTAGAGCGACGTGCAGCTGATCAAAACCGGAGACAAAGTGGGTGCCAGCGAAGCCACTCTGCTGAACATGTTGAACATCTCGCCCTTCTCCTTCGGGCTCATCATCCAGCAAGTGTTTGATAACGGCAGCATTTACAACCCGGAAGTTCTGGATATCACTGAGGAAACTTTGCACAAGCGCTTTTTGGAAGTAAGCAAGGCTCTCCGACTTCAATGACCCATCTCATCCATGCCATGGCCCTTGTGAGGGAAGGAGAGAGTAGGGTGGTGGAGAGAAATTTAGGGAGAGTTTTATCTCTGTTGTTTAAATCTGGTTCCTGATGAATTTAATTTGCAAATGCCTAGAGTTCCAAGATGATGGGGTGAATGTTATCTGAGCTGGGGGGCCCTCTCCAACTTTGGGTCCTTCCCTGTGATGTACATTTCAATCTCAAAACATCCTACAGAAAAGAATATTGGTAGCTCAGGATTGAACGGTGGACTCCTTGGTGCTCTCTCAGCTTGATGGCTTCCTTGCAGACGTTTCACTACCAAGCCAGGTAACATCATCAGTGCTACTACCACTGATGATGGTACCTAGTTTTGATAAAGAAACATTTGCAAGAAAACCCGAATTCAGAGAGCACCAACTATCCCTCAAAATTTGCTAGCTGACATAACTATTATGTAGACTTTCCATAGTTGAAGGAAATCCAGTTTAGGAAAGAACAACCAAGAGTGAATTAGGGATTAATGAGAGGTATTTTTTTTTTAATGTGGCTCAGTGATTAGGACGCTGAGCTTGTCGATTGAAAGGTCGACAGTTCGAATCCCTAGCGCCGCATAATGCGGTGAGCTCCCGTGACTTGTCCCAGCTTCTGTCAACCTAGCAGTTTGAAAGCACGTCAAAAATGCAAGTAGAAAAATAGGGACCACCTTTGGTGGGAAGGGAAGAGCGTTCCGGGCGCCTTTCGCGTTGAGTCATGCCGGCCACAGGACCAGGGAGACGTCTTCGGACAGCGCTGGCTCTTCGGCTTTGAAACAGAGATGAGCACCGCCCCCTAGAGTCGGGAACGACTAGCGTATATGTGTGAGAGGAATCTTTGCCTTTATGTGTTACTAAGGTGAACCCCTAGCAGCCTTTCTTTTCCGTTGCTTCTTGAATGTGGAGGTTAGGCAGCCAGACCGAAAGCAGCTGAACGCTGTCCTGAGAATGGGGTGTTTGCAACCTGTCTCTTTTCGTCCCTTGTAGGGCGTCCGTAACGTAGCCAGCGTTTGCCTGCAGATCGGCTACCCTACTGTGGCCTCCCTGCCCCACTCCATCATCAACGGGTACAAGCGAGTCTTGGCTGTGGCCGTGGAGACAGACTACTCTTTCCCATTAGCTGAAAAGGTAAGGCTGTTTAGGACAAGGCTCCCCAACTCCTGGTCCGTGGCCTGCCACACAACCAAGGAAAGCCCCATCTGCGAGATGCAGGCAGCACGTGGAACCACATCCCCCTCTCCAGTCCACGGAAAACCTCCATGGAACTAGTCCCAGCAGCCCAAAAACAGTTGGGAGCTGCTGGTTTAAGGGATCTTGACTTCAAACATTGGAAGGATTGGAGTCATCTTGCTGGCAAGTCGTGAGTTTTTTTAGGATCTCAAATCACGAGGCTCTTTTTCCCTGAACAAGATTTGTACACACCCCATGGAAAACCAAACCCACATAACTCCCAAGTGCAGTAAGAAACGGAGGAATTAATACCTGCCTTGGTATTTGGGTTATCCCTTGCAGAGAAATTTACTCTTTCTTTTGGCAAATATGGTTCACTGTGCTCTTCAGGATAACCTTGCTTCAAAAATGACACAAACTGTTGTAAGTTTTGAGGACTTACAAGTGTGTTGAGTCTACAGTTGGCTTTTTATTCCTTTTGTGGCTGGCAGCAAATCAGACAGTGAGGAGGTTGGGGAGGAACCAGGAGCCAGTCCTGAGTCTGGGGAAGGCTCTAATGTGGGCTCTGCATCAGAGGCAGAGAGGGAGCCAGGGCCATCTGACAGTTACCAGCTGCCTTTGGAATCAGACATCAGTGAGGCAGACGAAGAGCTGGATCCTGTTCCCAGTGTGCGCATGCCAGACGAGGGGAACAGTTAAAGAACAAGGGCTGACTTGGGAGTAAGGCCACCGGTGGACGATGAAAGGCCCCTCCCAGAGGGAATAAAAGAGGAGCAAAAGGGGACGGGAGTTTGCAGGAGACAATTAGTCGCTTAATTGATTCGTGACTTCTTGCCAAGTTTTGAAGATATTGGCCTGGCAGCTCTCCAAGCCACATAAGGTTTGTGACTGTAAATTCTCTCTTGAAAGATTTTGCTGGATGTGAAAGAGAGGAATTCACAGTAACTTAATATAAAAAGGGTTTTTTGTCGGGACAAAGAGTCTGCTTCATGGTTTGGAGAAGCCATGATCAGAACAATTCCTTTGGGCTGAGTTCCATGTCCCCATAAGACCTTTCAACGTTCGGTGGGAAGTCTGAAAAAGCAGAAAACGGCCAGCTCTGGAGGGATGTTTTGGCACTTGAAACATGACTGATTTTTCTTTTCCTCCCCTGCAGGTGAAGGCCTTCCTGGCTGATCCGTCAGCTTTTGCCGCTGCTGTCCCGGCAGTGACCGAAGCAGCCGCTCCTGCTGCAGCAGCTCCGGCCAAAGAAGAGGTCAAGGAAGAATCTGAAGAATCTGACGAAGACATGGGCTTTGGGCTTTTTGACTAAGCCACCTGTCCTAGGCCGAGTAGAGTGAAATTCAAAAGAAAGAAATAAAAAGTATACTTCTTTACCACATCCTTTGGTTGAGTTTGTCCGAATTATTTTGCCTGAATTAGCAGACAACTGCGGTACTATTGGTGTCATTCTGGAGTAGAGTAGTCCTCCTGCTTCATTACATAGGCAAAATTGTTAAGTCTTAATTCCAGGTTTTGAAATGGTTCAACTTTTTAAATTAAGGCAACCAGAAACCTTTAAAAAAAAGTTTTTAGAATCACTTCAATTTAGACCTCCGTTTCTGGAGCAATAGGAATAATCCTTTGCAACATTTGCATGATATATTGTTAGTTGCGAAGTCATGTTCGACCTATCGCGACCCCATGGATAATGTTCCTCCAGGCCTTCCTGTCCTCTACCATCCTCTGGAGTCCATTGCAGCTCACGCCGACTGCTTCAGTGATCCATCCAGCCACCTCCTCTCTCATTCCTTTCTTCTTTTGCCCTCCATCGTTCCCAGCATTAGGCTCTTCTCCAGGGAGTCCTTCCTTCTCATTAGGTGGCCAAAGGATTTGAGTTTCCTCTTCAGGATCTGGCCTTCTAAAGAGCAGCCAGAGTTGATCTCCTCCAGGACTAACCGGTTGGATCGCCTTGCAGTCCAAGGGACTTGCAGGAGTCTTCTCCAGCCCCAGAGTTCAAAGGCCTCCATTCTTTGGTGTTCAGCCTTCCTTATGGTCCAACTTTCACAGCCATCCATTGCAACTGGGAAAACCATAGCCTTGACTATCTCTGTTTAGTGTATTTAGCTACCATTTGATAAAATATTAGGACCAACCGCTGAAGGGTGCAAAGGGTTGAAAACGTATGAACGGGACACATCCTTTTGTGGTGTCCAGAGTGGATTTTGGAACACCGAAGAAGAAACAACTGAAAAAAAGGCAATTTGTCAAGTCTGATCTGAAGAAGAATGGGAAGTGATGTCCTTGAAAAAATATCCAACATGTCTATGGAGATTCTCTTGTCATTCCAGATCACGGTTTGTCCCAAAGGTCCTTTTTTTCAGGAGGCCACTGGCCTTTCTTGTTTTTGCTTTTGAAGTGGTTTCACTTCTCCAAGAAGCTTCTTCAGATCCTTTATACACTCCAGTCAGAACGAAGGAAGCTCCTTGGAGGAGAAGCGAAACCTCTTCAAAGGAAAAAAAAAACCCAGAAAGTCCTGGGGGGAAAAAAAAAGCACTTCTGGGACCTCCCAACAACATGTTAATTTTAAAAATAACTGTTATTTTGAAACTGGTAGAATTCATGAGAGGTCTGGAAATGGATGCCATGATTCCAATAGGGAAAAACCCATCCAGGTGGATTAATAAGGGAAAGGATAGAAATAAAAATAAGGGAAATAAATAATAAATAAAGGGATGAAATAAAATAGATTGAAGGGCCGTTTCCCTTTTTTTTTTTTTTTGCGAGTCAAAACATCCAATTCCCATTACAAGCACATTGCCCCCCCCCAAAAAAGGGAGGGGGAAATGTGTGGGACTCAACGCGCAGGCGCGCTCGGGCCTCCTGTCTTCCAAGCAGCGGTTTCTCTTCTTCCCAGTACGCATGCGCGTTTTCGTGACGCCATCAACCCGCGCCGGAAGTGGAGCGGAACAATTTCCGGGCGGAGCCGGCGCGATGGCGGCTGACACGCAGGTGGGTTCTACCGAAGGCCGGAGAGCGGTACGAAAGAAAAATTAAAAAAAGAAGAAGCCGGGCAAGGGAACCCGGCCGCAGCCCGGCTCGTCTCTTGTTCCTCGGGCGAGAAGCCGCTTTTCCTTCCGTCGGCCTTGGAGCGAGCGGGCGGCTTCCCGGCTCCTCGCTTGGGCCGGTTCTAAGGATGGTCCGTGCGGGTTGCGGTGGGGCGCAAGGAGCCTCTCTTCGTTTCTTTCTCTCTCTCTATGGGTCCCAGCTGTTTCCTCAGGAGCCCATGGTGGCCCCATGGTTCCCAGCACGGGCGTCGGGGTAGCCATCGGGAGGAGGATGATGGGTTTTGTAGTCAACAAGCTCCGGGCAACGGCAGCCCACCCCCTTCCTGAAAGTCGGCCTGCAGGACCCTCCCTCCCTCCCTCGATGGGGTTCTCCAGGATTTTTCAGGCTGTGAAATCCTTGGGGGGGGGGGGGGGAAGCAAGACAGGTAGTCCTCGCTTTACGACCGCAGTCTATCTGACACACACACACACACACAGTCAAAAAAAATCACGTCGTTAAGCGAGAAATCTGTTCAGGGAGTGTTTCCCGCCCTCCCCCCCGCCCCATTTTACGACTTATCTCGCCGCCTTTTGTTAAGCGAGTCCCCGCCGTCGTTAAGTCATTAATAGTATAACGACTTTATACTTACGTGGGGGAATTATATGTCACGTGGGGGAAGGGGGGGGGGACATCAGGATTTTAGAGATACTTAGGTGGACTAAGTTTCAAAGTTTCTCATGGTTCTATCGTTTAGCTAAAAAAAAGCATGAAATGCAAGATTCAGCAGAGTTGGAGGACAGCTGCTGTTATATTTGAGGACCCAGTTTGTGGGGGCAATAAGCTGACTTTGTATAAATATATACAAAAGTATGAAGGCTATTGCTTAACGCCTTGTAAGCCGCCCTGAGTCTCCGGAGAAGGGCGGCATATAAATCAAATTAAAAAAAAAAAAATTTCTAGAGACGTAGCTTTAAGTCAGGTTCACATGACATGCAAAATTGTCAGCGGGCAAGTTCGCATGCTGCAGAAGTCCAGCTCGTGGGCTTTATTTACCGTTCAATGCAACAAGATGGATGGCTAATAAATAAATGGATGCAGATGTCCCAAAGTCTTTACCAACCGTCAGCTCAATTTTGCAATCTGTAATTGGATTTGGCCAAACAAATAGGAAATCAAAGTTTCTCACAGTTCTATTGTTTAGCTAAAAAAGCATGAAATACAAGATTCAGCAGAGAATAGAATAGAATTCAATTCAGTTCAGTTCTTTATTGGCCAAGTGTGATCGGACACGCAAGGAAATTGTCTTTGGTGCATAAGCTCTCGATGTACATAAAAAGAAAAGATACATTCGTCAAGAATCATAAGGTACAACACAATGATAGACATAGGGTACAAATAAGCAATCGAATCATGTTAGGAAACCATCAATATAAATCGTAAGGATGCAAGCAACGAAGTTACAGTCATAAGTGGGAGGAGATGGGTGATAGAAACGATGAGAAGATTAATAGTAATAGTAATGCAGACTTAGTGAATAGTTTGACAGTGTTGAGGGAATTATTTGTTTAGCAAAGTTGTTAATGGTATTTGTGAGTTACACCCAAAGTTGTGGTTTATAAAGCAGAGTACCGTTAAGAGTTTTACGCCAACCAATTAGGCAATAACCATTTCCTAACAAGAGTGATGGCGTTCGGGAAAAAACTGTTCTTGTGTCTAGTTGTTCTGGTGTGCACTTATTCTGGAGTTGAGGGACAGCTACAATTATATTTCAGGAGACATAGCTTTGGGGTTTCTTTTTATATTTATTTTAAACGGATCACTGAGTAGAGCAAAGGGGTGTGGAGCCTTCTTGGAACTGCTGAAAGGAGCTGTATTATGGAGCTGTGCTTTCTGCCCTGTGCCTCTCCACCAGTTGAACACAGGGATCTTCGATGATCTTTACTGGATTAATCTTGATCTTTTTGATTATCTTTTGCATTTCCAAAAGAGACCTCACAGGAACGATCGTCTCTTCCCCTACCCCAAATCTCTAACATTTGTTTAGGTTTCGGAAACGCTGAAGAGATTTGCAGTGAAAGTGACCACCTCCAGCGTGAAGGAGCGCAGAGAAATCCTCAGCGAACTTGGAAGATGCATTACTGGCAAAGGTACTTATACGATGGTCAAAATATGGATCATCCTTGACTTACGAACACAGTTGAACCTCCACATTTCTTCTGCTAAGCGAGACACTTGTGAAGCGAGCTTTGCCTCGTTTTACAGCCTTCCTTGCCACAGTGGTTAAGTTGAATCACCGAAGCTGTTAATAACACACTTGTTAATCTGAATTGAATTTGTTTGTGCGAAAGGTCACAAAAATTGGATGTTTCTGGGTCACTGCAACAGTGATAAATCCGGGCCAGCTGCCAAGCATCCAAAGAGCCTTGGTGGTGCAGTGGACTAGAGTGCTGTTAAAGTAGCAGTTAGCTGCCAGCTGCCTGCAATTACTGCGAGTTCAAATCTCACCAGGCTCAAAGTTGACTCAGCCTTCCATCCTTCCGGATTGGATGAGGACCAATCCGGAAGGTGGATTGTGAGAACCCGGATTGTGGGGGCCATAATCTGACTTTGTATAAAAAAGAACACCGCTTTGGGGGAGGGGGGCAAAAGCCCTACTAAGTGGATATATACAAAAGTATGATGGCTATTGCTTAACACATTGTAAGCCGCCCTGAGTCTCCGGAGAAGGGCAGCATATAAATCAAACCAATACATACATAAATAAATTTCGATCACGTGACCACGGGGTTGCTGCAAAGGTCATACGTGTGAAAAAATGATCATAAATCACCTTTCCCAGTGCCATTTTAACTTTGGTCACTAAACCCAAGTTGCAAGTTGTACTTGTAGCACTGAATAGAAAAGAGTCTAAAAAAGTTTAATCAAATCTCAATAGAAGCTCTGGACACGAGGGTGGGTGTTTTCATCAGAATTGCAATGTGTGAAACGGCTTCTCTGCCTCTGGACCGAATGACCATAGCCCTCTTCAAAATCTAATTGCCCGTTGGTTGATCATCATCATCATTTTAGCCACTGTCTACCCATTGTAGGATGAAGGCCTCTTCCTCATGTTCCCAACTCAACAGTCCTGAGCTTTTCATTGCCAATTGGGCCTGCCATACTTGCTGATGTTGTCCATCCGTTTTGTTTTAGGTCTCTCTTGTGGACGCTTTTTGATTTGAGATCAACGTTGGTTGACGTTTGTGGGGAAAATAGAAACTAAGTAGGACAGGGGTGTCAAACTCAAGGCTCGGGGGCCGGATCTGGCCCACAGGGTGCTTAGATCTGTCCCATGGGGCCGCCTTGGAAACTGGGAATGACCGGACCGCTGTGCCTCTGCCAACGAAAACAGAGCTTGTGAGCTGGCACAGCATTGCAGGAGAGAATTGCTCCTGCAATTGAAAATGGAGCTCGGGAGCCCATTTTCACTGGCAGAGTGCTCGGGCCACCACAGATACAAGTGTTCAGCTGGCCATGCCCAATCCCGGCCCCCCGAGGTCATACACAACCCCGATTGCGACCCTCAATGAAATTGAGTTTGACATCCCTGACATAGGTCATTAAAACATTGCTTTTGTTTTTAAGCATTGCTTTTCAGTAAATAGGGTTTTAACTTGGGCATTTTAAATTTGGACTTGTTTTTAGTTTTTGTACTGTTGTTGTTTTTATTGTGTGAGCCGCCCCGAGTCCTATGGGAGAAGGGCGACGTATAAATTTTAAAAATAAATAAATAAGTACTGTGTTGAATTTGGTTTGGTCTTTCGTAGATCTGCCAGAAGGCGCAGTGAAGGGTCTGTGTAAACTTTTCTGCCTGACTCTGCATCGATACAGGTAATTGTGTCAAACTGGATAGTCGGGAGACTTTGCCCTCCGGTTGAGATAACGTTTATTTGTTCTGGCGCAATGTATGGAAACAGATTTAGAGGCTTAATGATAAGGCTTCTCTCTCATTTAAAATTGTCTGCTTTTTTTTTTTAGCACTGTTCCGATTGGCCATCATTTTTTTGTGTGAGATATTATTTGTGTTTTTTGTAATGTAATAGGGACATGGTGGCTCAGTGGCTAAGACATTGAGCTGTCGATCGAAAGATTGGCAGTTCAGCAGTTCGAATCCCTACCCTGTTTTCCCCAAAATATGACATCCCCTGATAATAAGCGCAATCGGGCTTTTGCGCGCATGGCAATAAGGTCAAGCGCTTATTTCAGGGTTCAAAAAAAAGAAAAAAAGACAGGGTCTTATTTTCAGGGAAACACATTAGTATCGTGTAATGGGATGAGCTTCTGTTACTTGTCCCAGCTTCTACCAACCTAGCAGTTCGAAAGCAGGTAAAAAATGCAAGTAGAAAAATAGGGATCCCCTTCAGGTGCTTTGGAGAAGAGCTTGACTCCCTCTTCTTTGCGGCAGCCTCTGAGATATTGGAAGACTGCTATCATGTCACCCCAATCTTTTTTTTCACCAGATTAGATATACCCAATTCCTGCAGCCGTTCTTCATATGTTTTAGCCTCCAAGCCCCTTATCCTCTATAGCAAAGGTTACCTTCAACCTTTGCTAAAGAATAAACCTTCGCTACAGAAATAAACAGGCAAGTTATTAGGAAAGCTTGATTTGAGGGCAGGATATTTCAGAACCAAAATTTTTCACCTCACGCTCTCTCCCTTTCCTGTCTCTCAATTGCCGCATTTTTTGCTAGAGATGCCGCGTCACACAGAGCCCTTCAAACAGCTCTTCGGCAGCTTGCCGAATGCCAGCCAGAAGTGACCGCAAAGAATCTTTTGTGCTCCCTGCAATCTTCAGGAATCAGCAGCAAGTCTGGGGGGTCCAGGTGAGAGATGCGTGCTGGGCAAAGATCTCTGTGGGAACAGAACTGAAGGAGCTTCTTGGGTGAGAAGCGAAATTTTTTCAAACCCCCCCCCCCCCCCCCCCAAAACCAAAGAAATTCCAGTTGAGAATCTGCATAGTTTCTTTGGGAATTATTTTCAGAAACCAGTACAGCCTGCTCCTTTGATATCATTTTTATCTCTTTTAACTTCATGGAAGAAATCTCTTAGACTTATAAACTGCTTCACAGTGCTTTTATAGAACTCTTTAAGCAGTTTACAGAGTCAGCCTCTGGCCCCCAACAAACTGGGTCCTCATTTTACCAGCCTCAGAAGGAGGGAAGGCCGAGTCAACCTTGAGCCAGTGAAATTCGAACTGCTAAACTGCTAGCAGTCAGCAGAATTAGCTTGCAAGACTGCATTCTAACCATCGTGCCACCTTAGACTGGCCTACCTTACAGGGCTCATAAAATTAAGAGTAGCTATCAGATGTCCTTTGATGAGTGGTGCGGTGGCCTAGAGGCGGAGCTCTCAGCTGACAATCAGAAGGCTGTGAGTTCAATCCTAGATAGAGGCAGATATTTCTCTCTCTGGGCATGTTGAGAATATATCTGCTGAATAGAACTCCGCATTGGCGACAGGAAGGGCATCCGGCCAGTAAAACACTCAACTCCATTAAATTGCCCTGACTCTGTTCTGACCTAGGCTTCTCCAGCAGCACGAAGCCGAGTCCTCGTCCCGATAAACCCCTTTTATTAAATTTACGGTGAATTTCTCTCCAGCAAAATCTTTCCTCTCCCACAGTCTTTCAAGATAGTTCCCAATTACCGACCTTGATCAGGCTTGGAGAGTGGCCAGGCCGATATCTTTCAGATGCCGCAATACTTGGCAAGAATGCAGGAATGAACTAATTGTCTCTTGCAAACTCCACTTCCCTTTCGCTCCTCTTTTATTCCCTCTGGGAGGGGCCCTTCATCGTCCATCTGTGGCCTTACTCCCAAGTCAACCCTTGTTCTTTAGCTGTTCACTTTGTCTGGCAACTGTGCAGGCGCACACTGGGAACAGGCTCCAGCTGTTCGTCTGCCTCACTGATGTCCGACTCCGAAGGCAGCTGATAACTGTCAGACGGGCCTGGCCCCCTCTCTGCCTCCGACGCAGAGCCCTCATCAGAGCCTTCCCCAGACTCCAGGACTGGCCCACGTTCCTCCTCCACCTCCTCACTCTCTGAATCTGGTGCCAGATCCGCTGGCTCCTAGCGGATTATACCACACTCCACCCCGCAAAGGATTACAGGGTCATTAAAAGAAGATGATAATGAGATGATCAGATGTCTTGGACGTTATTTGTCCCTGGCCATTATACAAGCAGTTGAGGAAGTTGTAATCAAATTATAGCAGGGGGCAATGAAATGAGTTGACATGAATCGGTGGTACACTAGAAGTGTGCGCCTTGGTACAGCTGCAGTCCTTCGGCTTACTCCGTAACTAACTTTCCCGTCTGCACCCAGAATGGGAATCGCATGATGCTGCCAAAGTCGTGAGATATACAATTCCCTTGTTTTTCCTTTCTTATCACAGCAAGAGCAGTGGTTCTGCTGCTTCTCTGGCTCTCTCATGGACCTGTCTCCTCGTTCGCATTGTCTTCCCGACGCAGGACAAGAGGCATGGAGAGACGTGGGAGAAACTGGTATGAAGCCTTGATTATCCTCTGAGACCTTAATCTTGGTTGGATTACTAGTAGTCCTTTGTGGTCCTTTAGGAACTGAATGTTCTGTCTCCGCCCCCAGGAATAAACCCAATTCAGACAGTCGGAGGTTAAAATAAGCTGGCAGGCAACCAAGTAGTCTGATAAGGAACTTGGCAGCAATCCCAGCAGCTGCATGCCAAAGCCTTTATTAACAGAACAGACAAATACACACCACAAGTGTCCAGGATAGCCAAAGCTGAGATGCAGGAAGATTTGTTTTTGTTCGTCACAAAAATGGAGGCTGGCTCACTCTCTTTTATAGGCTGTGGGGTATGGTCCAGTGAGTCAGCTAATCACGAGCATTCCGTGCCTTGGGCACGTTTCTCCCTGCGTCGCTGGCGAGGATCCAACCAGCACTTATCTCCCTCGTCGTTGTCCACCTGTGGCTGCGGGGATGTGCTTGGCTCTGGGCCTATCTCTTGCCCTTCGGTGTCCTCCAGGGGCATTGCCAGAGGGGAGGGTCCTGGAGAGGGAGGTCTTGCCAATTCCTCCCTTTCACTCTCGGAGTCCTCTCCTGACGATGACACAGGCTCAGGCAACGGAGCCACAATTTCCGTTGTTTAAGCAAGAGAGTTGTTGAGTTTTGCCCCGTTTTAAGATCTTTCTCGCCCCAATTGTTAAGCAAATCACTGCAATTGTTGAGGACTAATGGATGACTTGGTACTTGCAGGCATCATGCTGATCATCATTAAATGATCCCTTTGCTTTAACCTGTCTGTTAACAGGTGGAAGTTCAGTGTTTCCTTCTGGTAGAGATCCTGGGTGGCTCCCGCAAACCTGTGGTGAATGGGGCCGTGAAGAAATTGAACAGACTCTGGAAAGAGGTGAAGTTACTTTTTTGGCAAACGCCATCCGAGTTTCAATTAGGCCTGTCCATCTCATATAAATACATGTAATAACTAACTAACTAACTAACTAACTAACTAACTAACTAACTTCCGGATGTGTTGAGACTGTATATCTTGACCTGGCTTGGAAGAAATCATGATTCAATACAGTGAGGCAGTGTCCCTTGGATTGCAAGGCGATCCAACTGATCAGTCCTAGAGGAGATCAACCCTGACTGCTCTTTAGAAGGCCAGATCCTGAAGAGGAAACTCAAATACTTTGGCCACCTAATGAGAAGGAAGGATTCCCTGGAGAAGCGCCTAATGCTGGGAACGATGGAGGGCAAAAGAAGAAGGGAACGAGAGAGAAGGAGGTGGCTGGATGGAGTCACTGAAGCAGTCGGCATGAGCTTCAATGGACTCCAGAGGATGATAGAGGACAGGAAGGCCTGGAGGAACATTGTCCATGGGGTCGCAATGGGTCGGACACAACTTCACAACTAACAGCAACAACAAAAATACCAAAAAAAAATATCTGGGGGTATAGGGATTGCAGGTCGAAGCAAGCTCTTCTGTTTGGCTTCCCATAAGCAGTTTTTTTTTATTTGATTTATATGCCGCCCTTCTTCGAAGACTCAGGGCGGCTTACAGTGCGTTAAGCAATAGCCTTCATACTTTTGTATATGTATATTTATACAAAATCAGCTTATTGCCCCCAACAAACTGGGTCCTCAATTTACCCACCTTATAAAGGATGGAAGGCTGAGTCGACCTTGAGCCTGCCTGAGATTGAACTCACAAGTAATTGCAGCAGCTGGATCTTAAATGCTGCCTTTGTAGGAGGCATTACTCCCCTACGCTACTCAGGCTCAGTTATTTTTTTCTTCTTCTTTTGACCTCAGAATCCTGGGCTGGTGGATCAGTATCTCTCCATCATTCTTCATTTGGAAGCCAATCAGGGATATGCGATCATGCTGGGCCTGCTTGTGCAGTTCTGCACCAGCCAGAAAGATCTCAGCACCATCAACAAACACAAGGTAAGTTTTTTTGTTTTTTTTAAAAAGCCATTTGGGGCTGGAGAGAGATAACGGCTGCTCAGCAAACGGCGAGCGGTGCAATAGGGCGAGATACAGGTAGACCTGACTTACGACCTCAACTGAGCCTAAAATTTCCTTTGCTAAGTGAGACGGTGGTTATGAGCTTTGTCTCATCTTACAGCCTTTATTGCCACCATTGTTAAGTGAATCACGGCATTGAATAGGAACAGAACAGAACAATTTGCTTTGGAGACCCCCAATTCTTCTTCGTGGCAGCCCCTCAAATATTGGAAGACTGCTATCGTGTCCCCCCTAGTCCTTCTTTTCACTAGACTAGACATATGCAATTCCTGTAGTTGTTCTGTATCTGTTGTTAAGTTAAGATTAACTCCATACTAACTGGAGTGGAGCGGGACCTTAAGCCAGAGTGGAACCAAGTTCTGACGTGACCACCTCCCCCCTTCCCCCGAAGTTATAAACAGAGCAGGGGTGAAATGCTACCGGTTCAGGCCTGTTCACCCAAACCGGTAGTAAAAAAACCGCTACCGGTTCGGGCAAATAGGTAGTAAAAAAATAATGCGTTAAAAAAGTAAAAAAAAAAGGTTCCCACGATTGCGCGGCACAGCTGATTGTCACAGCTGATTGTCACAGCTGATTATCACAGCTGATTGTCACAGCTGATTATCACAGCTGATTGTCACAGCTGATTGTTGGAACTGTTTTTTAACTTTTTTTAGTTAAAAAATGCTAAAAAAAAAAGTTGGCCATACATATTCACTCAGTCACATGACCTTCCTACCAAGCCACGCCCACAGAACCGGTAGGGAAAATTTTTGAATTTCGCCACTGAAACAGAGGCCGTATAATGTTTGCGATTTTCATAGCGAACCCACATTCCCTGACCTACTATGAAGTGATGTGTGTTGTTACATGTCAGTATCACGACTATTTTCGTTATTCAGGCTGCCCTGCTTGATTTCTACGTGAAGACCATCCTGATGAGCAAGACCAAGCCTCATAAACACGTTCTGGTGAGAGAAACCCCTCAAAAGTCCCCTCAAACCATGAAGTCGGGTGCTAATTTGGCCCCGGTAAACTCTGCGCAGTCTTGCGGTGCCATAAGTCAATTTAAGAACAGCTCTTGTAGACCAGAGTCTGCTTTGCTTGTGGCATCTGAGGTGCAGGCCGTCCTCGACTTACAACAGTTGAACCCTTGGGACACTGCAACCGTCGTAAATAGGGACCAGTTGTCAAGCATCCGAATGTAAATCACATGATCATGGGGATGCTGCAGCGGTCCTAAGTGTGAAAAATCATCATAAGTCACTTTTTTCAGTTCCGATGCAACTCCGAACAGTCGCTAACGTGAACCTCCCGAAGGTTGCCCACGTTGCTGGAGGCAATAGGCTGATTCTGTAAACCTCAAGCACTGTGAAGCGGTGTATATATAAGTCTTAAGTGCGATCGCTATTAAAACGGGGCTGGTTCCTTGCAGGACAATTGCGCGCCTCTGCTCCGGTATGTGTCTCATTCCGAATTCAAGGACCTCATGTTGCCAGCTTTGCAGAAATCTCTCTTGAGGAGCCCGGAGAACGCCATCGAAAGTGAGTGATTGAGGGAATCAGATGGAGCACCTTGTGAAGCATAGCTGGTATGAGTAGATCAGAATCAGAGTTGGGATTCATATACTGCAGCAACCGATTCGCCCAGCATCGGAAATGTGACCGTGCGTGTGTGTACGCTTGCTTCGCTCTCGTGTGCCATCCGTGCTTGCATGCAGTGTCAAAAACACAGCGATATAGGACAGGATTGCGCCCAGGTGGGTGGGCATACCCACCTACCGCTTCGCCCAAACCAGTCCGAATCGGCTAAATACCTGATCAGAATCCTGCTAATAGGAGATCCCAGCATAAGTAGAAAATTGGTATTTATTTAGGGCTGGCATTGTAGTTTCCAGGAAGGGGAAAATCTGTAACCTTTTGCATTGGACCTTTTGTTCTAGACCAGGGTAGGCAACCTTAAACACTCAAAGAGCCACAAAAATCCTAACCGGAAGCCCCCCGTTCATTTCTGGAGCCATCCGGAAGTCCAGTTCCCCCACCACGGAGTCTCCTCCTAGCACAGTCTCTTTTTTCCTCTGCCGACTGGAATGCCGGTCCCCCCACCATAGAGTCTCCTCCTCACGCGGCGTCCTTTTTCCTCTACCGGTCCTAACCGAAAGCTCTATCAATTGTGGAGCCGACCGGCGACAAGGAGCCTCAGCAGAGGGATGAAAGAGCCACATGCGGCTCCAGAGCCGCGGGTTGCTGACCCCTGTTCTAGTCCGCTTTTGCTGCAACCACCAATCCTTAGTAAAAGTACCTATCACTTCAACCAAAGGGAGTCGAGGGTCTTTCTTTCCTAGGGACCTAGTTGGGACAAGCCTGACAGTCCATTACATACTGGCAGCTCCAGAGGGTCCTTATTTTATTTTTCTATCGGTACCTTCGCAGCTCTGAATGCAAAATTGGCTGCAGTGGTTGGCTTTGGTGTGGCTGTTGGCAAGTCAGACAGCCATTTATTGAATGATTGATTGATTGGACTTATATACCGCCCTTCTCCTTACAGACTCAGGGTGGTGAACAGCCAAATAAAAAACCAATACACATGTTTTGACTGATTATGCTTCTTCTTTTTCTTTTCTTTAGCAATTTCTTGTTTGCTGGCATCTGTCACCCTCGATCTCAGCCAGTACGCTCTGGATATCGTGAAAGGGCTAGCCAGTAAGTGCTTTTGTTTACATATATATTCCTTTTATGTAAGATTCTCTTTAGCACATCTATCTTCTTCACCTCATCCTCTCATTATTGTGGGCTTTGCAGCTGTGTTATAATTCCGATAGGAGAGAACACAGATACCGTGTTTCCCTGAAAATAAGACCCTGTCTTATATTTTTTTGAACCCCGAAATAAGCGCTTGGCCTTATTTTCAGGGAGGTCTTATTGTGGAGCAAGTTGAGGCTCCTCTTGCAGTCTTACTTGATTTCCAACTGTGCGTTTAAATATTTTCGGGGAGGGCTTATTTTCAGGGGGAGGATTATTTTAGCGCATGCGCTCAAAAGCCCGATTGGGCTTATTATCCAGGGATGTCTTATTTTCGGGCAAACCGGATAGTCCTCGACTTAACAGCCACAACCGCGCTCCAAATTTCCATCGCTAAACGAGGCCGCTATTAAGTGCCACTGTTGTTAAACGAATTGCTGCTATCAAATTAGTCACACTGAATTTGTTCGGTGGATCTGACTTCCCCGTTGACTTGGCTTGTCGGAAGGTCGCGGAAGGGGATCCCGTGATCATGTGACCGTGGGGATGTTGCAGCGGTCGTGAAGGTGAAAAATAATCATGAAAAATCACTTTTTCCAGTGCTGTTGTAACTCTGAACGATCACTAAATGAACTGTTGTATGTTGAGGATTTAGATTTAGATTTAGATTTAGATTTAGATTTATTCAAATTTATATACAGCCCTACTCCCAGACGGGACTCAGGGCGGTGAACAGCCAAGATAAGATACAATAGAATACAAAAGTTAAAAAATCATTTAAAACAAATTAAATAATGGGGCTAGAAAGCAATTTAAAATCCAATTATATAAAATATTTAAAACCCAATACAGGATTACCTGTATTCCTCTTTTTTAATTTCTTCCTTCCTTCCTTGAAACTCTGGTCATCTTTGTGGCTTTGAGTAGATTGAAAACTTACCTTTCCATTGGTCAGGTAACAAATGCTTGTACAGGGCTCCGGTATACGATGATTCCAGGGGATAGGAACTACATCTGAGGAATGATCCCTTGGGAAGTTCCACCTGCCCTTATAAGAGGCAGGATGGAGTGATTTTATAGACCATCTCTGGCCTATGGGCTGGACAGTTCTTTTCCATCCGGCATCCTCCTCCTGTTGCATCTCTTCCCCAAAAGAAATCCCTACTTTTTTAACAGCTTCCGTGTTTGATTTTTAGGCCAGTTGAAATCCAACAGTTCTCACCTGATGGACAAGGCTGTAGTTGCCCTAAAGAATTTGGCTCTGCAGTGCAGCGACCCATCCACCGTGGAGGCCTTCGGGAAGCATCTCTTTGCCATTTTGGGAGGTCAGTAATTCTTTCGTTGGGCAAAAGGGCTTTGTCAGGCTCCAGAAACAAGCAAAGACCCATTGTTATTTTCCCAAGCAGATTCCTTTATTGTTCCTCCCCTGTGGACAGAATCTTGCCAAACGGAAGCAAAACACTCACTAAGCATATTGTTGTGGTCTGCCGATGGCTTGCGGAGCTGGTAGCAGAATCGGACAGTGAGGAGGCTGGGGAGGAACATGGGCCAGTCCTGGAGTCTGGGGAAGGCTCAGACGAGGGCTCTGTATTGAAGGCAGAGAGGGGGCCAGGGCCATCTGGGAGTTATGTGCTGCCTCCGGAGCCTCCAGAGTCGGATGTCAGTGAGGCAGAGGAACCGGGGGAGCCTGTTCCCAGTGCGCGCATGCACAGAGCTGCCAGAAGGCAAGAACAGTTAAGACAAAAGGGGCGACTAGGGAGTAAGGCTTGGAGATGATTGGCCCCTCCCATAAGACTTAAAGGAGGAGCAAAGGCACATGAGCCTTTGCAGGAAGCAACTTTGTTCCTTCTGGTCGGTTTAAACTCTGAAGCTCCATTTTGACTCTGTGCTCCGTTTGGCCTTGCAAAGCTAATTGGCAATTAGGTCTTTGGCAGCGTGTCAAGGGAGATAAAGGCGGATGCTTATCAGCCTTATCCCGAAGGACTGTGGCAGACTTCTGTCGGACTCTTTACAAACTATTTGTGACTCATTACGGGCTGGGAATGAACAGAATTCCCAGCCGTTGAAATAAAAAGAGGGTTTTTTGGGACTAAGCGTGCGATTGTTACTGTCTCAGGAAACCTTGGCCAGAACACATATCCTCTGGGAACTCTTAAGAAGAGACTGTCTTCACCCTCTTTCTCATACACAAGTGATCTGAATTGAGTTGTTTTCTTACTTCTTCGGAATGTAATCCTCTGGTCCGCTCCATTTTCATCACAGTTGCCCCTTTGTGGGTTCCATTCTTTCTTTCTCCTCTTCTGCCAAGCGAGGCAGAGAGTTGTTTACATTGTGTGTGTGTGTGTGTGTGTCCATCCTCGACAATTTTAGGACTTGTAACTCCCAGAATTCAGCCAGCCATCCCTGCAGTCTGAGGAATTCCGGGAGCTGAAGTCCATAAATCTTAAAAGTTGCCGAAGTTGGACACTCCTGGCTCACCTACTTCTCTCTTTCTACATGCTTTCCTGCACTTAACCTCCCTTCTCCTAAAATCCCAACAAAAGGCCCACAAACCATTCAGGTGAAACCGTTTTTCGCTATTCTGAGTAAATGTTGCCTGGGATTATTTCTTTTAAAACTCCGCGTTAACCTCACAACTCCAATTTTGACAGGTGCGGAAGGAAAGCTGACTGTGGTGGCTCAAAAAATCAGCGTCCTCTCAGGTAAAGTTCTTAAAAGAGACTATCGTAGAGAATAGAATTAGCGTATTTTTCAGACTATTAAGACACACCAAGATTTCAAAGAGGAAAAAAGGAGGAAAAAAAATAGTTTTTGGCCTCTACGTGTCTGGTTTTTGCCCTGCCCGGCTTCCGGGAACACTCTGCAGGCCTCCCAAACGGGATGCTCAGAGGATTTGGGGGGCCTGCAGAGTGATCCGGTGGCTGGGGAGGGCAAAAACGTGACGTGGGGGGGGGGGGTTGAGAGGCCGAAAACGGGCCCATTTTTCATGAAAATGGGCCCATTTTTGCAAAAACAGGATGCACAGAGGATTTGAGAGGCCTGTAGAGTGCTCCTGGGGCCTGGGGAGGGCAAAAACGTGACTTTTGGAAGAGGCCAAAAATGGGCCCGTTCTTCATGAAAATGGGCCCATTTTTGCAAAAAATGGAATACACAGGGAGTTTAGGAGGCCTGCAGAGTGCTCCTGGGGCCTGGGGAGGGCAAAAACGTGATGTGTGTGGGGTCTGAGGGGCCAAAAACAGGCCCGTTCTTCATGAAAAGGACCCAATTTTGCAAAAATGGAATACACAGAGGATTTGGGAGGCCTGCAAAGTGCTCCTGGGGGCTGGGGAGAGCCCAAATGCAATGCGCGGGGGGTTTGGGAGGCCAAAAACAGGCCCGGACTCCCAAATCCCCCACGCATCCGGTTTTTGCCCTCCCCAGCCCCCAGGAACACTCCGCAGGCCTCCCAAACGCTCCGCGCATCCCGGTTTTGTGAAAAACGGGCCTGTTTTTGGCAAAACCGGGACGCGCAGGGCAGGGTTTCAGGAGGCCAAAAATGGTGCATAAGACCTGGAGCAGGGTGCAAACTTTGGAGATTGGCTCCGGATCCGATTTGAAATTTGAGCGTGTGTCATTTGGTGGCTACCGAGTTGTTGCCGTTGCCGTTGTTTTCACAAAGGAAGGAAAACTGAATTTGAGGCGTGGCCTCTCGTTCCTTTTAGGGATTGGTAGTTGCAGCCATCATGCAGTCTCGGGGGCATCCAATCAGGTTCTCAGTGGCACCATGGTCGAGCTCTTCATCCCTTTCCTTCAGCAGGAAGGTAAGAAAATTTTGGCAATTCTTTCTAAGACCACCTCCAAAAAGCTATTCTGGCTGTGGAATATCTAGCAAGCCGAGCTTTTATTGGACTCAAATCTAGGAAGCTTCTTCCTCTTTCCGCAGTCCACGAAGGCACGTTGGTGCACGCCATTTCCATCCTTGCTCTCTGGTGCGGCCGATTCGTCACGGAAGTCCCCAAAACGCTGGTGGAATGGTTCAAGAAAGCATTCAGCCTTAAGGCCTGCACTTCTGCTGTCAGGCATGCCTATCTCCAGTGTATGCTGGCTTCCTTCAAAGGTAAGAAAGAGGGAATGGGACTGTCTTTGAGAAGCCAGGCGGGGACTTTTTGGAGGCATTCTCCTTGGCTGAGATGGAGAGTAGGATAGTAGCAGGGGAGGGCTACTGGGGGATTCGCAGGGATTCGGGAGAACCTCTAGCTAAGATTCTGTGCAGTTTGGAGAACCCCAAACTCCACTCCTGGCTGGCCCTGTCACTCCCAGGAGTCCCCACGGCCCGTTTTGGATGCAGGTAAGGATAGGGCGTGTGCAAAGGCTCAGGGAGGGCAAAAAACGGGCCTACCAGAAGTTTGAGAAGGCTAGAAACGGGCCCGTTTCCAGCCTCCAGAGGGCCTCTGGTGCCTGGGGAGGCCCTTTTCACCCTCGTGGAGGCTCGAGGAAAACCTCCGGAGCCCAGGGAGGGCAAAAACTTGCCCTACCCCTGCCGTGGTGCAGGAGGCCGACTGGGCCACACCCACCATGGCCATGCCCACCCAACAACCAGGCAGAGAACCCCTTGCTAAAATTTTTTGAAGCCCACCCCTGGATGGTGGTCTAAACAGACCATTGGTCAGCATCATGGAAGTCATCTTCACGACCATTCTAAAAGGTTTTGGGAGGTAGTCCTCCCCTTATGACCACAATCGAGCCCAAAATTTACATTGCCCAGCAAGATAGTTGTGAGGTCAGTTTTGCCCCGTTTTACGCCCTTTCCGGCCACAGTTGCTAAGCGAATCGCTGCAGTTATTTAGCTAGCAACGCCGCTCTCAATCTGGCAGTCCTCGACTTAACGACAGTTGAGCCCAAAATTTGCATCGCTAAGCAAGACGGTTAAATGAATCCCTAAGTTAGCCACACGTGAATCTGGCTCCTCCCCCCCCCCCCTTGACTTTGCTCGTCGGAAGGTCGCATTAGGACTTATTTTCCAGTTAGATTTTATTTTATTCGGTACTAAATGTGACCATCTTTAACGGGGGTTTATTTTGGGGGTAGGGTTTATATTACGAGCATCCTGAAATCATGCTAGGGCTTATTTTCCAGTTGGCTCTTATTTTCAGGTAAACACGTTATCTTGATCAGATCAGTTCTTTTTTTTCTTCCCCCTGAACAGATTAAAAACTCACCAACTAGAATATATATATATTTAAAAATTTTCTGCTTCTGTAGGCAATGTCCTCCTACAAGGGGCAGAGATGCTGCCCTTACTGATCCAGACCGTGGAGAAAGCAGGAGCTCAGAGCACCCAGATTCCCTTGGTAACGGAAGGCGTTGCTGCAGCTTTGCTAATCTGCAGACTTGCTGTAGCCGATGCGCAAATAGGTAAGATCCCCCCCCCCCAGTGCTGCTTTCAGCTGTTTTCAGCCGAGTTCCATTTTTTTTAGGCTAATGAATTATTAGGTACGATCCATAGGACTTAATTGTGTAATTGGCCCCACTCTCTCCCGTCTTCTGTCCCATATCCTGTAATGGTCAGCACTCCAAACCGCATTCACTCTTGTGCTGACATAAGAAGGAGAAGAAGGGCATCTGGAAAGAGACGTTTTGATTTTTCACCTACTTGTTTTCCCTGGAGATAATATCCCCTAGGAGATGGGGTGGGAGGGGGGAAATTCCTTTGAGCTGGAGCAGTAGATTAGGGAAAGAGTGATTTGAAAGATGGCCAATGAGACCAGAGGAGTGGAGACAGAAAGGGAGGGGTTCGCGCCGGGAAGTCAGAGTTGGCTACAAGGAGTCGGAGATAGAATGTCGTGCTCAATAAATGAAAGATTTTCATCAAAGATTCTGTTTGAAATGCAATTTATTGGAGACGACCTCGAAACCTGACAGTAATCTTTGGATATTTTTAAAAGATTTGTAGTACCACCCAACTCACAAAAACGCAACTCCAGGCGGCGATAAAACAAATCACAACTGTCTCAACAATAACAGACTAATAATGACAGAGGGGATAGAGAGAGAGAGAGAGAGAGAATGAATGAATGAATGAATGATGAATGAATGAATGAATGAATGAATGAATGAATGAATGTATGAATGAATGATTGAAGAATGAATGAATATCACACAATTGAGGCATCATCTTGTATACCCTCCAGGATAAACTCACCTCGTATCCTGGCCCCCACCCTGACAGAGAATTGTGATACATAATTCCTCCTCTTTTGACATTTTATCCCTCCCCGTAATATTGACCGATTATTAAAACTTGTTTCTGGCGACCAACGGCAGTTAATGCTAACCAGATTCGTCTTTCCTGGAGGATTTGAAATCTCTTTCTGGTTAGCCTTATTTATAAAAATAATAAAGGGTGGGATACAAATGAAATAAATAAACGGATTGGCTCAGGTTGCCTTACAGAAGGCGTGATAGCCGTTAAGTACAGGGTTGAACTATCGGCTCAGTTGTAATTTCCCTTTTTTTAAAAAAAATCCTGCTCTTTTCAGAAAACAAGCTGAACAGCTTATGGCAGCTTATTTTGGATGAGAAAAAACAGATCTTCACTTCCGAGAAGTTCCTGCAGTCTGCTTCAGAGGAAGGTAAGAAGGAATAGGAGTAGGAGCAGAGTAGAGTGGAATAGGAATAGGAATATCCTCTCAGTGTATCTACAAACAACATACTGCTAATCATAGAGCATAAATCATCAGGTATAATTGTTCTGATCTAGGCTTCTCCAAAAAGCACGAAGCAGAATCCTGGTCCTGACAAAAAACCCTTTTATTAAACAAACAGTGAATTCCTCTCAGTCACATCCAGCAAAGTCTTTCAAGGGAGAATTTACAGTCACGGACCTTATCTGGCTTGGAGAGCTGCCAGGCCGATATCTTCAAAACTTGACAAGGAGTCTCGGAGAGTCACAAACCAATTAAGCGAACTAATTGTCTCCTGCAAACCCTCCTCTTTTATTCCCTCTGGGAGGGGCCATTCATCGTCCACTTGTGGCTTTACTCCTGAGTTGACCCTTGTTCAAGTGGACAGGAGCAGCGAGGGGAGAAGTTGAAATAGTTTATGCCCAGGATGTGAGGAGTCTGTAGATACTTTCTCAGCCCTCTTTCCGGCAAAAAGAAAACCAGTTTATCACCTCTGATAAATTGCACCTTTACCAAATTCTGGAATTCGGCAAATCAGTTTTATTGGCACAACCAATCTGTTAGGGACACTGAAGGCCAGATGTGTTGCTGTTCCTTGGTTAGTTCTTTTCTTTATTAAACCCCTGGAGATCTGCAATCCTTTAGATCCCAACTGCGCCGAATTAGTCTGTAGAACAGAGGTAGGGTATTTTCCAAACCATCAATTCTGGCCTTCAGTTCTTATCAATTGTGCTGCGTATTCTCTACATCAGCGCTTCTTAACTTCGGCAACTTTGGGATGTGTGGACTTCAACTCCCAGAATTCCCCGGTCCCAGCCTGAGAGTTGGCGACCCCTGATATAGAAGGCATCCACAGATAGGCTTCAATTTAGGACCGGTCACTTAGCAAGCATTCAAAGTTTGGACGGATGCCAACTGATTTCCATACACTGAAGGCCTATTTTCCCTTCCTTGCAGTGATGTGTACAGTTCTGCAGCTGACCGAACGCCTTCTCTTAGACCACGAATCTCGGCTACCTGGAGCTAAAATCCAGTAAGTGTACCTTAGCGTGCTTTGGTAGCTTATACCTCACACAAGTTGGATGTATCTAACCGCTGTGGTTGCGCCGTGGTTAGAATGAGGTACTGCAGGCTACTTCTGCTGACTGCCGGTTGCCGGCAGTTCGATTCTCACCGGCTCAAAGTTGACCTCGGAAAGGATGGAAGACTGAATCAACCTTGATCCCTGTCAGGATCGAACTCCAGGCTGCGGGCAGAGTTTGCCTGCTGGCTCTTCTTTTGTTAAATATTTTTTTATTGTTTTATATCACATATTCCATTTCTATGTTGAGCGGTGTGTTTTCTAGGTGTCCAAAGTACCAACATATCCACATAATCGTTATAATCATATATACATAAACATATATGCAATAATATCAATCGTTATTGAAAAATATAGCATCGATGACATAACCCTCAAAATATTTACTCATCAGTTTTTCTTTGTCATGTAGTCCATATTTCACGTAAATCCAGTCCTCTAACCTCAGTATCTGCCACTTAATCATTTGTAGAATAGTTCCCGCGTTATAAAATATTCCGAGGCTTCTTTTCCTTTGATTTTTAGGGTTAACCCAGGGGTCTGCAAACTTAAATACTCAAAGAGCCATTTGGACCCGTTTCCCACAGAAAAGAAAACACCGGGAGCCACAAAACCTGGGTGGGCGTGGCCAACTCGATGTCACTCACTTCCACCAGTCACATGACCCACCTCCCTAGACCATGCCTACCTGGCTGGTCATTAGGGCAGAGAACCAGTTGTTCACAAAACCCTTTTGACACCTCTTTCTCACTCTCACTCTCACTCTCCCTCTCTCTGTATCTCTCTATGTCTCTCTCTCTCTTCCCCTCTCTCTATACGTCTCTGTCTTTGCCCTGGCTGCTTCTCAATCCCCTTCTCAGGGCAGGCAAGGAGTGACTGGGAAGGGAAATCGAGGGGCGAGGCCAGCCAGTGGTGGGATCACCTGACAGGGAGCCACATGGGAGAGCCCAAAGAGCCACATGTGGCTCCAGAGCCACAGGTTGCTGACTCCTGGGTTAACCTATCCATTTCTGCACATTCCAGATTTTTTTTTTGATTATAATATCGTGTGTAGGGGTTTCTGTATTTCTCCAGTATTGTGTAGATACAATCCTGGCTGCTGTTACGATATGTAAAATTTACCTTGGAAGCATGACCAAGTTTCAGTGTCTCGGGTTTCAAATCTATGTGTTGTTTTGTCATGATCTCCAGCCACATGTGTATTTTCTTCCAGTATTTTTTTTATTTTTTATTTTTTGCTTTGGAACATGTCCACCACGTATGATAATACGAGCCTGGTATTTGGTTGCATTTCCAACATTTCACAGATTTATTTTTATACCTATTCGCTGATCTTGCGGGTGAGGAATGCCATCTATAAAACATTTTATAGAGGTTTTATTTATACGCTGCTGACGTTATGATTTCTATCCCACAATTTTTGCCACCCGTTCAAATCTATTGTATAGCCAAAGTTCTTAGCCCAAATAATGATAAGTTTCTGGGCTCTTCCGTTGTCACCTACTGTCATTCACTTCCTGTTTTGTCCCCTTCCTATTTTGAACTGGCTGTCTTCTCACTTCCAGGCAGTATTACAGAGCCTTGACTGCTGTCCTCCTCAGCCGGTCCTGGAGCGTTCGGAGGCTCGCTCAGCAGACTGTGAGAAAACTCTTATCTTTGCCAAGAGGATTCAAGTTAGCCTGTGGGCTCTTAGAAGAGCTAAAAGCGGTTCTCGTTTCACACAAGGTAAAAAAAACACCTGGCTTTGTAGCTAACATCAGAGCTGCTTAGTGGTGACAAACCTTTTGTCCCATAGTCAAGAAAACTACACAGAGGTGTGCTTTTTGGAGAGCTGCTCGGGGTTTGCAGGAGTTTGGGAGAACCTCTAGCTAAGATTCTGTGCAGTTCGGAGAACCCCCAAATTTTTAACTTGTGACCCGATAGATAGGGGGTTTTTTTGTGCTGTCATTTCTACTGTATGAAATGCTCTCCAAATTGTTTGGACCCCAAATTACAATCCGGTGCTTCATTTTTAGGTGCTCCCCCCTGAGGCCTTGGTAACCGAATCTGGAGAGTTGTCGGAACAGGGTAAAACATACATCCCTCCGCGTATTCTCCAGGAAGCCTTGTGCGTCATCGCCTGTGGGCCAGGGATGGAAGGAGAACCGGAGGAGAAAGAAAAGCTGGTCTTGGAAATGCTGCTCGTGAGCAGTCATCCTTCTTTGGGTGAGCAAAAGGGGGAGAAGGTTGCATCCGGGTGTGTGAAGGAAGGGCATTGGGTGGGCTTTGGGGATGCTCCTGGCCTCGGTTTCTGTCAGAGTTTGTTGCAGAAATCACACCCAGAAAGCACACACAGATAACTGTTTCAGCAGGATTCGTTAACTTCTTTTTATATACATAATAACAACAACAATATATGTACAATACCAACAGCAGATTCTTCCAACGAGGTAGTAGTTACAAGCAAAACACAGACAGAGAAGAGAACAGTTTTAGTTCAGAGTTGCAGACTAATTTCGGTTTCAATTCTCAGCACAGCACTCAGAGCCAAGCCCAGCCAAGCCACGCCCAGACTCCCAACTGTTTCAGCTTCCAAACAGCCCTCATTGGCTGACTTAGTCGCTATGCCTATTCATTGGCTGACCTTGTCACTATGTCTTCCCAGTCATGAACTCTCATACACACTGACCGTTTCTCCCTTTTTAGTGGCAGGACAGCCTGGTCTTTGGCCTGCCCTCCTGATCAAGATGAAGCTGGACCCTATTGACTTCATCACCAAACATCTGGAAAAAATCTTCGACCGCATCATCGTCACTCAGAGCCCAATGAATCAGGTGACTGAATTTGCCCAGTGGGAATGGGATGGAGTGGAATGAGGAAGTGGATCCCCAGGAAGGGCGGGGTGGTGGTGTTTGTGTATGGGGGGGATTCCAGAGGAGGAAGAGGCAACTCAGCCCAGATATCAGGTGGAGAAAGAAAGGAAGTGAAGGCAGTTCCTCCTTAAGAGGATATCATAGATGCAAAAAGTACAGCCTTTAGATTCTGTCTGCAGGAGTGAAACAATAAAAAAATCAGCTTGGAAGAATCACAATGCATCATTTTTGGTTTGGGGCCTGACACATGGTGACTGGGGAATCCTGGGAGTTGAAGTCCACACATGGTGGCTGAAGAATTCCATTCCATTCCAGAAGAGGAAGAGGAAACTTAGCTCGGATGTTATGTGTGAGAGAAGGAGGGCAAAGACAGCTCCTCTTTAAGAGTTCCCAGAGTATATTGTAGATGCAGAGGGTAGAGCCTCCAGTCTGGCAAGATTCTGTCTACAGGAGTGAAACAATAAAGAACTCAGCTTGGATGAATAGCTCCAAATCATTCTTGGCTTGCAACAATGATGACACTTCTGTGTCTGGAACACCAGACTCGGTGTGATGACAGTCGCGGCCGCTGTCCTTCAATTAGTAAATCCAGAATAAATATCTCAGAGCATCGATGTTGGATGTTGCGAGTTTAATTCTTCGTGAGAGGAGACCTAAGACCCAACCTTCTTCTCTCTTTTCCTTCTTGCAGTCCTCTCTGAATGCAGTTGGCTTGATCTCGGTCCTTCTCCCTGCCAAAGTCCTCCCTCAGCTGATCAGCACCATTTCCGCCTCACTGGAAAACCCGGCCCTGTGTCTCGTGACTCAAGAAGAATTCGCGATCATGAAGATGCCGGAAGGCGAACTCTATGACAAGTCTATCTTGCACAGGTCAGTCAGTCAGGAAATCTGGGCAGGTTGATAATGTGGCAGGATATGGTGGAATCGCCATCCGGTGTGAAAGAAAGAGAGCGAAGACAGCTCCTCCTCAAGAGTTCCCCGAGTATATTGTAGATGGAGGGCGTAGAGCCTTCAGTCTGGCAAGATTCTGTCTATAGGAGTGAAACAATAAAGGAACTCATCTTAGAAGTATCGGTATGCGTCACTTGGGGAGTGGTGAAAAGAATTTGAACTCCTTTCAGGGAAGGAAGCAACAGAGGCTAGATCTCCCCTCTCCCCCCTTTTGGAATTCCTAAATCCTTTACATAACTCAAGGCTCTCCAAACTTGGCAACCTTAAGACTTTGTAAATTTCAACTCCCCCCAATTGCTCAGCCAGCATGGTTGAGTGCAGAAGTCGGCAACCTTAAACATTCAAAGGGCGACAAAGGTCCTAACCCAGGGGTAAGCAACCGGTGGCTCTGGAGCTGCATGTGGCTCTTTCATCCCTTTGCTGCTGCTCCCTGTCACTCTTCGGTGCCACAATTTTGAGAGGAACTTCCGGTTAGGGGAGGAAAAGCACGGCGTGCCAGGAGGAGACTCTATGGCAAGGGGCAGGTTTTCCGGTCGGTTCCACAATTGATAAGGCTTTCGTTTAGGACAGGTAGAGGAAAAAGGAGACCGCACGAGGAGGAAACTCTATGGTGGGGGAAACTGGACTTCCGGTCGGCTCCAGAATTGAACTGGGGGGTTCCGGTTAGGACCGTTGTGGCTCTTTGAGGATTTACTGTTGCCAAACCCTGTCCTAACCAGAATCCCCCCATTCAATTCTGCAGCCGACCAGAGGTCTGGTCTCCTCACCATAGAGTCTCCTCCTAGCGCAGCATCCTTTTTCCTCTGCCGACCGGAAGTCCGGTTCCGCCACCAGAGAGTCTCCTCCTAGCGCAGCATCCTTTTTCCTCTACCTGTCCTAACCGAAAGTCCTATTAATTGAGGAGCCGACCAGCGACAGGGAACCGCAGCAGAGGAACGAAAGAGCCACATGCGGCTCCAGAGCCACGGGTTGCTGACCCCTGGTTTAGTGGCTTAGTAGGAGCTTGTCGATTGGAAAGTTCGGCAGTTCAAATCCCTAGTACAGGTCTTCTACATGAGCAGGGGGGGGGTTGGAGTAGATGACCTCCAAGGTCATCTCTTCGAACTCTGTTACCGTTAACAGTTCCATCCCTGAGTTGGGATGGCACTTAAGGACATTCTTATGCCCTTGGCTGTGTGGTTGATCCATGCGTTTGAAAGGGCGATGTCGCCTCTCTTTTCAGTGCCCAGCAGGATAGCCTGAAAAAGGCCAACATGAAGAGAGAGAACAAGGCCTACTCTTTTAAGGAGCAGATCATCGAACTGGAACTCAAAGAGGTATGGTCTGGTCAGCCGAAATGGCCAGCGTGTGTGTGTGTGTGTGTGTGTGTGTGTGTGTGTGTGTGAGAGAGAGAGAGAGAGAGAGAGAGAGAGAGAGAGAGAGAGAGAGAGAGAGAGAGAGAGAGAGGCTGGTCTGGGATTGATCTGGATTCAAAAACATATGAAGAACGGTTGCAGGAAGTGGGCGTGGCTGGTTTAATGAAAAGAAGGACTAGGGGAGACATGATAGCAATCTTCCAGTATCTCAGGGGCTGCCCCAAAGAAGAGGGAGTCAAGCTATTCTCCAAAGCACCTGAAGGCAGGACGAGAAGCAACAGGTGGAAGCTAATCAAGGAGAGAAGCAACTTAGAACTAAGGAGAAACTTCCTGACAGTGAGAAATGTTAAGGATATTGTTGTGTTACCAACCAGCAGAGTGTAGAACACAGAGAAACGGTGCTGAGAGCCATGAATAAACATACAAACCGGTTTATCAAAAGTTTACTTTCTAGCGAAAAACCAATCTCATAGTCTTTTAAACAATCCAAGTCTTTGCCAGTTAAATCAGTCCAGTGATACAAAAATCTTCTTACCGTACAAACAGTAGTTGGTTAGAATAGCAGGTTCACTCTGGCACACAAACCACGATGGTAGCAGATCCACCCACGATGATAGCACAACCGTAGCAACTCCTCACACAATGGTAGCATATCATCAACTGACTACATTTTAGTTCCCTTCTTAAATACGTTTACACCTAGTGGTTATCGAATTACAGCATGACTTAGCATTACAACGATTCAGCAGTAAAACTTAAAGTCATATAATACATATCCATGTTAAAGTCACAGAAGACATATATTGCCTGGACAACCTGTTAGACTCATACCATATCCTAACAAGAACAATAACTGGTTATTTACGGGACCGCCTCCCACCACCAATAACCTCCCACCAGCCAGTACGCTCCCATAGACAGGGGCTCCTCCAGGTGCCGTTGGCCAAACAATGTCGGCTGGCGGCCCCCAGGGGGAGAGCCTTCTCTGTGGGAGCACCTACCATCTGGAACGAACTCCCCCCGGGAGATACGGAGGATCCCGGACCTGCGCACCTTCCGTCGCGCGCTCAAGACTCATTTGTTCCATCAAGCCGGCCTGACCTAAATCTTTTCCCCCTTTTAAATGGGGATTTTAATTTGTTTTAAATTATTGGGATTTTAAATTTTTCAGCCAAATTATTTAATTTCGTTTTAGTCTATTTTAAATTTTGTATTTATATGTTTTATTTTATGGCTGTACACCGCCCTGAGTCCTTCGGGAGTAGGGCGGTATATAAATTCAATCAAATCAAATCAAATCAAATCAAATCAAATCAAATCAAATCAAATCAAATCAAATCAAATCAAATCAAATCAAATCAAATCAAATCAAACCAGTGGAATGACTTGTCTCCAGAAGTTGTGAATGCTCCAACACTGGAAGTTTTTAAGAAGAAATGGTGTAGGGCCATGATGGCAAACCTATGGCATGCATCCCAGAGGTAGCACGCATAGCCCCCTCTGTGGGCATGCGCACCATCGCCAGCTGGTCTTCTGATTTCCGGCGTTCGCATGTGCACCAGCCAGCTAGTCTTTGCGCACGCTGGAGCACCGGAAATCTGAAGGCCAACTGGCCGGTGCTTGCTTGCATGCACACGTTCCAGTTTGGGCACTCTGTGCTGAAAAGATTCGCCATCCCAAGTGTAGGGCTTCCTGCCTAAGTAGGGTTTGACTAGACGAGCTCCGAGGTCCCTTGGGTACTCTGTATTCTTGTCGTCAAGATCTTGCCTCCCTGTTGACGAACTGAATGGCCATCCATTGCAGGAGATCAAGAAGAAGAAAGGAATCAAGGAAGAGATTCAGCTCACGAGTAAACAAAAGGAGATGTTGACTGCCCAGCTGGAGAAGGAATCCCAGATGAGAAAGCAATTGAAAGAGGTAATTCAGAGTCTATTTTTTTGTTTTTTATGGACCACTTAAGGAAAGCGGGAAGGAGTGGAAAAAGGGAAGATCCGAGGACAGATGGCAGTCCTCTCGGATGCCTGTGGAGCTTCTCAGTCCTCCAGCTCATCGTTGTCTCAAAGGTGCTTTATTTTTTCAAAAGGCACAACTGGAACTCTTGTGCTGTGGTTCTCTTGCAGCTGGACACTGAATTGGAATCCACCCTGGGCCTTTTTGACGCCGTTCTCAAGAGGAACCCTCCCAGCCTCTCCCAGTACATCCCTGCCCTTGTCGGCTGCTTCCTACCTCTGCTCAAATCCCCACTGGCAGCTCCGAGGATTAAGGCCCCTTTCCTTTCTCTGGTGTCGTGTGTGATGCCCGATCACTTAAAGACTTTTGGTGAGTCTGTTTGTTTTTTTTCAAACTCTATTTGGCTCAATAAATCAGGAAGCAAGGAACAACCAGAGTTTTATCGCAAGCTAAGGCTTTCTACACCCCAACCCCAGGGCCCACTACCATGTCATGGCCTATTTGAAAACGGGCCTCTGCTCGCCAGTGGATCTGTGCACATGTGTATGCGCCCGCCACTCACACACCCTCGACCTCAAGCTGGAAAGTTGGGGACCACTGCGTTAGTTCAGATTCCTGTAGAAGAGTGTAGTTGTAGTTTATTTATTTTTTTAAAATTTGATTTATATGCCGCCCTTCTCCCCAGACTCAAGGCGGCTTACAGTGCGTTAAGCAATAGCCTTCATACTTTTGTATATTTTATACAAAGTCAGCTTATTGCCCCCACAAACTGGGTCCTCAATTTACCCACCGTAGAAAGGATGGAAGGCTGAGTCGACCTTGAGCCTGGCTAGAATTGAACTCGCAGTAATTGCAGGCAGCTGGATCTTAAATGCTGCCTTTGTAGGAGGCATTACCCCCCTATGCTATTCAGGCTCCTTTGATTGTCATTACACCTCCTACAACGAAATTAAATGCCGAGTTCAGTGTGCATTATAGCTATAAAAATAAAGCACAAACACCCGTCCTTCACATTCTATGCAGTTGAACTGAAAACCCCTGATATTGCATTAATATTGCACTATACAGTAGAATTCAATACAGTAGAATTCAATACTGCCCTGGGATAGAAGTTGTTTTTCAGCCTATTCATCCTCGTTTTCATTGTCCTGTACCGGCTGCCAGATGGTAATAGTTCAAAAAAAAAAAAAAGGGTGCCCAGGATGAGATGGGTCTTTAAAAATGTTTTGAACTTTCTTAAGGCAGCAGGAGCAATAAAGCTCATCCAAGGAGGGGAGAGGGCAATCAATGATCCTCTGGGCCAGGGGGCGGCAACCTTAAACACTCAAAGAGCCACAAAGATCCTAACTGAAAACTCCCTGTTCAATTCTGGAGCCTGTTGTGGCCCCGTCCTCTGAGCCTATCCCATTGGAGGAAGGAAGCTCTGAGCATGAGGAAGAGGAGCCAGCCAGATCTCCCAGCCCCCCCCCCCCCACCTCTGGCACCGTCTCAGGTGCCAGCTGAAAGAGAGCAAAGTAGTGGGGAAACAGGTGTCTCAGATGAGAGTGAGGGAGAGACGTCATTCCTGGACGCACGTCAACGAAGGCGAGATAAGCGCTTGCAGCAGCTGAGGAGACGTACGAGGGAATAGACCTGAGTCACTGGACTTAAGTCACAGGACCAATGAGTCACTGGACCACACCCAGAGGCTATATAAGACAGGGTGGTGGTCAATGATCCCTGTGACGAACAATAACTCAATCTGGTAGTCATTGGAGCTAAAAGAACGGATTTTGGCAAAGCTACGTATGTGATTTTCTTTCTGTGAACTATTAAAGCACTTGGCAGACGGTGTGCATATCGCTGCCAAGTTAGAGATAAGAACTGTGGTGTGTGCCAAGTGCTTTAACCCTCGACTGGCTGTGTTTTTGTGGGTGTCTGTAGAGGGGACAGATCAGAGCCAACCGGAAGTCCGGTTCCCCCATCGTAGAGTATCCTCATAGCGCGGCATCCTTTTTCCTCTATCAATTTTTCCTCTATCAATTGTGGAGCCAGCCGGCAACAGGGAGCTGCAGCAGAGGGATGAACGAGCCACATGTGGCTCCAGAGCAGCGGGTTGCTGACCCCTGCTCTGGGCAATGATGTTAACCCTCTGGAGCATTGTCCTATCTGCCACTGTGCCGTTGGCAAACCAAACACAGGTGCAGTTAAGTTAAAATACTCTCTATGGTGCAGCGGTAGGAGGTCACCAGCGGTTTTCCATTCAGTTGTTTCCTGAGAAGTCCCAGATAGTATAATCTCTGCTGGGCCCTTTTGACCAGGGCTGCAATGTGCAATGCAAACTTTTGGGCACCAGGGACTGGTTTGGTGAGAAGAGAGGTTTTGCTTTGGTCTAGAAGTCCTCCAAATTCCCATCCAACTCCGTTATTCTGCAGTCAGCGAATGGCGTTCTTCGGTGAGATTCCACCACGGTTTCAACGTGTCCTTCCTCCTTTCCTTTCCTCTTCCAGGGACCGTAGCGAGTCACGTGACTTTGCGAATGATGAAACCCGAGTGTGATTTGGATGAATCCTGGTGCCAGGAAGACTTGCCCACGGCTGTGAACCGAGTGATCAGTTTGCTGCACACGCACACCGTGCCAACCCGGATAACCAAGGGAGAGGAGGGTGAGAGGCCTTTGGATTACCTTCTCAACATGTAACCATTCTTGTGCCGGAACTCCGCGGCTTAACGACCTTCCGTTTAGTGACCGTTAAAAAACTGACAACGCCGCTGAACAAAGTGACTCAACGACCGTCGTTCACACCACCGGTGCAGCATCCCCATGGTGGCACGATCAAACTTGGCAACTGGCTCCTATTTATGACGGTTGCGGGGTCCCCGGGATCGTGTGATCGTCTTTTTGCGATTTTTGCGAACCGGCAAACTCCACGGGGAAATCGGATTCCCTCAACAGCCGTGTGACTAATTTAAGAACCGCAGGGATTCACTTAACAATTTGGGGCGAGAAAGGTCGTCATTAACCACCGTCTCGCTTACTGACAGAAATTTTAAGCTCCATTGTGGTCATAACCTGCGGAGTGGTGCGGTGGCTTAGAGGCAGCGGTGGGATTCAAATAATTTAACAACCGGTTCTCTGCCCCAATGATTTCTTCCGACAACCAGTTCACCAAACTGCTCAGAAAGTTAACAACCGGTTCTCCCGAAGTGGTGCAAACTGCCTGAATCCCACCACTGCTTAGAGGTGGCGCTCTCGCCTCATAATGAGGGAGGAGGCTGTCAGTTCGATCCTAGGTAGAGGCAGATATTTCTCTTTCGGGGCACAAAACATTCTGAAAACATTCAAAACAAAAAGCCCTGAAAACGTTCCTAATTCATCAGGCTGGCCTGGCTTAAACCTCCCTTTATAATGGGTTTTATATTGGGTTTTAAACGTCTTTTATAATTGGATTTTAATTTGCTTCAGCCTATTATTTACTGTATTTTCCGGCGTATAAGACGACTGGGCGTATAAGACGACCCTCCTCAGAGCCATTTAAGGCTCGTCAGAGCCTTTTGGGCTGGTCTGCCTGGTTACAGGAGAATGAGACCCGGCATATAAGACGACCCCCGACTTTTGAGAAGATTTCTGTGTGTTAGAAAGTAGTCTTATACGCAGGAAAATACAGTAATTTATTTTAAATTATTAACTTTTGTATGATATTGTATATTTAATCGGCTGTTCACCGCCCTGCTTCGGGGAGTAGGGCGGTATACAAATTTGAATAAACTTAAACTTAAACAATGAGAATTTATCTGCTGAACAAAACTCCGTACTGGTGACAGGAAGGGCATCTGGCCAGTAAACACTCATCTCCATTCAGTTGCCCTGCAAGAGATTATGGGGTCATTAAATGCCTGGGGGAGGGGGGAAATGTCATAAGATGAGGATTCCCTGTAAGTATTTGGGATTGGTCTACATCCTTCTTTGTTTTCTCGCCCTTCTGCTGCCAGGTCCCATGCCATTATCAGCCCCGGCTTTTTCCTTAGTCTTTCCTCTTCTGAAGATGGTGCTCCTGGAAACCCCCAACGACAGCGAAGAGAAGGAGGAACTCTTGGTGAAGGTTTTGCAGATCATGACCGTCCATGCTCAGCTGCGGTCCTCTACGAACGACGAGAACTGGCTGGTGGATGAGGTGAAACTCCTTTGATTCTTTTCCAAGTGATCGGCCGCCAAGAGACGTAAAATTGGGCGTGGTCATGTGACTTTCTTAATCCCCGCCCAGCACTTAACGGCCATAATTCTGGGATTAGGGACGGTTGTAAGGCGAGGATTTCCATTAACTCTGATTTTTCTTTGCCTCTTTTCTTCCTCCTTTCTCGTAGTTTTCTTCCTCCTTTCTCACATTTTTGTTTCTTCTTTCTCACATTTTTCTTCCTCCTTTCTCACATTTTTCTTCTTTCTCACATTTTTCTTCCTTCTTTCTCACGTTTTTCTTCTTTCTTTCTCACATTTTTCTTCCTCCTTTCTCACATTTTTCTTCTTTCTTTCTCACATTTTTCCTCTTTCTTACTCACTTTTTTCTTCCTCCTTTCTCTCATTTTTCTTCCTTCTTTCTCACATTTTTCTTCCTCCTTTCCCACATTTTTCTTTTCTTTCTCACTTTTTTCTTTTCTTTCTCACTTTTTTCTTCCTCCTTTCTCACATTTTTCTTCCTTCTTTCTCACATTTTTCTTCCTCCTTTCCCACATTTTTCTTTTCTTTCTCACTTTTTTCTTTTCTTTCTCACTTTTTTCTTCCTCCTTTCTCACATTTTTCTTCCTTCTTTCTCACATTTTTCTTCCTCCTTTCCCACATTTTTCTTTTCTTTCTCACTTTTTTCTTCCTCCTTTCTCACATTTTTCTTCTTTCTTTCTCACTTTTTTCTTCCTCCTTTCTCACATTTTTCTTCCTTCTTTCTCACATTTTTCTTCCTCCTTTCTCACATTTTTCTTCTTTCTTTCTCACTTTTTTCTTCCTCCTTTCTCACATTTTTCTTCCTTCTTTCTCACATTTTTCTTCCTCCTTTCCCACATTTTTCTTTTCTTTCTCACTTTTTTCTTCCTCCTTTCTCTCATTTTTCTTCCTCCTTTCTCACATTTTTCTTCTTCCTTTCCCACTTTTTTCTTCCTCCTTTCCCACATTTTTCCTCCTCCTTTCCCACATTTTTCTTCCTTCTTCCTCACATTTTCCTAAACTATTCTGGAGAACGTGAAAGTCCCACTCTATTCATGGCGTTTGTGTTGATCTCCGAAAAGGTTTTATTATGATGCTTTCAAAGTGGCATTCTTCCTCCTCCCCACCCCTCCCCCGTTGAATCAACTTAGCTAAAGGTTTCTATTTAAAAGTCCTCAACCTACAATCCTTCACTTAGTGTCCATTCAAAGTTACAACAGCACAGGGGAAAAAAATGACAATTTTTTCACACGACCGTTGCAGCATCTCCGTGGTCATGTGATCAAAATTCGGATGCTTGGCAACTGACTCATATTTATGATGGTTTCGGCGCCCTAGGGGAGAAATCACGTGGTCCCATTTTGCGACCCTCTGACAATCAAAAAAAGTCAAAAAGGAAGCCGGATTCACTTAACAACTGTGTGATTAACTTGACAGAGTGCCGTAATTCACTTAACGACAGCAAGCAAGGTTGTAAAATGGGGGCAAAGCTTGTGTCACAATAGTTCTTGTTTAGCGGCGGAAATGTTGGGCTTGATTGTGGTCATAAGTCGGATAACTGGATATCTTTGCAGTTCAATAGCAACCAAACTCTTCTCTCTCTCTCTCTCTCTTTTGCGGCCATCATCCAGAACGGTCCCGAGTTACTTCCTCGTACGGACATGCTGTTGCTCTTGACTAAAGTTATCGGGACAGGATCACCCCGTGTACAGGTCAGTGGGTCACCCCCTTTGATCAGAGGAGTGAGGGGTGGGGAGATGCAAACCCTCAAAAGAGAGCCCTACCCACGGATGAAAATATAATCAGAAAAATACTAGAATGTGCGGAGATGGATCAATTGACATTAAAAATAAAAGACAAGGAAGAATCAGAATGTTTTTTTAAACATGGGATTTGTTTCACCAGTGGTTAGATAAAAGAGGTAGAAATTAGAATATAAAAGATTATATGTAAATGAGGAAAGATTACTACTACATATAAATAATTATTGTTATTATATCCTTTATTCATTAAACATGAAACTCAAGTCAACTGAACATTCAAAAATGCATCACAAATACCATTGACTGCTGCTATAATTATTATTTTATTCATTAAACAAGAAACTCAAAGTCAACTGAACATTCAAAAATGCATCACAAATACCATTGACTGCTGCTATAATTATTATTTTATTCATTAAACAAGAAACTCAAAGTCAACTGAACATTTAAAAATGCATCACAAATACCATTGACTGGTGCTATTATTATTATTATTTAACATGAAACTCAAAGTCAACTAAACTCTTAAAAATATATCACAAATATCATTGAGTGGCGCTGATGGTTGATACGGCTTCCTGCCAGCGTCCTAGGTATCAACCAAGTACATTTTTAAAATATACGATGTTTCGAGTAGCGCAGTTTTTTGCAGTTCCGCTGGTGTCATTGCAAGAAGCTGTGTTTTGTAAAATTCTTGGACACGGCACCAAGTGTGCCCGATGACAATGGATACCACTATCACATGTTTCATCCATAATTGCATAGTTTCGATGGCCAGGTTGCGATATTTCGTGATTTTTTTCCCAGTTCTTTTTCTTCGACTCTGCCGTATCCCGTACAGCGATATCAATAAATTGTACAAAATTAATGAGTCTGTATTCGAAAGTCCCATAAGATCTTCACCTTCTTTTTTTTAATTGAAAGAGTTTTACAAATACAAATTTTTCCCCTTTCCCCCCACTTCCCCTCCCTAACCCTCCCTGACCCATCCCTCCCCACCCTTGACTTCCTTTGTAACCTTAACAATTACAGTTCATTTTTAGCTCCCCAAATATTAAAAGGTGAAATCCAAATTGTATCATGTCATACAATTCCCCCCAGCTATTCTACCCCGTCAATACTAAAAATTTCTACGTAACATCCAAGTAAAAGCTATCTGTTATAGTACTTTGTACTACACATAATCTATCCCAAATATTAAAAAGTGAAATCCAAATCATATCATAATTCCCCCCAACTACTCTGCACCCTGTATATACTATAAATTTCTACATAACCTTCAGCTAAAAGCTATCTGATACTTCTTTGTTATTCTTTGGTATTTATTCTGCATATAGTCTATCCATTTTTTCCATTCCCACATAAAAATTTCTTGCGTCCGGTCTTTTAAATATGCTGATATCTTTGCCATTTCTGCAAAACTGGCCACCTTCAAAGTCCATTCTTCAATAGTAGGTAAAATATCTTTTTTCCAATATTGACCAATCAATAATAAAGTCCCATAAGATCTTCACCTTCTTATATTATAAATATTTATATTATAAATAATACAACAATAATAGTAATAATATGAATACCACAAGTAATAATAATTTGTAGTAGTAGTATTTTGTATAAGCGATTGATTCAGACAATACACCATTCATTAAGCACTTATCTATATTAAAGAAAAAATGTATCAATATATATATATTTTTTAAAAAGAGTCCTGCTTCATCCATCCATCCATGCCCTTGGATCATCCTCACCTGATTAAAGCTCTTATTCTTGGCCAGGTTTTGGGTTCGGTGGCGCTGACAGCCCTGTGCGCCAGTAGTAGCGGCGAAGATGGCTGTGCCTATGCGGAACAAGAGGAGATAAATGTCCTCCTTCAGGCGCTGCAGTCACCCTGCATGAACGTTCGAGATGCAGCTCTCCGGGTTAGTGGGAATCTCTTGGGAGTTGAGGGGACATTCGGGGACAGGATCTGAATGTTTGGTCTGCCACTCACCTGGTGCCGCCTTCATTCATTCGTACCCTGCCTTTATTATTTTTACAAATACTATATTTTTCGGCGTATAAGACGCACCAGACTATAAGACGCGCCTACCTTTTTTGGTGAGGAAAAGAAGGAAAAGAAATCTGCCTCTGCCTCCCAGCAATTTTGCCTTATTACAGCAAACGGCCTGCTTTACTTTCAGTTTCGTTTTCAGCATAGCTTGATTAGCACAATAAAAAAAAAATCTACTCCCAGCAATTTACCTCTTTGCAGCAAGCAAAGCAGCTGAGAGCAAAACAGCTGAGAGTCGGAAGGCCGAGCCAATCAGCTTGTGCTAATTAGGCTGTGCTGGAGCTGAAACGAGCTGTTTCTTCTTGCTGCTTGCTGCAAGGAGGTAAACTTGCTGGGGGGCAGACGGAGGCCAAAGGGTGGGGGCCAGTGGGTGGGCGGGGCTACATTCAGTGTATAAGACGCACCTAAATTTTCACCCCTTTTTAGGAGAGAAAAAGGTGTGTCTTATATTCCAAAAAATAAGGTAACTGAAGGCTGCAAACATATTCACCTTCCTCCTCTTATTTCCTCCCCCCCAACAACAATCCTGTGAGGTGAGCGGAGTCACCCAAAGTCACCCGGTTTGGCTTTCATGCCAAAGACGGTGATTGGCCTAAAGTCGTAGGTCGAAGACTAACTGTATGGGGGGGAGGGAAATAAGCTTCAGTTCAGAAGAATTCTGCTCATAAGAGTCTTATTCTTTGCCTGCAGGGTTTGATGGAACTCCAGATGGTCTTGCCCACTCCAGACAGCGATGAGAAGAACGGGATGAACCTTTTGCGGCGGCTCTGGGTGGTAAAGTTTGACAGGGAAGAAGAAATCCGCACGTTGGCAGAGAGGTAGGCATGCCTGTCCTTTGAAAGAGGAAACCATAACCTCATAATCCTAGACCAGGGGTCAGCAACCTTCGGCTCTGGAGCCGCATGTGGCTCTTTCACCCCTCTGCTGTGGCTCCCTGTCGCTCAAAATATGCATCACAATCGCCAATGTGCGACAAATAACACACACACTCTGGCACACAATTTATTGAGCTTTTCAACACCCGGTAGGCCAACCATGGATAAATCCAAGAAAAGAAAAGTTTCAGGAGAAAACAGAACGTTTAATTCAACCACATATGCTAGTTTTGTGGCCGCTCAAGAAATAGTCAGGCACGAGTTAAATTTATCTCCTGGGAGTACTAAGAAGGGCATATGGGGAAAAAGAAGAAATACTTAATCATACGTGTCATCACAGCCGCTAGATTAGCATACGCGAAACAATGGAAAGAGAAAGGAGGCCCCAACAGAAGAACAGATAATCAGTAAAATATTAGAATGCGCTGAAATTGTAGACTAACATACATACTAAATGAGAACGAGGATTCGGAATTCTACGCATATGGGATAGGTGGTATAGGTGGTTGGAAAACAAACGTAAATTTTAATCTGAATTAAGAGGGATAGTATCAAACTACTTATATAATTTATATATGTAAAGTAATAAGAAATATCACAATTAGCACTGTAAGAATCTATAAATACTTTATATCTTAATTTTAATATATATAAATATATATTTATATATATATACGTAGGTCTTCGTTTATTCGGATCTTCTCCTGCGTAAAATTGGAAATGTCTTGGAGACATTTCGACGAAGTCTCATTCGTCATCTTCAGGCTGGTGTTTTCGGCTTTGTGCTTCCAGGAAAAATTGCTCCTGGAAGCACGAAGCCGAGAACACCAGCCTGAAGATGACGAATGAGACTTTATCGAAACGTCGCCAAGACACTTCCAATTTTACGCGGGAGAAGACCTGAATAAACAAAGACCTACATACAAACACCCGCGAAAACCTCAGAAAACATACACACACACACACACACACACACACACATACATACATACATACATACATACATACATATATATATATACATACATACATACATACATACATACATATGGGTTTTATGGGTTTTAAATTTTAATTGCCTATTGGGTTTTTTAAATTTATTGGGCCAAAATTATTTAATTCTTTTATTAATATTTTAAATTTTGTATTGGAGTGCTTTTTATTCTTGGCTGTACACCGCCCTGAGTCCACTAGGAGAAGGGCGGTATATAAATTTAATAAATAATAATAATAATAATAATAATAATATATATAATAGATACTGCTTATATAATATATATAGCATGATTACACGTAGTCGAACCGAAAATGTTGAATTGTAATAACCTTGTTTATTCAATAAAATTAAAAAAAAAAGAAATAGTCAGGCACGGGAAGGGTTTTGTGGCTCCCGGCGTTATATGGGGAGGAAGGGCAGAGACCGAGCGAGCAACTCCAGTCTTTTCACCTGAGAAGATCTTTCTGGAAGATGACGATGCTCCCATCTCCCTGTCTCCCTAGGCTGTGGGTATCGATGGGTTTAGAGCTGCAGCCGGACATCTGCTCCATCCTCATCCAAGATGTCATCCACCACGAGCAGGCGGTGCGCCAGGCTGGAGCCGAAGCCCTTTCCAAGGGGGTTGAACAATATCGAAGCCAGACGAAGGATGTCATAGCCAAACTGATGGAGATTTATCAAGAGAAGCTCTATGTAAGCCCTTGGTAGTAGGAAGCATGAGCCTGGTTGATCGTCAGTCCATACGTTACCGATGGAAGATTTGTAGCTCTCTGAATTGATCCTTGGTGCTCTCTGAGCAGACGTTTCATGACCCAACTGTGTAACGTCATCAGTGCTAGGAGGGAGAGGGGTTTGCAGAGAGGAGGGATGGGGGAAGGAAGAAAGGAAGGGAGGGAGGGGAGAAGGAAGGGGAGGAGGACAATGATTGTGGGGTCCTTGATGCTCTGAGCTGGATGGTTTTCTGGCAGATCATTATCCAACTAGCTAACATCATCAGTGTTAGAAAGGAGTGAGGTTTGCAGACAGGAGGAAGGGAGGAGGAAGGGAGGAGGAAGGAGGAAGACAACGATTGTGAGATCCTTGGTGCTCTCTGAGCTTGGTTGTTTTCTTTTGGACATTTCATCATCCAATGAGATAACGTCATCAGTGCTGGGTGAGGTACATTCTCTGTTTATATACAAGGCTAACCCTGTCAGTGTCGGTTGGAGTATTCTTGATAGTTCCCAACAGTAAAGAACAGCCTAATCAAGGAATCGCTTAAGAACACGCTCCCACTGAAGGAATACAGCATCCGAAACATTTACTGACCTCATGGTGGTGGGACAAGGATCGTCACCCAATGCTTTTCCTCCTTCCCCAGAGACCCCCGCCAGTTTTGGATGCTTTGGGACGGGTGATCTTGGAGTCTCCCCCTGACCAGTGGGAAGCCAGGTAGGATTACTCACCCTTCTCATCCTTTCCACACAAAATGATGAACTTTCGGAGGGTTTTTTTTTTTTTTTCAAAGCAAGGTAGTAGAAACTAAGGATAAGTATCTCCAGATGGTTTTAATTCACTCTTGCAATTCTTTACCGAAGGCCTCCTAGTTGGACTTTAAAGGAGAATAAAATTCTGTACAATTGAAGGTCACTACATTGGCAAAAATAGCACTAGGACTTAGACTTGTATGCCGCTTCACAGTGCTTTTACAGCCCTCTCTAAGCGGTTTCAGAGTCAGTCTCTTGCCCCTCAACAATCTGGTCCCTCGTTTTAGTAACCTCGGAAGGAGGTCTCAAGGCTGAATCAACCTTGAGCTTCGAGGTCAAGATTGAACTGCTGTCAATGGGCAGAGGCAGCCTGCAATGCTGGATTCTGATGATAGATGGATGGATGGATGGATGGACAGACAGACAGAAATGGAGAAAGAGAAAGAGAAACTATCAGAGAGAGAGAGACATAGAGATGAGACATAGATAGATGCAATAGCACTTAGACTTATCTACCGCTTCACAGTGCTTCATAGTGTTGTGGCCCACCAGCGGACTGGCAGCAGATTCGGACAATGAGGAGATTGGCGAGAAACGTGGGCCAGCCCTGGAGTCTGGGAAGGCTCGGACGAGGACTCTGAGTCGGAGGCAGAGAGGGGGCCAAGGCCATCTGGTAGTTCTTTGCTGCCTCCGGAGTCCGACATCAGTGAGGCAAAAGAACAGCGGGAGCCTGTTCCAGTATGTGCATGGGCAGAGCTGCCAGGAGATAGGAACAATTAAGAAAACAGGGTCAACTTGGGAGTAAGGCTTGGAGATGATTGGGCCCCTCCCATAAGACATAAAAGAGAAGCGAACAGGATGTGAGCTTTTGCAGGAAGCAGTTAGTCTATCTGGTCGGTATAAAAGCTCTGTTTGACACTGTGCTAAGTTTGGCCTTGCCCTGCGTGTGGCAATTAGTTCCCTGGCAGCATTCCAAGGGAGATAAGGTGGGTGTTTGTAAACACTCCCCTGATAGTCTGTTTTGAGAAGCCTTTCTGACTGAGAATGACAATAATTCACGGACCCTTTGAATTAAAGAGGTTTGCCGGGACTAAATTTGTGCTGTTTACTTTCTAAGGAAGCTTAGGTCAAAACACACAGCCCTCTCTTAGCAATTTACAGAGTCAGCATATCACCCCCCAACCATCGGGGTTCTCCTTTTACCAACATGGAAAGATGGAATGTCTGAGTTCAACCTTGAGCTGGTCAGGATCGAACTGCTGTCAATGGGCAGAGTCAGCCTGCAATCCTGCCTTCCCTGTACCACCACATCTCTTGTCAATAACCGTTCATGATGATCGCTAAAATATGAAATCCTCTCTTCAGGTGCGGCATCGCTTTGGCGTTGAATAAGCTTTCTCAGCACCTGGAAAGCTCCCAGGTGAAGCCTCTTTTTGAGTTCTTTGTCCCCGATGCCCTCAACGGATCGTCACCCCCGAAGTTCGAAAGTGCATGCTGGACGCTTGCCCTCTCAGCCCTTAATACCCATGGCAAGGTAGGTTGACCTTCACCCAAAATCCTAAGTCTGTTGAGCTCAGAACTGCTGGACCGTGCAGGGAGGTCCCATCAGTGAGTGAAATTTGGGTGTAGTCGACAAAAGCCGGGAGAGCCCGTGGCTTAGAGGTTAATACATCTACCTAATATGCAAGCAGCTCAGGTTCGAATCCCAGAAGGATATGGCTAACTGACGAGAGCTAAATAGCTTGAAATAGATCTATCCTAGTTCTCCCTGTATTTCTTTGTTGGCAAAAATAAATTTTAACATTTGAGTGAAATGTTTGGAGCCTTCTCAGAGAAGCAGCCAAAGTGGACAGTTGGATCTTTTGTTCTATTAAATCCAGTTATGGGTCCTTGATGCTCTCTTGAGCGTGGTCTTCTATCAGAGTTTCATGCAAAATCAAAACCAGAAGCGCACACAGATAACTGATTCAGCTTGTATTCATTGAATTCTTTATATACATAATAACAGATGAAGTATTTACAATACTAATAGTTGATTCTTCCAACTAGTAACTAGAATTTACAGGCAGAACACAAGGCAGGAGAGAACAGTCAGCTTCATTTCAGCCGAGTAGACAGCATGCACAGACTGCTTAGTTTCAGTTTCAATTCTCTGCACAGACTCAGAAGCTGCAGACTAAGACACGCCCTGGTTCCAGTCTGTCTCAGCTCCCAATTGGCTGACTTAGTTGCTATACCTATTCATTGGCTGACCTTGTTACCGTGTCTCTGCCAGTTCATGAATAATCTGACTTGTTCTTGCTGACGTTGCCTTCCCTGATGCACTGGTGACGTTACCTAGTTTGGTAATGAATGACTGGGGAATCCAAAGTTAGGTTTTCAGCTATCCCCTGTTTTCTGCTTCCTCTGGCTCTGTTTTTTTCAGGAGAGCGTCAACTGCTTGCTGCCAGTCTTTGAGGAGTTCCTTAAGAATGCCCCCCAACGATGCCAGCTACGACGCCGTCCGGCAGAGCGTGGTCATTCTCATGGGGTCGCTGGCCAAACATTTGGACAAAAGCGATCCGAAAGTGAAACCCATTGTGGCCAAGCTGATCGCAGCGCTCTCGACGCCATCCCAACAGGTGAGACTCCTTGGCTTGGAGATGTTTCCTGAGAGATGTGAGCATCCTGACTCTAGAACCACCTACTAACACAATGAAAGGGTTAGCGTTAGGTTAGGGTTAGGAACTCACAAGTGTTTTCCTCCCTTTCTATCAACTTTTCTTCCTTCCTTCCTTCCTTCCTTCCTTCCTTCCTTCCTCCTTCCTTCCTTCCTTCCTTCCTTTCTTCCCTCCCTCCCTCCCTCCCTCCCTCCCTCCCTCCCTCCCTCCTTCCTTCCTTCCTTCCTTCATTCCTTCCTTCCTTCCTTTCTTTCTTTCTTTCTTTCTTCTTCTTTCTTTCTTTCTTTCTTTCTTTCTTTCTTTCTTTCTTTCTTTCTCTTGAGAAATATTACATTGTAAAAGAACCGTTCACCTAAACGTGGTACCATCTGATCCATTTCCAGAACTAGCTGTTGTGGCCCGCCAACTGCCAGCAGAGCTGGCAGCAGATTCGCACAGTGAGGAGGTTGGGGAGGAACATGGGCCATTCCTGGAGTCTGGGGAAGCTCTGATGAGGGCTCTGCGTCGGAGGCAGAGAGGGGGCCAGGGCCGTCTGACAGTTATCAGCTGCCTTCGGAGTCAGACATCAGCGGGGCAGAAGAACAGCTGGAGCCTGTTCCCAGTGTGTTCATGCACAGAGCTGCCAAGAGAAGGGAACAGCTAAGGAACAGGGTTGACTCAGGAGTTAAGCCACAGTTGGACGATGAAGGGCCCCTCCCAGAGGGAATAAAAGAGGAGCGAAAGGGGAGTGGAGTTTGCAGGAGACAATTAGTCCGCTTAATTGATTGTGACTTCTTGCCAAGTTTTGAAGGTATCGGCTGGCAGCTCTCCAAGCCAGATAAGGTCTGTGACTATAAATTCTTCTTTGAAAGACTTTTCTGAAGGTGAATGAAAGGAATTCCCAGTAACTTAATAAAAGGGTTTTTTTTTTTGTCGGGACAAGGAGTCTGCTTTGTGGTTTGGGTCAACGCCTAGGTCAGAACTCTAGCAGCCATTTAGAACCATCTGCTTGGGGGTCTTTTGCAGGTTCAGGAGTCCGTGGCCAGCTGCTTACCGCCTCTCGTGCCGGCATCAAAGAAGACGCTGGCAGCATGATCAAAAACTGCTGCAACTTTTGTTGGAATCCGATAAGTACGCAGAGCGAAAAGGAGCTGCTTACGGGCTGGCCGGCCTAGTGAAAGGGCTGGGCATCCTTTCCCTGAAGCAGCAGGAAATGATGGCCCAAGCTGACCGATGCAATCCAGGACAAGAAGAATTTCCGGCGGCGGGAAGGTGAGTCGAAGAATCCTCATTCTTCTCTCTCAACTTCTTGAGGACTTGGCAACAAACTGTTTTAATAGGTACCAACAAAGAAATAAAGGAAGACCGGTATAGATTGATTTCCGCTCTGATGGGATAAAGGAATTTTAAAATTGGTTTTAATGGGGTTTTAAAATTGGTTTTAAAGGAAAAATTTAAATTTGGCCCGCGATCTCATTATTTTAATACGTTTTTTAAATTTCTATTTTGTATATGGTTTTACTGTGGCTGTTCACCGCCCTGAGTCCCTAGTGAGAAGGGCAGTATATAAATATAAACAAACAAAATAAATAAATAATATTTAACTCTAAATAGTTTGTCGCGAAAGCGACTGCCTACGAAGGCCCCTGGATTGGGGCTGAAAGGCGAAAGCAGAAGCCGGTACGCTCCGTCCCATATTTGGGTAGACCAGATTGCCCTGATAAAAAGACACTTAATCTCTCCCCTGGTATAGCCGACAAAGCCAGGAGAGCCCGCTGCTTAGAGGTTAATACAGGGCCAGCAACCCTCAGCTCTGGAGCTGCATGTAGCTCTTTCATCTCTCTGCTGTGGCGCCCTGTCGCCGGTCGACTCCACAATTGATAGGGCTTTCGGTTAGGACAGGTAGCGGAAAAAGGATGCCGCCGCGCTAGGAGGAGACTCTATGATAGGGGAACTGGACTTCCGGTCAGCAGGGGAAAAAGGACACCGCGCTAGAAGGAGACTCTATGATAGGGGAAACTAGACTTCCGGTCAGCAGGGGAAAAAGGACACCGCGCTATAAGGAGACCTCCTATGGTAGGGGAACTGGACTTCCGGTCAGCAGGGGGAAAAAGGACAACCGCGCTAGAAGGAGACTCTATGATAGGGGAACTGGACTTCCGGTCAGCAGGGGAAAAAGGACACCGCGCTAGAAGGAGACTCTATGATAGGGGAACTAGACTTCTGGTCAGCAGGGGAAAAAGGACACCGCGCTAGAAGGAGACTCTATGGTAGGGGAACTAGACTTCCAGTCAGCAGGGGAAAAAGGACACCGCGCTAGAAGGAGACTCTATGGTAGGGGAACTGGACTTCCGGTTGGCTCCAGAATTGAACGGGGGCTTCCGGTTAGGACCGTTGTGGCTCTTTGAGGGTTTAAGGTTGCTGACCCCTGGGTTAATACATCTAGCTAATATGCAAGCAGCTCAGGTTCGAATCCAGAAAGAGTACGGCTAGCTGACGAGAGCTAAACAGCTTGAAATAGATTCTATACTAGCCTCCTTTTATTTCTTGGTCAGGTAAATATTTAGGCAGCTGTTTCTATTCTCTTCTATCCCAGGGGCTTTGTTCGCCTTTGAGATGCTCTGCACCATGCTGGGGAAGCTCTTTGAGCCCTATGTGGTTCATGTACTACCACATTTACTGCTCTGTTTCGGAGACGGCAATCAGTACGTTCGGGAGGTAAGTCATCCTTGGTTGGCAGTCCGGAGAAGTAGAGAGAGCCTGGGTTTTGCAGAACCTTGGCCAGTTCTGCTCAGATTCTGGTTGGCTTCAGAGATTCTGGTAGGTCATTGGGTGCTTTGATGGAGAAGTGGTACGTGGCCCAGAGGGTGGCGCTCTCGCCTCACAATCAGGAGGCTGTGAGTTCGATCCTAGGTAGAGGCAGATAATTTCTCTCTCCGGGCATATCTGCTGAACAAAACTCCGTCCTGGCAACAGGAAGGGGTATCCGGCCATTAAACACTCTGCTATATATCAGTGTCTTGCCCTGTCGGTGCTCTCTGACAGTGGAATGGTCTTGGTGCCTCCTCGATTAGGCTGTTGTTTCCTCTAGCTTACTGCTAGATTTTGATTCCCCTCCCTATCTCATTATATATATATATAATATTTATTTATTTTTGCACAAGGCTGCAGATGATTGTGCCAAAGCTGTGATGAGCAACTTAAGCGCCCACGGAGTCAAGCTGGTATTGCCTTCTTTGTTAGCCGCTCTCGAGGAGGATTCGTGGAGAACCAAAGCCGGTAAAAATTTTGTGCCTGGCCCTTTTAAAAAAAAAATTAAAAAAAATAAATAAAAATTGGAGACGCATTACCAGCATCTCAGGTTCTGGTTCTTTGAGGAAATGCTTGCAAGAACAAATGTAGCTCCAGGTAGATCTCGACTTATAACAGTTCAATTGGTGACTTCTTCTCTTCTCTCTCTCTCTCTCTTTTTAAAATTTGATTTCTATGCCGCCCTTCTCCGGAGACTCAGGGCAGCTTACAATGCATTAAGCAATAGCCTTCATACTTTTGTATATTTATACAAAGTCAGCTTATTACCCCCACAAACTGGGTCCTCAATTCTCTTCTCTTCTCTTCTCTTCTCTCCTCTCCTCTCCTCTCCTCTCCTCTCCTCTCCTCTCCTCTCCTCTCCTCTCCTCTCCTCTCCTCTCCTCTCCTCTCCTCTCCTCTCCTCCCTTCCCTCCCCTCCCCTCTCCTCTTCTTTTCTTTTTCCTTCCTTCCTTCCTTCCTTCCTTCCTTCCTTCCTTCCTTCCTTCCTTCCTTCCTTCCTTCCTTCCTTCCTTCCTTCCTTCCTTCCTCTCCTCTCCTCTCCTCTCCTCTCCTCTCCTCTCCTCTCCTCTCCTCTCCTCTCCTCTCCTGTCCTCTTCTTTTTTCTTCCCTCTTCATTCTCCTTCCTTCCTTCCTTCCTCTCCTCTCCTCTCCTCTCCTCTCCTCTCCTCTCCTCTCCTCTCCTCTCCTCTCCTCTCCTCTCCTCTTCTTTTTCTTTCCCTCTTCATTCTCCTTTCTCCTTCCTTCCTTCCTTCCTTCCTTCCTTCCTTCCTTCCTTCCTTCCTTCCTTCCTTCCTTCCTTCCTTCCTTCCTCTTCTCTTCTCTTCTCTTCTCTTCTCTTCTCTTCTCTTCTCTCTCTCCTCTTCTCTTCTTTTTCCTTCCCTCTTTATTCTCCTTTCTTCTTCCATTCCCCCTCTTTCTTCTTTTTCCTTCCTTCTCTTCCCATCTTTCTCTTTCCATTTTCCCTTTCTCCTTTCCTGTCCCTTCTTGCATGTTCCAATGCAAAAGGGAAAACATTTCTCCTTTTATTTGTTTTTCGTTTGTTTTGATAGCCCTCTGCCTGCCAAAATAGGGTGTGGGGAGGCCACACGCAGCCCCACCCCCTCACACCCCATTTTCACTGGCAGAGGGCCCCATGGACTGGATACCTTTACTGTTTCCAGCCTGGCCCCATGATCCAGAATCTAAGCATCCTGCGGGGCAGATCCGGCCCCCGGGCTTTGAGTTTGACACCCCTGGTCTGGGGGTGAAATGCTCCCGGTTCGGACCAGGTCTCCGATAGCAAAAACCCCTGCCCCTCCCCCATGCCCAGCTGAGCCGTGCGATCATCAGAGGCTTTCTTTTTAATTTTGAAAAGCATTTTTTTCTACAACATTTTCGGCTGAAGAGGTTGTAGAAAAAATAGGTTTAAAAGTTTTGTTTTTTTAAAAAAAAAAAAGTTGGCCCACGCCCACCAAGCCACGCCCACAGAACCGGTAGTAACAAATTTTACATTTCACCACTGCCCTGGTCTAATCTATAGTATATCCAAAGTTTTTTTTTGCCCTTTGCTATCATTGTTGGGTCATTTTCTGCTCTCATGCGCTCCCCAGGATCGGTAGAGTTGCTGGGAGCCATGGCTTACTGTGCGCCTAAGCAGCTGTCCTTCTTGCTTGCCAAACATCGTGCCGAAGCTCACGGAGGTGCTAACGGATTCTCACGTGAAGGTCCAGAAAGCCGGCCAGCAAGCGTTACGGCAAATCGGCTCGGTGATCAGGAAACCCTGAGATTTTGGGTAAGACGAGATGTTGTTGTTTTGGGTGCCTGTGTCTGCACAAATGGTTGATTTTTTTTCTCCCCTCCCCTTGACGAATTTGGCTTACGTCGAACGGATCGGAGTTCCACAACGCTCTTTTTTCATGTGCCAAAGATTATCGATAAAGCATTCCATTTCAGGTAATCCTCAACATATGGCCACAATGGAGAGCGGAATTTCTGTGGCTGAGCGAAAGGGTGGTTATTAAGTGAGCTTTGCCCTTTTGCAGCCTTTCTTGCACAGTCGTTAAGCGAGGCGCCACAGCCGTTGAGTTAGTAACATGGGTGTTAAGCGAACGTATGGATTCCCATTGATTTTGGTTGTCAAAAGGTCGTCAAAAGTGGTCATGTGACCCGGGGACGCTGCAGCTGTCATAAATACGAGCCTCTCGTCTAAGCCTCTGGTCTTCTCACAATTGTGTGTCTTTGCTTTCTTCCTTCTCCCTCCCCCTCCCTCCCTCCCCACCCCCCCACTAAATAGCCATCGCACCCGTGCTGCTGGACGCCTTGACCGACCCATCCCGAAAGACCCAGAAGTGCCTGCAAACTTTGTTGGACACCAAATTTGTCCACTTCATCGATGCTCCTTCGTTGGCCCTCATCATGCCTATTGTCCAGCGGGCTTTTCAGGACCGCTCGACGGACACCCGGAAAATGGCCGCCCAGATCATCGGGAATATGTACTCCTTGACGGACCAGAAGGTAGGCCGGGGAGGAGGAAGTAAAGATTCCATCGGCTCCCAAATAGGAATTTAGGACATTTCTCCAATTCAATTCTTGCCTTCTGTCTCCCCCCGATCTCTCTCCCTTTCTTTCCCTCCCTCTCCTTTCCTCCCTCTCTCCCCCTCTCCCATCTTCTCTCTCCTTCTCCCTCTCCCTCTCTCCCTCTCTCACCCTCCTTCTCTCTCCCACTCCCCTCCCCTTCCCTCTCCCCCTCCTTCCCCACTCCCCCTCTCTCCCTCTTTCTCTCCCTCTCTCAATCACTCACTCTCCCTCTTCATCTCTCTCACTCTCCCACTCTCAATCTCCTTCTCTCTCTCCCCCCTCCCTCCCCTCCCTCCCCCTCCTTCTCTCTCCCTCTCCCTCCTCTCTCCCTCCCTCTTCCTTTCTTTCCCTCCTTCTCTTTCCCTCTCCCTTTTCCTCTCTCTATCACTCTCTCCCCCCTCTCTCCCTTTCTTTCCTTCCCTCTCCCTTCCTCCCTCTCTCCCCCTCTCCCATCTTCTCTCTCCTTCTCCCTCTCCCACTCTTCCTCTCTCACCATTTCTCTCCCTCTCTCCCCACTCTCCCTCCCCCTCTCTCCCTCTCCTTCTCCCTCTTCCTCTCTCTTTCTCTCAATCATTCCCTCTCACTCCCTCTCCCTCTCTCTCTCCCCCCTCTCTTCCTTTCATTCTCCTTCTTTCTCTCCCTTTCTCTCCCTTCCTCTCTGTCTCTCTCCCTCCCTCCCTCCCTCACTCTCTCACTCTCTTTCTCACTCTCTCTCAGGATCTGGCTCCTTACCTGCCTAGTGTCACACCTGGATTGAAAATGTCTCTTCTGGACCCTGTGCCTGAGGTCAGTTTGCTTTCCGTTTCTTCATAGACCAGAGCTCCCCATTTCCGGCTTTGCACACTGCAAAGGTCATAATTTGCGCAAGCATCCGGCACTCATGCACCTCCATTCGCGCGAGCGGCGTGCATGAGTGCTTGACACTCACACGAATGGAGCGTGTACATACATAGCTACCCCCTGCTCGCTCGAGTGAGGATTCTCTGCGTGAGAGTCACTCGTTGGCTGTTACAATGGCCTGGTTGCAAACCCCTCACGGCCCACTAGGGGGCCGTGGCCCACAGGTTGGAGACCCCTGTGGTTGATGGTCTGTTCCTCCTCCTTACCTTAGCTTTTCTTTTGAACCTCAGGTGCGGACGGTCTCTGCAAAGGCGCTGGGCGCCATGGTGAAAGGCATGGGGGAATCTTGCTTTGAAGACCTCCTGCCGTGGCTGATGGAAACCTTGACGTACGAGCAGAGTTCGGTCGATCGGTCAGGGGCTGCGCAAGGTAAGAGGGGTGGGTGGGGGGGAATTTAACAGGTGGGAGGGATGCTCTCAGCACATAGCTTTGTACGCAAACCCTACAGGTCCTTATTTTGTTTATGAATATTGGGGTTCAGGGTTCTGGTTCTTTGATGAAATGCTTGCTAGAACAAACGTAGGTCCAGGTAGATCTCGACTTATAACAGTTCAATTGGTATATATATATCTCTTCTCTTCTCTTCTCTTCTCTTCTCTTCTCTTCTCTTCTCTTCTCTTCTCTTCTCTTCTCTTCTCTTCTCTTCTCTTCCCTTCCCTTCCCTTCCCTTCCCTTCCCTTCCCTTCCCTTCCCTTCCCTTCCCTTCCCTTCCCTTCCCTTCCCTTCCCTTCCCTTCCCTTCCCTTCCCTTCCCTTCCCTTCCCTTATTATTCTATTCTATTCTATTCTATTCTATTCTATTCTATTCTATTCTATTCTATTCTATTCTATTCTATTCTGCATTTTATTCTATTTTCCTATTGCTCTTCTCTTCTCTTCCTCTTCTCTTCTCTTCTCTTCTCTTCTCTTCTCTTCTCTTCTCTTCTCTTCTCTTCTCCCCCCTCCCTCCCCTCCCCTCCCCTCCCCTCCCCTCCTCTTCCCTTCTCTCTTCTCTCTTCTTCTCTCCTCTCCCCTCCCCTCCCCTTCTCTCCCCTCCTCCCCTCCCCTCTCCTCTCCCCTTCCCTTCTCTTTTCTCTCCTATTCTCTGCTCCCCTCCCCTCTCCTCTCCCCTCTCCTCTCCTGGAAATGTCGTCAAATGGGGGCCAAACACACTTAACAAATATCTCGCTTAATAACAGATGTTGGGCTCAACTGTGGTCCTAAGTCGAGGACTGCCTGTCGTTTAGAGTGTAGGTACAGAGAAAGACGACGATTGCAAAATTTAGTGCATGGTTGCTTGGTGACCCGCTTTACAACTATCATGGCTTCACCAAATTTTGGGCTCGGTGACGGTCAGAAATTGAGGACTCTCTCTCTCTCTCTCTGTGTATAAAGTCCAAGGGTTATATTTGCTGCTTTGTTGATTTTAAAGGATGCTTTTCCTGTTCTAGGCTTGGCTGAGGTGATGGCTGGTTTGGGAGTGGAGAAGCTGGAGAAACTTATGCCAGAAATCGTGGCTACAGCCAGCAAAGTGGACATCGCTCCCCACGTTCGCGACGGTTACATTATGATGTTCAATTACCTGCCTATTACCTTTGGGGAAAAGTTTACCCCCTACGTTGGGCCCATTATACCTTGCATCCTTAAGGTAAGACCCCGGAGCAGGTCTTGAAGTAATGGAGAGAAAAGCCCAAAAAAAAAAAAGCATAGCAATTAAAGTATACAAAATATACTTTAATACAAAAATATTTTGTATTAAAATATACAAAAGTATGAAGGCTATTGCTTAACGCATTGTAAGCCGCCCTGAGTCTCCGGAGAAGGGCGGCATAGAAATCTAATTAAAAAAAAAAAAAGTATTGAAGCGGGCAAGAGACGATGGATAAATGATTTCTTTTTTGTTGTTGTTCTGATTTGCTTTTCTTTTCTCTCTCTCTCTCTCTCTCTCTCTCTCTCTCTCTCTCTCTCTCTCTCTCTCCTTTTTTTAGGTAGGTGACAGGACTAGAAGTTAGGTAGGATAGAAAGAAAACATCTTTTAATAAAGGGTGACATTAAAAGTTAGAATAAGAGAGAGAAATAAGAGAAGGGGGAATATTAGCGTATACGCCTTTATATAATAAAATAAAAGCAATAACAAGAGAAAACATGGAATAATTGAATAATGACCAACTGCAACTTAACAGAAATGCGTATCATCATTAGAAATATACAAGTTGATTGCATGTAATAACTATGATTGATTCTACTAGTTTTATTTGTATTGGAATGTATGACATTACAAACACACCAATGTGTTTGTAAAAAAATAAAAAAAAACTGAAGTATGGGAGGAAAGGATGGATTTACCTCCCGTGAAAGAGATCAGCTTGAGGTTGGGAATGGCTAGGGATAGTTTTCCTGGAACCAGATTGGTGTAGTCGTGGCTAGAAAGGTGGGAGATGGTGAGTTCTGTCTTAGCCATGAAGGCAAGCTGTAGGACTTTGAACCAAGGACTAGGAGACAGTGAGTTCTAGTCCCACTTTAGGCATGAAAGCCAACTGGGTGACTTTGGCCCAATCACTAGAAGACAGTGAGTTCTAGTCCAGCATTAGGCATGAAAACGGGCTGGGTGTCTCTGGACCAATCACCAGGAGACAGTGAGTTCTAGTCCTGTTAGGCATGAAAGTCGGCAGGGTGACTTTGGGCCAATCTCTCTCTCTCTCTCTCCTCTCTCTCTCTCTCTCTCTCCCTCCCTCCCTCTCTCCCTCTCTCTCCCTCTCCCCAACCCACCTCACAGGGTTGTTGTTGTGGGGAAAATATAGGAGGAGGAAAGTGTGTTGGAATATGCTCATCATCTGTAAAAGAAATAAAGCCGAGAATACAAATATAGAAATAAAAACCATTTAGTCCGTTCATGTCAAAAGTCTTGCTCAAAACCGGGATTTCATCCATCATCTGCTCGTCTGGAGCAGAAAGAATTGTGTGTCTTACAGGTGGTTTTTGGTCTCTTTTCCAGGCCCTGGCAGATGAGAACGAGTTTGTGCGGGACACGGCCCTCCGCGCAGGGCAGAGGATTATAAGCATGTATGCGGAGACTGCCATCGCGTTGCTCCTTCCACAGCTGGAACAAGGCCTCTTCGACGACCTTTGGAGAATCAGGTATGACCAGGCTTTAAAAATTTTAGCAAGGGGTTCTCTGCATGGTTGCTGGGTGGGCGTGGCCGGTGGGCGTGGCCATGGTGGGCGTGGCCTAGTCATCCTCCTGCACCACGGCGGTTAGTATGGATTCTCACGGCCGTGTTTTGATGGCCTGACTCAATTTTGGAGCACGGCGGCTTATAATCACATGAAGAGGTTGCACATGACAATCCGACATACATCTGCAACAACTCAACAATGGAAATTCCACTTTCAATGGCGGCCATAATTTGAGGACTGCCCGCCCACAGCCTGCAAAAAAACCGGTCTTTTTAACTCAGTATAATAAAACCCGTTGTCCTGTTGTTTCCTTCAATCTGCGTTTTTGTGTTTTGGAACAGATATAGCTCCGTTCAGCTGCTGGGAGATCTCCCTGTTCCACATTTCAGGGGTTTCTGGGAAAATGACAACCGAGACGGCCTCCGAGGATGATAATTTTGGAACAGCCCAATCTACCAAAGTAAGTTAAAGACAGGGTCACTGAGCCATGGGCTGTGGCCCACTACGGGGTCGTGGCCTATCCACAACCGGGCCACGTGAGCGGTGGTCGGCACGCACATATGCGGCTTGACTCGTATAAGCGGCGTGCTGGGGAGCACGAGACAAGGGTTCTGATCCAGCCTCCCCAAAAAACGACAAACCCTCTGAAGTAACTCAAAAGGTTCCTTTTTTAGGAGTGCCAGTAGTCCTGGCAAAACGTTTCTCGCAACGCAGGCTAACAAGTCCGTCCGGCCTGAAAATGAATAGTTGTCTGCCATGCCTATTCATCTCCGCCCCCTGCCTTTATCCCTAGAGCTAGGGTGGGGCTTCTCTAGCAGTGGTTGCTCTTTCGTCCCAAGGACCAGCCCATAGATTTCCGCTGCTCTCCTCTCCTCTGCCTTCTGTGCATCCGTGCATCAGGCACCGGACCCAGCTGTTCCTCCTCTTCCTCATCAGCCACCTCCAGACTTGGGGGCTGTTGACTCTCCATCTGTGGGTTGATGGACAGCCCAGGCTCTGCCTCTGTCTCTCTATTTCTCTCTCTCCCTCTCTCTCTCTCCTCCCTCCCTCCCTCCCCCCCTCCTCTCTCTCTCCCATAGATTTCCACTGCTCTCCTCTCCTCTGCCTACCATGCATCAGGCACTGGACCCAGCTGTTCCTCCTCTTCCTCATCAGCCACCTCCAGACTTGGGGGCTGTTGACTCTCCATCTGTGGGTTGATGGACAGCCCAGGCTCTGCCTCTGTCTCTCTATTTCTCTCTCTCTCTCTCTCTCTCTCTCCCTCCCTCCCTCCCCCCCTCCTCTCTCTCTCCATAGATTTCCACTGCTCTCCTCTCCTCTGCCTACGTGCATCAGGCACTGGGCCCAGCTGTTCCTCCTCTTCCTCATCAGCCACCTCCAGACCTGGGGGCTGTTGACTCTCAATCTGAAGGCTGACGGACAGCCCAGGCTCCACCTCTGTCTCTCTTTCTCTGCCAGCTCCATTCCCCTCTTCCCCCTCGGAGCCCAGAGGTGGCCTTGATGTTGCCCCTGGCTTCTCTTCCTCCTCCTCCTCCTCCGAAAAAAAGGGTGCCCAGGATGAGATGGATCTTTAAGAATGTTTTTGAAGTTTCTTAAGGCAGCAGGAGCTATAAAGCTCTTCCAAGGAGGGGAGAGGGCAACCGTTGATCCTCTGGGCATTGACGTTGACCCTCTGGAGCGCTGTCCTATCTGCCACTGTGCCATTAGCAAACCAAACACAGGTGCAGTTAAGTTAAAATACTCTCTATGGTGCAGCGGTAGGAGGTCACCAGCTTCTAATCTAAGTGCCCCTTTTAGAACAAAACTGTGTTTGATTTGGTGGGATAAAAAAAAAAAAAGAAAATAACGGCTTTTCCTTTCCTTTCTGATTTTGTATTATGTATTATAATATGTATTTCCAGGCTATCATTAACGCTCTCGGCGTAGAACGAAGGAACCGAGTCCTGGCTGGGCTTTACATGGGCCGCTCCGATACCCAGCTGGCTGTTCGCCAGGCATCACTACACGTTTGGAAAATTGTGGTTTCCAACACGCCACGCACGCTACGCGAGATTCTGCCGACTCTCTTCGGCCTCCTGTTGGGATTTTTGGCCAGTACCTGTGCGGACAAGAGAACAGTTAAGTGTTTGGTTAACCGTCCGGTTTATTTCCGCCAGATGTTCTGAAAGGCTCTTTCCTTTCCAAACTGCATGCCGTGCCTTCGTTTCTTTCGGGCCGCCCGAAATCTCTTCATCTTAAGACCCTGTGCGGGTGGTCCTCGGTTTACGACCGTCATAGATAGGAGTCAGGGGCCAAGCATCCCAATTTGGTAGTCCTCAATTTATGACTATCATAGATATGAGTTAGGGACCAAGCATCCCAGTTTGGTAATCCTCGATTTACAACCGTCGTAGATAGGAGTCAGGGGCCAGGCATCCCAATTTGGTAGTCCTCAATTTACGACCGCTGTAGATAGGAGTCAGTGGCCAAGCATCCTAGTTTGGTAGTCCTCGATTTATGACTATCATAGATATGAGTTAGGGACCAAGCATCCCAGTTTGGTAACCCTTGATTTACGACCGTCGTAGATAGGAGTCAGGGGCCAAGCATCCCAGTTTGGTAATCCTCGATTTACGACCATCGTAGATAGGAGTCGGGGGCCAAGCATCCCAATTTGGTAGTGCTTGATTTACGACCATCATAGATATGAGTCAGGGGCCAAGCATCCCAGTTTGGTAATCCTCGATTTACGACCGTCATAGATAGGAGTCAGGGGCTAAGCATCCCAATTTGGTAGTCTTCAATTTACGACCATCATAGATAAGAGTCAGGGGCCAAGCATCCCAATTTGGTAGTCCTCGATTTATGACTATCATAGATATGAGTTAGGGACCAAGCATCCCAGTTTGGTAATCCTCAATTTACGACCGTCGTAGATAGGAGTCAGGGGCCAGGCATCCCAATTTGGTAGTCCTCAATTTACGACCGTCATAGATATGAGTCAGTGGCCAAGCATTCCAATTTGATAGTCTTCGATTTACGACCGTCCTAGATATGTGTCAGTGGCCAAGCATCCCAATTTGGCTTGTCCATGGGGACGTGGCAACGGCCTTAAGCGTGGAAAACAACTCTAAGTCTCCTTTCTTGGATGTCATTGTAACTTTGGTCACTAAACGAACGGTTATAAAAATGAGGTCTCCCTGTACGGGGTCGATTTGAGGCCCTGATCTCTGCTGCGATCGTGAATAATTTCCGTTTTTGGGGTAAAACGACCAAGACACAGAATTGGGAGACAATTCGTGATTTTGACGAGCATGGCAAATCACCAGTCAGAGATTGGGTTTTGTTGAGAGTGTCGTGGGGGGAATCCATTCGCTCACCTGTACCTTTCGTTTGTGGGTGGTGGGGGCAGATTGCAGCACGGACGCTGGGGGATCTCGTTCGAAAGCTGGGGGAGAAGATTCTTCCGGAGATCATCCCTATTTTGGAAGAAGGTCTCAGGTCTGAAAAAAGTGACAAGAGGCAGGGGGTCTGCATTGGCCTGAGTGAAATCATGAAATCCACCAGCCGGGATGCAGTAAGTGAATTTCTCTGCTGATGCTCCTAGGGGTTGTTAAAAGATTGGGGTACGTAACCTATTTTCCTTCCCTTCCTCCCTTCCTTCCTTCCTCCCTCCCTCTTTCCCTCCCTCCCACTGTTCTTCCTTCTTTCCATCCATCACTCTTTCCTTCCTTCCTTCCTTCCTTCCTTCCTTCCTTCCTTCCTTCCTTCCTTCTTGCCTGCCTCCCTGCCTGCCTTATAATCTTTCTCTTTATCTCTTTCTATTTTTCTCCTTTCTGTCTTTCTCTTAACCCTTCCTTCCTTCCTTCCCTTCCCCCTCCCCCTCCCTCCTATTCATCCTATTTCTCTCTCTCTCTTTCTCTCTCTCTCCTTCCTTCCTTCCTTCCTTCCTTCCTCCCTTCCTCCCTCCCTCCCTCCCTCCCTCCCTTCCTATATTATTCCTTATGGGGAAAATGTGTTTGGTCCTCATCGTGTTTGGGTCTTCCTCGTGCCTCCCAGAACCAAATCAAAGTGCATGCCTGTGGTTTATTTATTTATTTTTATTTTATTTTGTTCGATTTATATGTCGCCCTTCTCCGGAGACTCAGGGCGGCTTACAATGCATTAAGCAAGAGCCTTCATACTTTTTTATATACCTGCTTAATAGGGCTTTCGGCTCCCCTAAGCGGTGTTCTTTTTTATACAAAGTCAGCTGATTGCCCCCACAATCCGGGTCCTCATTTTACCTACCTCAGAAGGATGGAAGGCTGAGTCAACCTTGAGCCTGGTGAGATTTGACCTCGCAGTAATTGCAGGCAGCTGGTAGCTAAGTGCTATTTAACAGCGCTTTAGTCCACTGCTCCACCAGGCTCCCTGTGGGAAGACGTTCTTCTGAATATTCTGTTCGTTTTAAGCGAAGGAGTTTAAGACCGTCTCTGCCCCGCCCCGTTTATTCTTAATGAGCTCTCCTTTTGCAGCTCCTCTGAAGGCATTTCCTGCTTCTCGTTTCAGGTGCTGTGCTTTTCCGACTCTCTCGTTCCCACCGTCAGGAAGGCCCTGTGCGACCCTCTGGAAGAGGTGCGAGAAGCGGCCGCCAAGACATTCGAGCAGCTGCACTCCACCATTGGATTCCAGGCCCTCGAAGACATCCTCCCTTTCCTGCTAAAGCAGCTGGTAGGAATGGTCACATCTGGCCACATCCCACGGTGTCTTTCTGAAAGTCCCGGGTTGAAGGGAAACATGGCACAATGAACCTCTCTGCCTGTTGGCTGATTGGCTTGAAGGGGCGTCTGTTAGACAAGATGTAGGCCATTGATTGGGTCAAGGGACTTGTTGCCTTTCACGGTCCAGCTCTTCTCTCCCAGCTGGTGGTATTGAATCAGGACCCCAGCAATATCTGGTGAGCTTGGGGCTTCATGGAACAGAGAATAGTTGGAAGGGACCTTGGAGATCTTCTCATCCAACCCCTTGTTCAAGGAATACACCCTACATACCATTTCAATCAAATTGGCTTTCCATTTTTTTTCCCCTTGAAAACATGTAGTGATGGAGCACCCACAACTCCCTTCCCCTGATTAATTGTTCTCACTGTCAGGAAATTTCTCCTTTAGCTCTAGGTTGGATCTCTACTTTGAGTTTCCATCCATTACTTCTTGTCCTGCCTTCAGGCGCTTTGGAGAGTCGTTAACTCTTTCTCTTCCTGTTCTTCTCTTCCTCCAGGAATGTGAAGAAACGTCAGAGTTCGCCCTGGATGGTCTCAAGCAGGTTATGGCTGTGAAGAGTCGAGTTGTGTTGCCTTACTTGGTGCCAAAGGTACATTTGGATCTCTTCTTTCGGTTCGGAAAGATGCTCACGTCCTCTTCTGCTTCTCCCATGTCTATATCTAACGGATGGATAGGAATTAGATAATAGATAGATAGATAGATAGATAGATAGATAGATAGATAGATAGATAGATAGATAGATAGATGATAGATCAATAAATAAATAGATGATAGATAATAGTTAATAGATGTCAGATAGATAGATAGATATAGATAGATAAGATTGATAGACTAGATAGATAAATAGATTAGCTTGATAGATAATAGATGGATTAATTGATAGATTAGATAGAGATTAGATTGATAGATGATAGATGGATAGATGGATAGATAGATATAGATGGATGATTGATCAATAAATACATAATAGATCTATGACAGATAGATGATAGATACAGTAGATAGATGATTGATAGAGAGAAAGATTGATAGATTGATTAGATAGATAGATAAGATTGATAGTTAGATAATTAGATGGATAGATTAGATTGATAGATGATAGATGGATTGATTGATAGAGATAAATTAGATAGATAGATTAGATAGATAGAGATTAGATTGATAGATGATAGATGGATATAGATATAGATGAATAGATGATTGATCAATAGATAGATGATAGATAATAGATACGTGACAGATGATAGATACAGTAGATAGATTGATGATAGATGATTGATAGAGAGAGATAGATTGAAATTGATTAGATAGATTAGATTGATGGATTGATAGATTGATAGATGATAAATAGATAGATGATAGATAGATAAAAAAAGAAATGGTCATACTGGTTTTCTTCCTTTAATATTAAATACAAATCTCTCTTCTCGTTTCCGTTAGCTTATTTCCCCTCCCGTCAACACCAGAGTCCTGGCCTTCCTGTCCTCAGTTGCCGGCGATGCTCTCACCCGGCACTTGGGAGTCATTCTGCCCGCCATGATGTCCGCCCTCAAGGAGAAGCTTGGCACAAGCGATGAACAGCAGGCAAGTTTCTTTCAGCATGAACTTGATTTCAAGCTGCTCATATCGGAGCCAAAAGTACAGGTAGTCCTCGGCTTATGACCCCAAAGGAGCCCAAAATTTATGTTGCTTCACTTAGCATTCGTTGAGCGAGCTTGGCCCCATTTTACAATCTTCCTTGCCACAGTTATTAAGTGAAACCACCGCAGCTCTTAATTCAGCAACACGGTTGTGAAACGAATCCGGCTTCCCCATGGACTTTGTCCGAAGGTCGTAAAACGGGATCACGTAACTCCGAGACACCACGACGGTCATAAATCTGAGTCAGTTTCCAAGCATCTGAATTTGGATCACGCGGCCACGGGGAGGCTGCCTTCCAACTCTTCTCTTCTCTTCTCTTCTCTTCTCTTCTCTTCTCTTCTCTTCTCTTCTCTTCTCTTCTCTTCTCTTCTCTTCTCTTCTCTTCTCTTATTATTCTATTTCATTCCATTCCATTCCATTCCATTCCATTCCTCTCTTCTCCTATTCTATTCTATTCTGTTCTATTCTATTCTATTCTATTCTATTCTATTCTATTCTATTCTATTCTATTCTATTCTATTCTATTCTATTCTATTCTATTCTATTCTATTCTATTCTATTCTTCTATTCTATTCTATTCTATTCTATTCTATTCTATTCTATTCTATTCTATTCTATTCTTTATCACAGGAGATGCTGAACTGCCAGGCTGTTATTCTGTCGGTAGAGGACGAAGCCGGGCAGCGGATCATCATTGAGGATCTCTTGGACACGACTCGCAGCGCCGATGTCGGAAGGCGTCAAGCCGCGGCCATCATCCTCAACATCTACTGTTCCAAGACCAAAGCTGACTACACAGCCCATCTGCGCAACCTGGTTTCGGGCCTGATCCGCCTCTTTAATGACACCAATGCCGTGGTCCTGAACGAAAGCTGGGATGCCCTCAACGCCATCAGCAAGGTAAGAATTAGAAGCGGCCTTGGGAGAAGAAAAGAGGAGCCAAGCTTTGGGGCAACGGAAAATATTGAAATGGGTAGAAGAGAATCTTGGGAGCTCGGGGTCGAGCTGTGGGGTCCTCGGTCCTCTCTGAGCCTGGTTGCTTTCTTGTCGATGTCTCATTACCACATTGAGTAACGTCATCAGTATTAGTGGGAAGTGGGGTGTGGGGTTTGCAAGGAAGAGGAAGAGCACTTGTTGTTAGGGATGACATGATAGCAGTCTTCCAATATCTCAGGGGCTGCCCCAAAGAAAAGGGAGTCAAGCTATTCTCCAAAGCATCTCAAGGTAGGAGAAGAAGCAATGGGTGGAAACTAACCAAGGAGAGAAGCAACTTAGAACTTAAGGAGAAATTTCCTGACAGTGAGAACAATTAACCCTTGGAACAATTGGCCTCCAGAAGTTGTGAATGCTCCAACACTGGAAGTTTTTAAGAAAATGTTGGATAACCATTTGTCTGAAGTGGTGGAAGGTTTCCTGCCTAAGCAGGGAGTTGGACTAGAAGACCTCCAGGGTCCCTTCCAACTCTGTTATTCTGCCATTGATGGATGCTTCCTCATGCGATGGAATTCTGGTTCCTTTCCTAGAAATTAGACGCCGGCAGCCAGCTGGCCCTCATAGATGACCTCCACAGGGATATCCGTATCGTTGGCAACGATGCAGCCGGAGAACATGTTCCTGGATTCTGCATTCCCAAGAAGGTAACAGCAGGGGGCAGGCGAGGCTCTTAACACCAATGACTTATTATTGTCGGGATGGTCACCCCGTTGGATGACTATAGCATGAATGCTTCGGGGATCATCACCTGAAGGGACCTTCTCCTCCCACAGCGTACTTCTCCCAATCTTACCCTAAAGATGCTTTTCTAAAGCGTGTGTCGTTTCTCTGTGTCATACAATCTGTGTGGGTGTAAGCATCATTATTTTATTTATTTATTTATTTATTTATTGGTCATGTTGATGCAGTGTATATTGGAGGGGGTGACTCTTTGAGAGCTGTATGCAGTGGGATTTCATTTTGATGTATGCAGATTAGTGTACATTGAAAGTGACAATAAAGTTATTACTGTGCTTCCCCGAAGATAAGACCCCGTCTTATATTTTTTTGAACCCTGAAATAAGTGCTCAAAAGTTCAATTTGGACTTATTATCAGGGGATGTCTTATTTTGGGGGAAACAGGGTATTCTACTCTACTCTACTCTACTCTACTCTACTCTACTCTACTCTACTCTACTCTACTCTACTCTACATTCTATGCTATGCTATGCTATGCTATGCTATTCCTATTTATTCTCTTTCCTTTTCCCCCCCTCCTCCTCCTATCCCATCCCATCCCATTATATTCTTTATTCTATTCTATTCTCCTTCCTTCTTCCCATCTTCTCATTTTCCTCCCCCCTTCTCATTCTATTCTATTCTATTCTATTCTATTCTATTCTATTCTATTCTATTCTATTCTATTCTATTCTATTCTATTCTATTCTATTCTATTCTATTCTATTCTTTTCTATTTCTATTTCTATTTCTATTTCTATTTCTATTTCTATTCCATTCCATTCCATTCCATTCCATTCCATTCCATTCCATTCCATTCCATTCTTAATTCTTATTTATTCATTTATCCTGTCATAGTTATGTAATGTATGCTGTACACATACACTGAAAGCTGTACACAACAAAATTTCATTTTAACATACGCCAATAAGTGTCACATTCAAAGTGACAGTAAAGTTATTCTAAGTCTAAGGCAAAAGGCAACTTGACTTTCTTGGGTCCCCCACCACCACCACCACTACTTGAAAACGTTTCGCTTCTCATCCAAGGAGCTCCTTCAGTTCTAAAAGTCATCTTGTATAAAGGAAACAGGGTGTTTTCAAAGACGAAAAGCTTCCTCGTAATTAAATTTGGCAGTTGAATAGGAAGAGATGCTGCCTTGAATGCAACCCGTGTCTCGAATAGAATAGAAAGGAATAGGAATAGGAATAGGAATAGGAATAGGAATAGGAATCGGAATCGGAATCGGAATCGGAATCGGAATCGGAATAGGAATAGGAATAGGAATAGGAATAGGAATAGAATAGAATAGAATAGAATAGAATAGAATAATAGAATAGAATAGAATAGAATAGAATAGAATAGAATAGAATAGAATAGAATAGAATAGAATAGAATAGAATAGAATTGAATTCTTTATTGGCCAAGTGTGATTGGACACACCAGGAATTTGTCTTTGGTGCATAAGCTCTCAGTGTACATAAAGTGAAAAGATACAAAAGGAAAGAAGGAGAAGAGGAGGAGGAGAGTAAGAGTAAGAAAGATAGCGATGGATGGAAAGAAAGAAAGAAAGAAAGAAAGAAAGAATTCTTTATTGGCCAAGTGTGATTGGACACACAAGGAATTTGTCATTAGTGCATACGCTCTCAGTGTACCTAAAAGAAAAGATACAATCATTAAGAATCATAAGGTGCAACACTTAATGATAGTCATAGAGTACAAATAAGCAATCAAATCGTATTAGGAAACAGTCAATATAAGTTGTAAGGATACAAGCGACAAGGTTACAGTCGTCCACTCATAAATGGGAGGAGATGGGCAATAGGAACGATGAGAAGATTAATAGTAATAGTAATGCAGACTTAGTGAATAGTTTGACAGTGTTGATGGAATTATTTCTTTAGCAGATATCTAACCACATGTCTGCCTTTGTCTCTTTCCATCCAGGGCGTGACCTCCATCTTACCTATGCTACGGGAAGGGGTCCTGACTGGCAACTCGGACCAGAAGGAAGAGGCGGCCAAAGCTTTGGGCTTGGTCATTAAGCTGACCTCCGCCGAAGCTCTGAAACCATCCGTCGTCAGCATTACCGGGCCCCTGATTCGGATCCTGGGAGACAGGTTCAGCTGGAACGTCAAGGTGGCTTTATTGGAAACCTTGAGTCTTCTCTTGGCCAAGGTAAGCGAGGAAACGCTGGGAACAAAATCCCGAAAGAGCTTGGGTGAAGACCCTGATAGCGCGGGCTTTAAAATCTGGCAAGAAAGGTTGCAAAATGAGGAATTCTGGGAATTGGAAGCCCACAGGTCTTCAAAGTTGCACACCCCTGCTTTTAAAGCAATATTGGTGGACTTTTTGTGTGTGTGTGTGGTCATAACTGTGAGAAATGGACTTACTTAATTTTTCGGAGTATAAGACACACTTTTCCCCCCCTAAAAGAGGCTGAAAATTTGGTGCATCTTATGCTCCGAATGTAGCCAAAAACACAAGGCACAGAGGAGGAGGCGATGGTCTGTGGCAATCCCTGCAACCTGGAACAGCTGATTGGGGGTATTCCAGGAGGCCCATCCACCCACCAATCAGCTGCTCGTGCTGAATCAGGCGGCAATAACCTGCTGAAGCTGATCTGGCTGTTTGCTATTTGCTGCAAGGATTGTCCGAGTTTGCAGCAGCAATCCCATCCAGAAAGCGCGCACAAGTAACTGATTCAGCAGGATTCAGTAACTTCTCTTTATATATAATATAAAATAAATATTACAATACCAAAAGCAGGTTTTCCAAGCAAAACACAAGCAGAGGAGAGGAGTTTCAGTTTTAGTTTCAGAGCTCAGCACAGCATAAAGCTTTAGAACAGTTGACCTAAGCCACGCCCAGGCTCCTTGCTGTCTCTTTCCTTGTTGCTCACACAGCAAATACTGTTTCAGTTTCCAAACAGCCCTCAACGCTCTCACACACTGACAGGACACTAGCCAGATGAATATCAATGGATGCTGGTAGGCAGAGGCAGAATTCCCCCCCCCCCCCATCCCCCTATTTTCCTCCCCAAAAACTAAGGTGCGTCTTATACTCCGGAGTGTCTTATACTCCGAAAAATACGGTAAGTCTCTTTTTTTTTCCAGCGCCGTTCTAACTTCAAAACAGTACCTGCCTGTCCTTAACATCGATGTGCGTGTAACGGCTGCATGTAACGTGTCACCCTGACAGGTGGGCCTTGCTCTGAAGCCGTTCCTGCCTCAGCTTCAAACCACCTTCACCAAAGCATTGCAAGATCCGAACCGGGTGGTCCGTTTAAAAGCCGCCGAGGCTCTGGGGAAGTTGATTGCGATCCACGCCAAGGTGGATCCGCTCTTTACCGAACTCTTGAACGGCATTCGTACCAGCGAGGACTCTGGCATCAGGTAAGTGACTGAGCTGACTCGGGAGGAGCTGATGCTTCCTTTCCTTTTTCCTCTCTCTGTGTATCGTTCTGGAAAGCACATTTTTAAAGAATGGAATAGAGTAAGAGTTGGAGGTCTTCTAATCCAAGCAGGAGAGACTATGCAATTCCAGACAAATGGCTATCCATTCTCTTCTTGAAAATCTCCAGTGATGGCGCATTCACAGCCTCTGGAGGCAAGTTGTTCCGCTGATTAATTGTCCTCACTGTTAGGATGTTTCTCCTTAGTTCTAGATTGCTTTTCTGCTTCATTAGTTTCCCTGCCCGTCCCTCCCCCAATTACCCAGCTGAGCCGCGCAGTCATCAGAGGCATTTTTTTTATTTTTAAAAGCATTTTTTTCTACCTCTGGCCAAAAAAATGCTTTTAAAAGTAAAAAAAAAAGCCTCTGATGATCATGCAGCTCGGCTGGGATCGTCAGAGGCTTTTAAAAGCATTTTTTCTACAACCTCTTTCAGCCGAAGAGGTTGTAGAAAACAATGTTTTTAAAAGGAAAAAAAAAGCCTCTGCCGATCAGGCAAGTCAGCTGGGATCGTCAGAGGCTTTTAAAAGCATTTTTTCTACAACCTCAGTCGAAGAGGTTATAGAAAAAAATGTTTTTAAAAGGAAAAAAAAAGCCTCTGCCGATCAGGCAAGTCAGCTGGGATCGTCAGAGGCTTTAAAAGAGTTTTTTTTACAACCTCCTTCAGCCGAAGAGGTTGTAGAAAAAAATGCTTTTAAAAGTAAAAAAAAAAAGTTGGCCACGCCCACTCTGTCACATTACCGTCCCCCCCCCCCACCAAGCCACACCCACAGAACCGGTACTAACAAATTTTACATTTCGCCACCGCTTCCAGCTGTATTCTAATTCAAAGAATCATGTAGTGGTTAAGCAAATACGGCTTCCCTCACGGACTTCGCCTCTCGGAAGGTTGCAAATGGCGATTTAAACGGTGACTCAGTCATAAATACAGAACATGCAAGAGGTGCTTCTGTTGTTTGGTCCCTGGTTTTTAACTCCTGCTGACTTTCTGTTTTCTCTCTCCTCCTCGGGACCTTTCAGGGACACCATGCTTCAAGCCTTGCGGTTTGTCACTCAGGGGGCAGGAGCCAAAGTGGACGCCGCTGTTCGGAAGAGCATAACCACCATGCTCCTCAGCATGCTGGGCCACGAAGAGGTATCGCTTGCTGGAAACCTTAGGGATTGCAACACTCCCCAGTTTGTGTTGAGCAGTTCACGGCTGGCGAGGGAATTCTGGAAGTTGGAAGTCCACACCTCTTAAAAGTTGCCAAGTTTGAGAAACACCGCTCGAAAAGTTTGGTGTTGTGTTTTTTTTAAAAAAAAATCATATTGACAGCTCTTTTCAAACTGGTAATGTATATAAGCGGTAAGGAAGGAAACAACCAACTTCGAAGTGGGGATATAAGCAGTGTGAAGTTTCCGAAAGATGCCCTAATTAATTCATGAGGCACGAGCCAAACTTCAAAAGAAATACAGTCATTTATTAGGAACACCATTTCGGCAATATTTGGATGCAGTTAGAACTATTCCCATGTAGATTTACATTCCCCTATGACCCTGTCTCTCCCCTCCTCCCTGGCCATGTCATAAATCACATTCTCCAATTAACCATTTTGGCTGGCTGTGAAACCCAACACCCTCCTACTGATTGCGGTAAAAAAGCATGTATGGAATGTAGCTTCAGTTAGGGAAATCAATCAGCTCCATCAGTTCTCCCTCCCTCCTGCTCATGGCAACTTGAAAGCTTTGCAAGTTGACAAGCAGTGTGAACAAACGGGGGTGGGGGCGGGGGCCCTACGGGTCACAGAAATAGAATAGAGTAGAATTCTTTAATGGCCAAGTGTGATATTTTCTCAACTCACCTTATGGCTTGTGCAGTTTGCAGGTCCTCAATGGAAGGCAGGCTGGTGACAATTGTCCTAACTATTGCTTGAAAAGGTCTATGTTATATTCATATCAAATTTCTATTGGAAAGAAATCAGGTGTGCAAAGTTTCTGGCTGGTAACCTTTGTTGCGAATGGAAACATTGTGGGTTGTTGTTGTTTTTTCCCCCCTTGCCAGGATGCGACTCGCATGACCTCAGCAGGTTGCTTGGCTGAAATGTGTGCCTTTTTGACGGACGAGGAGCTCGGCGGAGTCCTCCAGAATCATCTCCTAGGTGGGCTTTGCGGGAAAATTCCCAGGAAGGGATGGAAGGAACGTGATTTTCCGTCACGATAGGTGGTCCTCAACAACCATAAATGGGGGCCAAAATTTCTGTTACTGAGCAGTGTGGTTGTTAAGTGAACCAGGCAGCCGTTAAGCGGGTCTGGCTTTCCCTATTGACTTTGCTGCTTATAAGCAAGCTGAGAGGGTCACAATTGGTGACCCTGGGACAGTACAAACCATTGTAAATGCATACTGCTTCCCGAATTTTGATCATAACAGAATAATAGAATCACAGAGTTGGAAGGGACCTTGGAGGTCTTCTAGTCCAACCCCCTGCTTAGGCAGGAAACCCTACACCACTCCAGACAAATGGTATCCAACACCTTCTTAAAAGCTTCCAATGTTGGAGCATTCACAACTTCTGGAGGCAAGTTGTTCCTCTGGTTAATTGTTCTCACTGTCAGGAAATTCCTCCTTAGTTCTAAGTTGCTTCTCTCCTTGATTAGTTTCCATCCGTTGCTTCTTGTCCTGCCCTCTGATGCTTTGGAGAAGAGCTTGACTCCCTCTTCTTTGGGGCAGCCCCTGAGATACTGGGAGACTGCTACCATGTCTCCCCTAGACTTTCTTTTCATTAAACTACCAGGGGTCTGCAACCTTAAACACTCAGAGAGCCATTTGGACTCATTTCCCACAGAAAAGAAAACACCGGGAGCCACAAAACCCTTCCTGTGCCTGAACTATTTCTTGAGCGGCCACAAAACTAGCCTATGTAGTTGAATTAAACATTCTGTCTTCTTCTGAAACTTTTCTTGTCTTGGATTTATCCATGGTTGGTCTACCAGGGGTTGAAAAGCTCAATAAATTGTGTGCCAGTGGGTGTCGCACATTGGCGGTTGTGACACATATTTTGAGCGACAGGGAGCCACAGCAGAGGGGTGAAAGAGCCACATGCAGCTCCCGAGCCGCAGGTTGCTGACCCCTGACGTAGACATACCCAGTTCCAGCAATCGCTCTTCGTATGTTTTAGCCTCCAGTCCCCTAATCATCTTGGTTGCTCTTCTCCGCGCTCAGCAAACTGTGGGAATGCTGCCACATGCCTTAAATCCCTTTTTTCAATGCAATTGTAATTTTAAACAGTCACTAACTGAGTAATTGTAAGCCAAGGACAACCTGTAAGGTGACTTTCCTCAGTTCATTTCCTCAGTTTTGGACACTTGGCTATAAAAGGTGTAAATAACTGGTCGGTTTTTTTTTCTTGGCATGATGATATTGGTGCTGGGCTCAAGGACCCTCCATCTTTTGTTCCACAGCGGATGTGTCCGGCATTGACTGGATGGTGAGGCACGGACGCAGTCTGGCCCTCTCAGTGGCCGTGAACACAGCGGCCAGCAGACTCTGTGCCCCCAAGTATTCGAACAGCGTCCATGAGATGATCTTCAGCAACACGGTCGCTGACCGGGTAAGTATTTCCATCTGTCGTTGTATAGAGTTGGAAGGGACCTTGGAGGTCTTCTAGTCCAACCCCTCCTGAGGCAGGAAACCCTACACCACCTCAGACAAATGGTTCTCCAACCTCTTCTTAAAAACTTCCAGTGTTGGAGAACTTACAACTTCTGGTGGCAAGTGGTTCCACTGATTAATTGTTCTCACTGTCAGGAAATTTCTCCTTAGTTCTAAGTGGCTTCTCTCCTTGATTAGTTTCCATCCGTTGTTTCTTGTCCTGCCTTCAGGTACTCTGGAGAAGAGCTTGACTTCCTCTTCTTTGGGGCAGCCCCTGAGATATTGGGAGATGGCTATCATGTCTCTCCTGGTCCTTCTTTTCATTAGGCTAGCCATATCCAATTCCAGCAACCATTCCCTTTCATTCATTTTCATTCTTTTTCCTTCCTTTCCCTTCCCTTCCCTCCCCTTCCCCTTCCCCTTCCTCTCCTCCTTTCCTTCCCTTTCCTTCCCTTCCCTTCTCCTCTCCTCTGCTTCCCTTTCCCTCCCTTCTCTTCCCATCCCTTTCCCCCTCCTCTCCTCTCCTTTCCTTCCCCTACCCTTCTCCTTCCCCTCCCTTCCCTTCCCTTCCCCTTCCCCTCCCGATTTCCTTCCCATCCCATACCTTCTCCTCCCTTCCCTTCCCTTCCCTTCCCATCCCTTCCCTTCCTTTCCCTCCTCTTTTCCTTTCCCTTCCCTTCCCTTTCCTCCTTTCCTTTCCTTTCCTTTCCTTTCCTTTCCTTTCCTTTCCTTTCCTTTCCTTTCCTTTCCTTTCCTTTCCTTTCCTTCCCTTCCCTTCCCTTCCCTTCCCTTCCCTTCCCTTCCCTTCCCTTCCCTTCCCTTCCCTTCGCCCCTCCTCTCCTCTCCTTTCCTTCCCCTCCCTTCCCCTTCCCCATTTCCTTCCCATCCCATACCTTCCCCTCCCTTTCCTTCCCTTCCCTTCCCTTCCTTTCCCTTTCCACCCCCTCTTATCTGATGGCTTTTTGCTTGCTGCTAATTTCCTGGCTGCAGATCCCCATTGCTGTCAGCGGCATCCGAGGGATGGGCTTCCTTATGAAGCATCACATAGAAGCCAACGGCGGGAATCTTCCCCCGAAGCTCTCCAACCTCTTCATCAAGGTAAGGCCGTAGATCCTGGCCAGCAACCCGAAAGGGCTGCCTTGAACGATGTGTAGCTGCACTTCAGGCGTTTCCGCACAGATTGTCCTGCGATGGGAACACTGGAATAATCTACAGTCATGGTCCCCAACCTGTGGGCCACAGCTCACTGCCGGACCGTGGCCTATTCGCCACCGGTAAATGCTCACCTTACAGCCAGAATTTCAGCCAGAATTTCTGTGGCCGAGTGGAGTTTTACCCCATTTTTACGACCTTTTTGCTTACCGTTGTTCAGTGAATCATTGCCCTGTGTTTGGCAATTAGTTCTCTGGCAGCATTCCAAGGGAGATAAGGTGGGTGTTCGTAGACACTCCCCTGCAAGACTGTTTGTGAAGCCTTTCAGACTGGGAAGGACAATAATTCACAGCCCTTTGAATTAAAGAGGGTTGCCGGGACTAAGATTGTGCTGTATACTTTCTAAGGAAGCCTAGGCCAGAACAGATGGCTTCGGTCAGGCCAGCTTCAGGGTTGACACAAGGGACTTAACCCGTGATATCTTCTCGGAGGCGTCCAACTTATTTCACAAAAACTAACTAGCCCTTGAAACAACTGTTGGAGCCTATAACCAGCCCGGGGCCAAGCTGAAACGTCCTGATTTCCCCCCTCGTCCCTTTTGCTTATCTCAGTGTCTTCAGAATCCATCCAGCGACATCAAATTGATTGCGGAGAAGATGATTTGGTGGGCCAACAAAGCCCCTCTCTCGCCCTTGGACCCTCCCGTGGCCAAGCCCATCCTCAAGGCCCTGCTGGATAACACGAAGGATAAGAACACCAGCGTGAGGGCTTACAGTGATCAAGCCATCGTCAACCTCCTGAAGATGCGAGAAGGCGAGGAGACGGTTCAGGTATTGGCCTGCCTTTGGGTGTGTGTGTGTGGGGGGGGGGGGGGGGGGTGGGACAGGGACGGGACGCATGGGGCGGAAGGAAGGAAGAGCCGGATTTTGAGCGTAAGGAGCTGAAAGCGGTGGGAAGAACGAATCGGCTGCATACTTCATTTTTGTGCAAGGGTGTCACTTGGCAAAGCGTGGGGTTGGGGTGGAGGACTAGGGAGACCCTTCGATGGGTTCAAAATGGCAGTTGGGTCCTTTCTCGTAGACGAGGCTTGCCGATGGTTTGATCATTTATATTTCATTTCATAAAACGCTAACGCGGTGCGCAATATAATCATAACGTTAAGAATTTAATCAAGAGAGCCGGTTTGGTGTAGTGGTGACACCAGGCTAGAGATCAGGAGCCTGTGAGTTCTAGTCCCGCCTTAGCTGGGTGACTTTGGGCCAATCACCAGGAGACAGTGAGTTCTAGTCCTGCATTAGGCATGAAAGCGGGCTGGGTTATTTTGGGCCAATAACCAGGTGACGGTGAGTTCTAGTCCCGCCTTAGGCATGGAAGCTAGCTGGGTGATTTTGGGCCAATCACCAGGTGACGGTGAGTTCTAGTCCCACTTTAGGCATGGAAGCTACCTGGGTGACCTTGGGCCAATCACCAGGTGACGGTGAGTTCTAGTCCCGCCTTAGGCATGGAAGCTAGCTGGGTGATTTTGGGCCAATCACCAGGTGACGGTGAGTTCTAGTCCCGCCTTAGGCATGGAAGCTAGCTGGGTGACTTTGTGCCGATAACCAGGTGCCGGTGAATTCTAGTCCCACTTCAGGCATGGAAGCTACCTGGGTGACCTTGGGCCAATCACCAGGTGACGGTGAGTTCTAGTCCCGCCTTAGGCATGGAAGCTAGCTGGGTGATTTTGGGCCAATCACCAGGTGACGGTGAGTTCTAGTCCTGCCTCAGCCATGACAGCTGGCTAGGTGATTTTGGGCCAAAACAGTCACTCTCAACCAACCCACCTCACAGGGGAAAACAGGAGGAAGCAATCTTAGTTAACGTTCAGTGCGTTGAGTTATTTATAAAAATAATAAAGGCGGGATATAAATAAATCAATTGAAATCGTGAGAAGGGCCAAGGTGGTGAATTGGGACCCGGAAATCGGGCTGTGAGATAGAAAAGGGCCACCTTTTATAGCTTTATGAAACACCCCTCCTCCTTTTTTAAAAAAAAAATTTCTCCAAACTTTGGTTTTCTCACAGTCCGTCTCCAAGATCCTTGACGCTGCCAGCTTGGAGCTGCTGAACGAGAGCTGCCGGCGATCCCTGAAGAAACTGGCCAACCAAGCCGACTCGGTGGAACAGATCGACGACACCATCCTGACGTGAGAAGCAAGTTGGCCCTCGGGACCCCTCGCCACGTCAGCGTCGCAAAGTCTCCAAGCCGACGAAAATGTTTTCATTTTTGAAAATGCTAATTGTGACAGGAGCCGGTTAAGGGGGGGGCTTAAAAAAAAAAAAGAGGGGGTCGGAAGACTATTTTAATTATATATATATATATATATATATATATATATATATATATATATATATATATATCAATATATATATATATATATATCAATAACTAATAAGAGAATTTGGCCTGCCTACCCCTCCTTTTTTTTTCTTTTTTTTGGGGGGAAATACGTTCTAAAGCAATCTTGTAGTGAGTTAGTGGCGAATTCGCACCGCCCTCTTCGTGGAAGGGAGACGTTTCCACTCGGGTTAAGCGGGAAGGAGTTTTTCTTCTTTTGCCGAAAGCGAGTTCGTTCAGTTGGTTTGATGTGGGCTGTGAAGGTTTTTGCAAATCAGACCCATTTAAGGAGCCCGAGAAATTGCAGAAGGGGGGGATATGCAAAAGAGTTGTTTGGATGGCGATTTAATAAAAAGCTTTCAACTGAAATCTCATTATTGGCGCACACAGCCTCGCGTTTATGAAAGCAAAAAAAGAAGAAAAAAAACCCGGTTGATTTGTTGGAGTTTTAATAAAGGGACTGACCTTCGGGAATTCAGGAATACGAGGTCTAAACCACCATGGGATTGATTCATGGAATACCTTAAGCCCGTGATGGTGAATTTAGGAGAGGGGAGCTTGAGGAGGGCGAAAAAGACCTTCCCCATCCTCCCGGAGGCCGGAAACGGCCTGTTTGCCAACCTCTGGTGGGACCGGAAGGCCCATTTTTTTACTCTTCCCCAGCCTCCAGAGCCTTTCTAGGTGCCTGGGGAGGGTGAAAACGGCCTTCCCCACACTCCCCACCCCCCCAGAGGCCGGAAATGGCCTGTTTGCCATCTTCCAGTCCCACCAGAAGGCCGTTTTTGCCCTCCCCAGACTCCTTGAAAGGCTCGGGAGTTTGCAGAGAGCAAAAAACGGGCCTTACGGTCCCACCGGAAATTGGCAAACGGGCTGTTTCTGGCCTCCGGAGACCCTCTGTGGGGGTGGAGAAGGCCGTTTTCGTCCTCCCCAGACTCCTAGAGAGGCTCTGGGGAGAGAGAAAACTGTGTCATCGTGTGCCAGGAGCGGGGGGGTGGGGGGGGAGGGGAAGGTCTCACGCATGCGCGGGGCGCATAGAATTATGAGTGGGAAACCTCGCCCCCCGGCACACGGTGGCAAAACGGTTAGCCATCACTGCCTTAAGCCAATGTTTCTGAACCTTGGCTATTTTTAAGAGAGATGGACTTCAACTGCCATAACCCGAGAGGTTAAAATAGCACGCTAAGGTCTCCGAACTTTGCAATTTTAAGCCCTGCGGACTTCAACTCCCAGAATTCCTCAAGTCAGCTCTAACCCTAATCCATGCTGGCTGGGGAATTCTGGGAGCTCAAGCCCACCAGTCTTAAACGTTACCAAGGTTCAGGAGACGCTGCATCAAGTCATCGACTTAAGGTCAACACAACGTTCGCCCAACACGGTTAACTCAAGTCGTTTCCCCCAGGTTACCGTAATCCTCGGGGACTCGAACAGATTTGGGGGTTGATTCGTTTTGCAGCTGGCAGGAATAAAGAAATAAATAAATAAGGCTTTCAGAGACTGTGCAGTGCTTAAATAGGGATTTTTTTTTAATCCATCCAAATTAAATACAGAACCAGAAACCATCATAACGAGTCAAGAGTCGGCGACGATGAAGCTTCGTTCAGTAGAAACAGCTGATCACGTAAGGAAAGGGATCTGCTGTCCCACAGACCAAATCTGGACCAACTCTCTGGGTAACAGTATTTTTCCCCTTACAGAAACGTCAAATTCAACGCGACAAGAAAAACATTTAAAAAAACACAGAACAACACACCTTCTAAGGTGAACGTGGAGTTGATCAATTCTCTCTTGTGTTTCATCCTGCAACCGAAAAAGGGATTAAAACACACTTTTTGAGAATGAGCATTTTTCTAAGTCTTCCGGTTGGATCCTTTCGGCATCCAGCGGAAGGTGATCTCTTGGGGATCCCTCCCGCCAATGACCCTTTCTTCCCAAGAAGGGGATCTCCTGTTTGAGCCGGGAGTGTCGGGATCACAGAGGAGGGGCGCTGTGCACGCGTTTAGGGAACGGCACCCGAGCTTGCAGCCATTGCTTGTAGTCGTCTTCAGGCATATCCACGATATATTCGCGCAGGAACTGTGACGGAAAATATATATATATATATGCAAGAATTAGATCATCACGTGTTGGTCCCGCTATATTTATTTCATTGATCTTTTGCATACCTGGTGTTCTGACTCCGCTCCCCAAACTTGACAATGATTCCTTTATTATTGGAATTATTAAGATTCCAATAAAAGATTAACCAGAAGAGCCTGGTTTAGCTCTGCAGACTAAGCACCGTAATTAACATCTAGCTGTCTGCAATTACACCAGTTCGAATCTCACCAGGCTCAAGGTTGACTCAGCCTTCCATCCTTTCTAAGGTAGGTAAATTGAGGACCCAGTTTGTGGGGGCAATAAGCTGACTTTGTGTAAATATACAAAAGTATGAAGGCTGTTGCTTAACGCATTGTAAGCCGCCCTGAGTCTTCGGAGAAGGGCGGCATAGAAATCAATGTTTTTTAAAAAAAAATTAGGAGTGCTGGCAGCACCGGTAAAAAGTTTCTCTCATCGCAGGCTAACAAATCTGTCTGGCAGGGAGATGAATAGTCATCTGCCACATCTATTCATCTCCGCTCCCTGCCTTTTATCCCCCGAGCTAGGGTGGGGTTTCACTAGCAGTGGTGGCTCTTCCGTCCCAAGGACCAGCCCATAGATTTCCATGCTCTCCTCTCCTCTGCCTTCTGGGCATCTGTGCATCAGGCACTGGACCCAGCTGTTCCTCCTCTTCCTCATCAGCCACCTCTAGACCTGGGGGCTGTTGACTCTCCATCTGAGGGCTGACGGACAGCTCAGGCTCCACCACTCTCTCTCTCTGCCAGCTCCATTCCCTCTTCCCCCTTGGAGCTCTCAGGTGGCCTTGATGCCAACCCTGACTCCCACGCCTCCTCTGATTTGGCTGCTGGAGGGGCTGGCGGCCAACAGGCCACAAGAGATGGGCTGTAATACCCCCCATCTTATGACAACCAGAATCAACCAAAATTCTATATATGTTTGGGGTGTCATTGCAACAAGCCGAGTCTTTTTCCTTGCACTGAGAGTCTTGCCGTGTCCTCCCACAGCGTCGGGCACAGACAACCAGACCGATGGGTAGAGATCAAACTAGCTACTTTATTGTTCTCTGCCTGTAATATAGGAATCTTTCCCCAGACCGGCAAGCTTGTACCTGGGAAAGACCAGATAACGGAATAACTTCTAGTCAGACCAGCATTGTATCTCGGCTTTTTAAAGACCGAAGCAGCTGACTTCCTTCCCACACACATCCCTCACCTCCACAGCTGCGCAGATGTCCGGAGAGCAAATTTCCCAGATCCGAAGTTCTCCCAAGACCTTCAGAAAAGTGGGAGGCCGGATGCGTAAGTCCGGATTCCTGGCAAACCTTTCCAGCTTTTTGAGGACTTTCTGGGTACGGCGGTCTCTCCTGATGTCGTCGGGAATCCTTTCCAGCAAAGTGGAAAACCTTGGGGGGGAAAAAAGAGACCATCCTAAACGAGAGAAAAACAGCCTGACCCATTCGTAAATAGCTAAGAGTAAACAACTTCATTGTCTACCACCTATGCTGCAAGAATCTTCCTAGACGGCTTGCCTTCCCCTGGGAATGATTACCAGATAATGATTCATACATTTTGAGGGCCAGTTTATGTTGCTTGTGACTACACAAGGATTCCAAGCTAGAGCCTTGCTTGACTCCTCCTTCCAGTCTGTTTGGCAGTTTCCCAATGTTGGCATGCAAGTGATAATAATCAAGATGGTTCTAGGGCAGCGGTCACAAACTGGGGGTCCATGGACCACTCGTGGTCTGTGAGAAAATATTGGTGGTCCGCAGACAAATTATTTGCATTTTTAATATTGCACTAAATCAGGGGTCCTCAAACTACGATCCTTGGGAAAGATATATGCAATGAATGTTTGTGTTGCTGCAGAGAGTCTCCCCCTTTGGGGTCGTCTTCTGTGGGTCGGAGGGGGGCAGAAATTCCAACTTGGGGTCTGCTTCAGCCTCCTGGTGTGGGGCTTTGGGTGAAGGCTGGAGGGAAGCACCGCTGGTGGAGAAGAGCTCGTTCCAGTGGGACTGCATCATGGCCTGGAACTGGCTGACCATCTCAGCCCGCTGAGCCTCCAGGCGCTGGTCCCTGGCCTTGCGCTCCCACAGGTCTTCCCTCTGCTTGGAAAGCCTATGCTCCTAGCCCTCAGTGAGGTGCTTCTGCTGAGCCTCTTTCTCAGTCAGATCCAATTTGAACTGAGCTATTTGGCCAACTCTTTCTCGTGGTGGCTGCTTAGCTCCTACAACTGTTTCCTGTGGGGGCCCTAAGGAGCCCAGGTGGGGAGGGGGGGAATTGGCCACACCCACCCAGTCACATGACCACCTAGCCACACCCATCCCGCCGGTCATTAGGCAGATCATATTAGTGGCCCATGGCATTTAAAATTATGAATTTAGTGATCCCTGAGGTCCGAAAGGTTGGTGATTCCTGTTCTAGGGAACCCTCCTATCTTCCTGATCCTCCCAGTTAACTATTACAATTCCACAAAGCCCACAAGATGTTTGGAATTAAAATGGATAAAATCTCCTGCATTTGGGACGACGAAAAATTCTTGTGCTTCCCCAAGGCACAACATATCCAATTATTTATTTATTTTTTTGATTTGATTTGATTTGTATCCTGCCCTATCTCCATAGGACTCAGGGCGGCTCGCCACAATTAAAATCAAACCAGATAAAACATGTCAAAATACATATCAAACGCATATTAAAACACATTAAAATAATCCAAACCCCCATCAGTCCAGGCTGGGCAGTTTGAACGGCCATGTTTTTAATTTGCGGCGGAAGGTGCGAAGGTCAGGGGCCAGTCGGAGCCCCAGGACACAATCCCAAAAGTCCAGGTCGGCTCTCTTTCCCCACCCCACTCCACCACCACCCCTTTCTCACCAGTTTTCCGATTCTGCATCCTGTTCGGGCTCTTTGCCCACCACGGATTGTTTCATCCGCTCAAGATCTTTCCGGAAGCGGGTCAGATAGTTCAGACACAGGAACTTCTGAATGTTCTTCTCCTCTCGTCTCCTGTCAAATGAGTAGGCGGGTTTGACACAAACATCAACACCCGAAGTAGTCTCTTAAGGCTTCCAGCATCTATAAGTGGCCTGTAAGTTCAACGTAAACCGGCCTTGCCAGTCTGGCCTTTGGCCACTCGGTGACCGCCTCTGTGTGTGTATGCGTGTGCGCACACATACGTGTGTGCGTGTATGTTGGGGGCAGGGAGGTCCAAGACCTGTAGAGTAAAACTAAGGCATTTAACAACAGAAATGTTGGGCCCAATTGTGCTGGTAAGTTGAACCTCTATAGTTGAGTTAGTTTAGTTTAGTTTATTAAATTAAATTTAAATTAAATTAAACCAGGTTCCTCCCCAGCCTCCTCACTGTCCGACTCCACTGCCAGCTCTTCAGGCTGCTGGTGGACCACAGCACGTGGCTTGCAACTTGAAAGGGACGCCAAAGGGCTCAACCTACCTCTCCAGGATGTCGAGTTGGTCGTGCAGCCGGAAGGCGTTTTCCTGGGACACGTCAAAAAACAATTCTCTCATCTCGTAGCACAGTTGCTGCTTCCTTCTAATGAAAGAGCTGTGGGGGGAAAGACACAATAGAAAGAAATAGAAATAGAAATAGAAATAGAAATAGAAATAGAAATAGAAATAGAAATAGAAATAGAAATAGAAATAATAGAAATAGAAATAGAAATAATAGAAATAGAAATAGAAAGGAAAGGAAAGGAAAGGAAAGGAATGGAATAGAATGAGAATAGAAAAATGGAATGGAATGGAATCAGAGTAGAGTAGAGTAGAGTAGAGTAGAAATAGAAATAGAAATACGAATAGAAATAGGAATAGAATAGAATAGAATAGAATAGAATAGAATAGAATAGAATAGAATAGAATAGAATAGAATAGAATAGAACAGAACAGAACAGAACAGAACAGAACAGAACAGAATAGAAAATATGGAATGGAATGGAATGGAATGGAATAGGATAGGATAGGATAGGATAGGATAGGATAGGATAGGATAGGATAGGATAGAATAGAATAGAATAGAATAGAATAGAATAGAATAGAAGAATAGAATAGAATAGAATAGAATAGAATAGAATAGAATAGAATAGAATAGAATAGAATAGAATAGAATAGAATAGAATAGAACAGAATAGAACAGAATAGAACAGAACAGAACAGAACAGAATAAGGAAGGAAGGAAGATGGAATGGAATGGAATGGAATAGAATAGAATATAGAAAATGAATAAAATGGAATAGAAAAATTAGAATAGAATAGAATAGAAAAATTAGCGATAGCACTTAGACCTATATACCGTTTCACAGTTCTTTACAGCCGTCCCTAAGCGGTTTACAGACTCAGCCTATTGACCCCAACGATCTGGGTCTTTGTTTTACCAACTTCGGAAGGCTGGAAGGCTGAGTCGACCTTGAGTCGATCACGATCGGACTCCTGACGGTGGGCAGAATCAGCCTGCAAATACTGCATTCTAACCATCGCGTTCTCATTGGCATCTGTATTCCTACCTTTCAGGACTGCAAAGCTCGGTGGTTTTGTCATCTTCCATAAATGTTGCGGTCGTGGTTTTGTCTTCTCGGACAGTCACGGCCAACGAACTACAAGGAAACAGAGATCACGGGTGAGGGGGGGGGGAGAAATCAACAGGGCATGTAAGAAAACCTGGCCCTAAACCTGGGCTTTATAATGACATTCTCAAAGGGATGCGGTGGCTCAGTGGTAAGACACTGAGCTTGTCGATCGAAAGGTTGGCAGTTTGGCGGTTCGAATCCCTAGTGCCGCGTAACGGGGTGAGCTCCCGTGACTTGTCCCAGCTTCTGCCAACCTAGCAGTTCGAAAGCAGGTAAAAAATGCAAGTAGAAAAATAGGGACCAACTTTGGTGGGAAGGGAACAGCGTTCCGTGCGCCTTTGGCATTTAATCATGCCAGCCACATGACCACGGAGACGTCTTCGGACAGCGCTGGCTCTTTGGCTTTGAAACGGAGATGAGCAGGGCCCCCTAGAGTCAGGAACGACTAGCACGTACGTGCGAGGGGGAACCTTTCCCTTTAATGAAATCCTTCCAAACTCTGGACTATGAAACAGAACCAGCAGAGTGAAGAAGAATTTAGACTGACTTTCCCTCTCTTACTTGTGACTCCCGACTCACCTCTTTCTCTTGGCCTCCACTCCGCTTCCTTCTTTGTGTATTCCTGTGCTGGTTTTATCTTCCTTCGAAGAGGTCGCCGAGCTGAAAAAAAAAACAGATTATCCTTCAGCCCTTTATTAGTCTAAAACAGGGGTGTCCCACCTTGGCATCTTTAAGATTTGGAGGACTTCAACTCCCAGAATTCCCCAGCCAGCGTGGAGAAACCTTGAAACCCATTGTATATATCGACTTACGACTGTTAATTTTTAAAAAATTGGTTTTCTATTAAATACATTTCTTAGTGTTTAATAAACATCGTGTTGTCTGGGTATTTAGTTCGCAGGACAAATTTACATTCTTAAATCTCCACCCCTTTTTTCCAACCATTGGTAAAATCAAGTCCGTGTTTGATAATATATCTACATCTTCATTCTGTTTAATTTTCAGGGTCAATCTAGCCATTTCTGCACAATCTAGTATCTTCCTGACTATCTCTTGATCTCGCGGTAAAGCTTCATTTTCCAGTATTGTGTTGGAAAATAATATAATCAGTGTTGGGATCCAATCGGTGTAACAACCGGATCACTTTGTGCTCGCAAGCATGGCAAACACACGCATGCGCAGTACATTTGAAAACAGCTCTAAAATTTACCTTCTACTGCAGCCCTGGTAAGTAAAACAGCTGAGGGGCAGCAATCTGCTCTGCTGCGCCTATCAGCTGGGCTTCAAACAAAGGAAATATAGCTTGGTATAGCGCAGGGGTGGGTGGGCGAGCCCAGCTGATCATTGGAGTGAACCAGTTCACTCTCAGTTGATCATTGAAGCTACCAGTACGCCCAAACTGATCCAAACCAGCTGATCGTTAAAGCTTTCAGTACACCTGAACCGATCCGAACCGGCTGATTGTTGAAGCTACCAGTACGCCCAAACTGATCCGAACCGGCTGATCATTAAAGCTACCAGTACACCCGAACCGATCTGAACCGGCTGATTGTTGAAGCTACTGGTACACCCGAACCGATCCGAACCGGCTGAATCCCACCCCTGTCACTGCTGTTAAGACATGTAATATTAAATACATACTTTTCTTACCATTTTTTAATGATATTATACCTAATAAAAACAGTTCAGGTTTAAAATCTGCATGTTTCCCTATCATCTTTTCTAGCCACCTCTGTATCTTTGCCCATTTTTTTTATTATTTTTTTGCTTTGACACACGTCCACCACATATGAGAAAATGTGCCCATTTTTTGGTTACATTTCCAACAGGTATTTTTAAACATTTTAGCTAGCTTAGCAGGTGACTTACGACTGTAATTGAGTCCCAAAATTACTGTTGCTAAGAGAGACAGCTCTCAAGTGAGTTTGGCCCCGTTTTACGACTTTTCTGGCCATCGTGGTTAAGTGAATGACCGCAGTTGTTAAACTAGCCACACGGTTACTAACTGAAATTTGGCTTCCCCCATTGACTTCGCTCGTAGGAAGGTCGCTAAAATGGGATGACATGACCCCGGGGGAAGCTGCAACTGTCATAAATACGAGTCGGCTGACAAGTGTCTGAATTTTGATCATGGGACCGTGGAGATGCTGCAATGGTTGTAAGTGTGGGAAAAAAAGATCGTAAGTCCCTTTTTTCAGTGCCATCGTAACTTTGAACGGCCACTAAATGAACCTGTAATGAAGAACAGACCTTCAGGGGTTTGCATGCAGTCAGTGGGCAGGAGAATGATTGTGGCTTACCTCTTGCCTCGTTGTCCAAACGATATTTCGCTGTCAAACATTTCTAGACTAAAAAATAAAAAGGAGAACTTGAATGTTGTAGCCTGTTAGCTGCTGGTCCCTCCAGCAGCCGAAGCAGAGGAGGACGAGGAGGAGTGGGAGTTAGGGTCAGCATCAGGGCAACCTGAGATCTCCGAGGGGGGGAGAGGGAATGGAGCTGGCAGAGAGAGAGAGACAGAGGCCATCCGTCAGCCCTCAGATGGAGAGTCAACAGCCCCCAGGTTTAGAGGTGGCTGATGAGGAGGAGGAGGAACAGTTGGGTCCAGTGTCTGATGCACAGATGCCCAGAAGGCAGAGGAGAGGAGAGCAGTGGAAATCTATGGGCCGGTCCTTGGGACGGAAGAGCCACCATTGCTAGTGAAGACCCACCCTAGCTCGGGGGATAAAAGGCAGGGAGGCAGAGATGAATAGACATGGCAGACAACTATTCATCTCCTTGCCTGACAGACTTGTTAGCCTGCAAGAGAAACTTTTTGCTGGGGCTCCTAATTAAAGGAATCGCTTCAGAGGGTTTGTCGGGTTTGAAGTGCTGGGCCAGAACGTTGAAGCTCAGATGTAGGCGGAGAACAAAGCCGAGAAAACCTCTCCGCTAACGAGTGAAGATCCTTCATTCAGAAGACCAATTCTGCCACCATCTGACCCACTTGCGGTGGTATCATTGAATGAGGGTTTTTCAAGTCTAGGATTGAACAATTAGGGTTAAATCGGGAACCACTAGCACATACGTGCGAGGGGAATCTTTACCTTTACCAGCAATCTGGTAAAGGGCCTGGTGGCTCAGCAGACTAAAGCATTGTGATTAACACCAGCTGTCTGCAATTACTGTAAGTTCGAATCTCACCAGACTCAGCCTTCCATCCTTTCTAAGGTAGGCCAAATGAGGACCCAGTTTGTGGGGGCAGTAAGGTGACTTTGTATAAATATACAAAAGTATGAAGGCTGTTGCTTAACGCATTGTAGGCTGCCTTGAGTCTCCGGAGAAGGGCGGCATATAAATCAAATTTTAAAAAATCTCACAGCCCTGGCCTATGGCAAAAGGAGTGAAGGAGGCTGAACTTCTCCCTTCCTCCCACCTTCTCTTTTTAAATCCTGTCTTTTTAGATTCCAATTTAAAACTGGTCAGATTTTTCTTTTTCTTTTCTTTTTTTTAAACAAAACCTATGCAAACAACGCTGGGAGCCTTTCCGGCTAATAGACGACAAAACTAATTTAACAAATGACTTTTGTAAAATGCAAACAAACGCAATTGGATGCGCTCTTTTAAATTAGAGACAGCCGTGCTCTTCCCCACCCACCCCCCAAAAGCCAATCCTCCAACTTACTAATGTGGTTTTGTACTCCAAAACATGTTCTCCTTGCTAAAATTCTTAGCCACGTCTTCGTGTATCATCCGAAGCAAGGTCTGCAGGTCTGTGGAAGGAAGGAAGGAAGAAAGAAAGAAAGAAAGAAAGAAAAGAAAGAAAGAAAGAAAGGAAGGAAGGAAGGAAGGAAGGAAGGAAGGAAGGAAGGAAGGAAGGAAGGAAGGAAGGAAGGAAGGAAGGAAGGAAGGAAGGAAGGAAGGAAGGAAGGAAGGAAGGAAGAAAAAAGAGAAAGAAAGAAAGAAAGAAAGAAAGAAAGAAAGAAAGAAAGAAAGAAAGAAAGAAAGAAAGACAAAACGAAGTGGAATTAAATCCCAGGAGACTCACCTCTTCAGGGAGTTGGCAGTGAAAAACATTGGATGACCAAGATGTGAAAAGTAAGAGCCTCAAAAGTGGACCCAACACACCAGCCCAGATGCATAAATCTCATTTGTCAAGTATATAATCTTGAAGAGACCAACTTATATTCATTGCAGAAATGTCACAAAATGTTGTTTATTTTTTTTAGAACGTTCATCCTTTCAGCAAGTACTTTGTCCATAATCAAAAGCTGATTGACTTTCTTTCTTTCTTTCTTTCTTTCTTTCTTTCTTTCTTTCTTTCTTTCTTTCTCTCTCTCTCTCTCTCTCTCTCTCTCTCTCTCTCTCTCTCTCTCTGCCTTCTTTCCTTCCTTCCTCTTTCTTTTCCTTCCTTCCTTCTTTCCTTCCTTCCTTCCTCTCTTCCTTCCTTCTTTCTTTCTTTCTTTCAACGTATCATAGAATCATAAGGCTGGAAGGGACCTCGGGGGTCTTGTAGCCCAACCCCCGCCCAAGCAGGAGAATCTATACTATTCCTACTACCATGAGGACCCAGATCGTTGGGGGCAATATGTTGACTCCTTAAACTGCTTAGTGAGGGCTTTAAAAGCACTATGAAGCAATTTATAAGCGCTATTGCTATTGCTATGGCTATTCCAGACACAGTCCAATCTTTTCTCCAGGGATGAAAGAATCACAACTTCTCGTTGCAAGCTGTTCCACTGGTTGATTCTTCTCACTGTCAGGAAAATTTCTCCTTAGTTCTAAGTTGCTTCTCTCCTTGATTAGTTTCCACCCATTGCTTCTTGTCCTGCCTTCAGGAGCTTTGGAGAATAGCTTGACTCCCTCTTTTTGGGGCAGCCCCCGAGATATTGGAAGACGGCTATCATGTCTCCCCTAGTCCTTCTTTTCATCGAACTAGACATACCCAATTCCTGCAACCGTTCTTTGTCTATTTGAGCTCTACAGAACCTCTTAAGTATATGCATATATTCTACTTGTATGCAACCCAAATCAATAGACTCTAGGGGATATTTCCGAAGCGGCTGACTGCAAAATCCATAAACAGGTTAAAACACGTCCACGGTGAGCGAAAATTAAATCAGCCAAGGACTAATCGCGGGTTCTGAAAACCCAAGAATAAAATGATAGCCCTCACGAAAAGGAAGCCAGCGATCGGAATCTCCCCCTAATTTAAACGTAAAGCGGTAAATCGATGGCAGTACAAATTAAAGACGGGGGGAGAAACCATTTTCCCCAAATCTCTTTCGAGGAACCGTGTCGTGAAGAGCATTAAAAGCATTCACAGGGAGAGAGCGAGGCTGTTTTGCAAACTTTTAGGAGCGGAGCAATGTGGGAACCGCCTTCTGGCTTTCGTGCGCAAAGGACCGGACCAAAATCTTTTCCCAAGGAAGTACATACCGGATGGTCCAGGTCAGTGGTGAAATTCAAATTTTTTTTACTACCAGTTCTGTGGGCAAGGCTTCGTGGGTGTGGCAGGGGAAGGATACTGCAAAATCCCCATTCCCACCCCACTCCAGGGGAAGGAGACTGCAAAATCCCCATTCCTGGATAGCTCAGCAGACTAAAAGCATTGTGATGAACACCAGCTGTCTGCAATGACTGTAAGTTCGAATCTCCCCAGGCTCAAGGTCGACTCAGCCTTCCATCCTTTCTAAGGTAGGTCAGTTGAGGACCCAGTTTGTGGGGGCAATAAGCTGACTTGGTATAAAATATACAAAAGTAGGAAGGCTATTGCTTGGCGCATTGTAAGCCGCCCTGAATCTCCGGAGAAGGGCGGCATATAAATCAAATTAAAAAAAAAATTCCCTCCCCACTCCAGGGGAAAGATACTGCAAAATCTCCATTCCCTCCACACTCCAAGGGAAGGATACTGCAACATCCCCATTCCCACCCCACTCCAAGGGAAGGATACTGCAACATTCCCATTCCCACCCCACTCCAAGGGAAGGATACTGCAACGTCCCCATTCCCACCCCACTCCGGGGGAAGGATACTGCAACGTCCCCATTCCCACCCCACTCCAGGAGAAGGATACTGCAACATCCCCATTCCCTCCCCACTCCTGGGGGAAGAATATTGCAAAATCTCCATTCCCACCCCACTCTAGGGCCAGCCAGAGGTGGTATTTGCCGGTTCTCCAAACAACTCAAAATTTCTGCTACCGGTTCTCCAGAACCTGTCAGAACCTGCTAGATTTCACCCCTGGTCCAGGTAGCAAAAGATCCTGCAGATCCCGGCTACCAACCCATGTTTAAGATACAGGTAGCCCTCGATTTATAACCACAATTGGGAGCAGAATTGGATTGGCTTCACGACCGCATGATTCACTTAACAGCCGTGCCAAAAAAAGTCGCAAAATCGGGCAGAACCGTTGTGCTTCTGGTCCCAATTGGGGCGTAAACTGAGAACTACCTGAACCATGTAGAAAATCGTAGTCCTCTTTTCCCAAAGATGCTGTTTTTAGCAGGCAACTGGACTTCCTTGTGTTTTTCCTTGAAGACATTTCGCTTCTCATCCAAGGAGCTTCTTCAGTTCTCAGTCGAGTTCTTCTTCAGAACCGAAGAAGCTTCTTGGATGAGAAGCGAAAACGTCTTCAAGGAAAAACCAAAGGAAGTTCAGCTGCCTTTTGAAAAAGCACCTTTGGGGGGGTCAACCATGACCTGGATGACGGAGGATCTCCGTAGAAATTTGAATCGTCCCCTTGATCGGTCTGGGATCCCCCATGGCCTCACAGTAGCTCAGAGGTTCTTCTTCCTCCTTGGCGCTGGTCTCCTTGGTCTGCTTGCTGTAGCTGGACTCCATCTCTTCCACCTCCTTGGCGCTGTCAGAGGTAGGTTGGGCGACTTCGTCGGAGCCGGGGGTCAAGGAACTGGTGCTGGCCAAAGTGGTTTTGCTATGCGGCGAGGACAGTCCGCTGATCTTGGACATGCTTCCTGTCATCTTGGGTGACTTTTTGCTGGACGGGCCACGAATCTGCTTCTGGGTGTATCTTCTGCCCTGGAAGAATCATTAGCAGAATGATAGAGTTAGAATGCGCTAGGGTTAGGGTTGCGTGCGCCGACTAGCTGATTTTTGCCGACTGGAAGTAGGGAAACAGGCTATGGGAGGAGGGGAGACACCTATTTTTCTCTCTCCCCAGCCTCCAGAGCCTTTCTAGGATTTGGGGAGGTCGAAAACGGCCTTCCCCACCCCCAGTGGGACCGGAAGTCGGCAAACGGGCCGTTTCCAGCCTCCGGAGGGCCTGTGGGAGAGGTTGGGAGGTGGGGAAAGCGGTTTTTGCCCTCCCCAAGCTCCTAGAAAGGCTCTGGCGGGGACCAGCTGCGCATGCCGTTAAATATTTCCAGGAAAGGCTTATTTTCGGCCCTTATTTTAATGCATGCGCTCAAAATCCCGATTGGGCTTATTATCAGGGGATGTCTTATTTTCGGGGAAACAGGGTATTATTATTATTCTATTATTCTACCCCTAGAACCCTGTTTTACAAAAAAGCTGCAGGGACCAAAGTAAGGCATCAGCCTGAAGAAAAATTACTGTATTTTCCTGCGTATAAGACTACTTTCTAACACACAAAAATCTTCTCAAAAGTCAGGGGTTGTCTTATACGCTGGGTCTCATTCTCCTGTAACCAGGCAGACCAGCCCATAAGGCTCTGACGAGCCTTAAATGGCTCTGAGGAGGGTCGTCTTATACGCCCAGTCGTCTTATACGCCGGAAAATACGGTAGCCTTTTGATAGAAGACGTTCCCCATCCAGGGGACCCTACCTTTGCGTGCTGAACGAAATGCTCCCAGCGGTTCTTCACTGCCTTCTCTTTATTGATCGTTTTCATGCAACTTTTCCCGCCGCCGTAGTCCCTGAGGAAGATGGAATTTCGTCGGCTTTCCAATACCTCATGGAGATTGTTCAATCAACCAGGTTATCCCCAGAGGTGTTTTTTTCAAAAGGCCACTGGACTTCCTTTGGTTTTCCTTGAAGACATTTCGCTTCTCATCCAAGAAGCTTCTTCGGTTCTGAAGAAGAACTGGACTGAGAACTGAAGAAGCTTCTTGGGTGAGAAGCGAAATGTTGTTCTGCCCCAGCTACGGACCCCAAAGAACGCAGCACACACCAAGTCTGTGGTCTTTACTAAATCTTTACTAAATTAAATCAGTCTTTTTCAAACAACGGCTGTTAATTAACTTTCTTAACGGCCTACGAGAATCCAAAGAATAAATAATCGTAATCTTACTAGGGTTGGCAGAAAGCCCAGAAGCAATTTGCAGAGAACTAAGATCAAGACGCGAAGGAGAGTGAACGAAGTTGTTCCCTGCAAATTGCTTCAGTCGGTGTTCCTCCTTAAATAGGCTAGGGGAGTGGCCAATTAGCCCCAAACCTTACTCTCGAGGAGACCTCCTCCTGAGGAGCCACTCCTGCCTTTTGGCAGCTCTGCGCACTCGTGCATGCCGGCCACATGACCACAGAGACATCTTCGGACAGGGCTGGCTCTTTGGCTTAGAAACAGAAATGAGCAGCGCCCCCTAGAGTCGGGAACGACTAGCACAGATGTACGAGGGGAACCTTTACCTTTAATTCCTACAGCCCTCCTTCACACGTCCCTTAATCGTCTTAACTGCTCTTCTTTGCAACTTTTTCTAGGCTTTTAACTTGCTCCAGGCTCCCGAGACTTACTTGGGGTTCCAGCAGGAGATCAATGGCTTCATGCTACTGCTGGGCTCCAGCGTCAAAGCTTCCAGGAGCCAGTTGAGGGCGCAGAGCTGACGGAAGATGGAGTCGCTGTTGAGAAAGACAGGCGGGCTGATTGACAGCAGGGGGGAGGGGGTGGGGAACAGGGAAGGGGCATGGAAGGAGCATGCAGGAAGGCTTGAGGCTCTCTTGACCAAGGGAAATGCTCATAGATGCAGACCAGAAGTTCTTTTTTACGGCTCAATTTCTCTCCGGAATTGGCTAATTTGCTATCACCCTCTCCCACCCCTTGCCAGAGAGATTTCTAAGCAAAGGGAGGGGGGGTACCTGCCTTGTCCCCTGCCCCAATGAATCCAGCCAAGGAGAAGAAGTTCTGAGGAAGGTGTGGGGTGGTGGGGTGTCTTAGCTGCTGAAAAACACTGGCTACGCCCCCCCGGAGTTTTGATTTCAGGATCCCCCGGGATCAGCTGGACAAACGTGGCATCTTTATAGCAGTTTTCCTTGAAACTGATATGACGGGAAAAGTTACCGTTTCGAGGAAGGATTTGTGAACGTGGATTTTTACAAGTTTCTAGGAGATAATAACTGGGGACTTTGACATAATTGAAGGCCGAATTGGAGCAAACGGGAAAGCTGGATCCAAAACCTTTCTCTCTTTCCCTTTCCCTCCTTCTCTCTCCATCTCTATCTCCCCTCCTCCTTCCCTCTCTCTCTCTCCCTCCCTCCCTCTCTCTTTCCCTTTCCCTCCTTCTCTCTCCATCTCTCTCTCCCCTCCTCCTTCCCCCCTCTCCCTCCCTCTCTCTTTCCCTTTCCCTCCTTCTCTCTCCATCTCTCTCTCCCCTCCTCCTTCCCTCTCTCTCTCCCTCCCTCTTTCCCTTTCCCTCCTTCTCTCTCCATCTCTATCTCCCCTCCTCCTTCCTTCTCTCTCTCTCCCTCCCTCCCTCTTTCCCTTTCCCTCCTTCTCTCTCCATCTCTCTCCCTTCCTCCTTCCCTCTCTCTCTCCCTCTCTCTTTCCCTTTCCCTCCTTCTCTCTCCATCTCTATCTCCCTCCCTCCTTCCCCCTTTCCCTCTCTCCCTCCCTCCTTCCCTCTCTCTCCCTCCCTTATTTTTATTTTTATTTTATTAATTCTATTTCTGTGCCGCCCCCTCTCCGAGGACTCTGGACAGCTTATAACAATCGACAGTATACTAAATAGCATTTGGCCCCCAACAATCTGGGTCCTCATTTTACCCACTTCGGAAGGATGGAAGGCTGAGTCAACCTTGAGCCTGGTGAGATTTGATCCGCTGATCTGCTGAACTAGCAGTCCGCTGAAGTAGCTGCAGTACAGCACTCTAACCACTGCGCCACCTCAGCCCTTTCCTTCCTTCTCTCTCTCCATTTCTCTCCCCCTCCCTCTCTTGCTCTCCCTCCCTCCCTCCCTCTTTTTCATTCTTCTCCCTCCCTCCTTCCCTCCCTTTTCTCTTTTTAAAACAAACAGGAGCCCATTACAGATTTTTACCCCCTTTGTGAGACAGAATTAGAGACAAAAAAAAACTCCAAGATAAGTGGCTGAACCTACAAATGCGCTTCCGGATGCTTTTGTGAAAGCAAGCCATTATGGATGGGGGTGAAAGGCCGAGCCATTTTCTTCTTCTTCTTCTTTTCTGTCTCGCTCACCAAGAAACCTCCTGTTAAAAAGAACCTGGAGAGAGAGAGAGAGAGGGAGAAAGAGAGATAAAGAGAGAGGGAGGGAAAGGGAGGGTGAGAGAGAGAGAGGGGTGAGGGAGAGAGAAAGAGAGAAGATGACCAAAACTGGATGCAGTACTCTAGGTGTGTTCTTACTAAAGCTTTATAGAATGGTATTAGTACCTCCCCTGATCTTGATTGTATCCCTCTGTTAATGCAACTTAGGATGGTGTTGGCTTTTTCAGCTGCCACTGCACATCGCTGGTTCATATTCCCCAACCAGGTGTTTCTTAACCTTGGCCACTTTAAGACTTGTGGACTTCCAATTGTTTTTATTGGGTATTACAAATGATTGTACAGTAGTAGAGATGAACTTGCTTTTAAATTTAATAACAGCAGCTAGGTTGCTGGTTGCGCAATATTGGAAGAAAGCCTCTTTACCCACTGTAGAAGAATGGACTTTAAAAGTAATGAATTTAGCTGAAATGGCAAAGATCTCGGCATATTTGAAAGGCCATACGCAGGAAAAATACATTTTGGAGTGGACGGAATGGATCAACTATCAAACAAGTATCAAATAAGAAGACATCAAATTGCGTATGAATGAAAAAGAACTATAGAAAAGTTGTGTTAATTATATTGGAGTTAAGATTCTATGGTGGGGAGGGTTTGTTAACTGGAAGTTAGATAGATTAATTTAGATAATCTTCGTTTCTTTTTCTTTTTTTAATACCCTGTATTTTACTCTGGGAAGATGGGGAAGGGAGGGGGAGGGAAGAGGGGGGGAATGTTTTTTTTATTTTGTATTGTTATAAAACTTTTCAATAAAAAAAAAAAGACTTGTGGACTTCAACTGCCAGAATTCCCCAACCAGTCTGAATGTAAAATTAGACCTGGTCCAACCACCCACAACAGGATTTGAGGTCAGTGTGGAGAACTTCAACTCCTGATGGCCACTGTCAAGGTGGTAAGAAGAAGGTAAGGTCAAAAGCCAAAGCAGCTACTAGGGGGAAGAGAGGCCATCGGTCAATGAAGCAGGAGGAAGGTTGAGGTCACTTACTCGGGTTCGGATTCGGAGTCTTCCTCCGAGGATGAGGATGGGTAGCGAGGGGGCTGAAACTCCGTCCTTCTCCTCTGTTCCTCCTTCCGTTCTTCCAGGCTGGATACGTTCCTCCTCTTGATGGATTCTCGGCGAAGACTATGGAAATACCCCCGCCCGATCTTCACCGAGTTGATCAGATGCCTGCCGAAAAGGATCAGGTGTCAGAACGATGCATAAAGTGGAGTCTCCAAGCATGGTGGAGTTCACTCGGCTGCTTTAGCTGAAAGTCACCCAAAGTCACCCAGCCAGCATTCATGCCTAAGGTGGGACTAGAACTCATCGTCACCTGGTGACTGGCCCAAAGTCACCCAGGCAGCTTTCAGGCCTAAAATGGGACTAGAACTCACCGTCATCTGGTGATTGGCCCAAAGTCACCTAGCTGGCTTCCATGCCTAAAGTGGGACTAGAACTCACCATCACCTGGTGATTGGTCCAAAGTAACCCAGCTGGTTTCCATGCCTACGGAGGGACTAGAACTCACCGTCACCTGGTTATTGGCCCAAAGTCACCTAGCTGGCTTCCATGCCTAAAGTGGGACTAGAACTCACCGTCACCTGGTGATTGGCCCAAAGTCACCTAGCTGGCTTCCATGCCTAAAGTGGGACTAGAACTCACCATCACCTGGTGATTGGTCCAAAGTAACCCAGCTGGTTTCCATGCCTACGGAGGGACTAGAACTCACTGTCACCTGGTTACTGGCCCAAAGTAACCCAGCTGGTTTCCATGCCTATGGAGGGACTAGAACTCACCGTCACCTGGTGATTGGTCCAAAGTAACCCAGCTGGTTTCCATGTCTACGGAGGGACTAGAACTCACCGTCACCTGGTGATTGGCCCAAAGTCACTCAGGCAGCTTTCAGGCTTAAAGTGAAACTAGAATTCACCGTCTCCTGGTGATTGGCCCAAAGTCACCCAGCTGGCTTTTATGGCTAAAGCAGGACTAGAACTCACCATCTCCTGGTCACTAGCCCAAAGTCACCAAGCTGTCTTTCTTGCCTAAGATGGAACTAGAACTTACTGTCTCCTGGTGATTGGCTCAAAGTCAGCCAGCCAGCTTTCATGCCTAAGGTAAGACTAGAACTCACCGTCAACCTGTTTCTAGCCTGGCGCCTTTACCACTAGACCAAACGGGCATTAAAAGCCACCAAATTGGCTAATTCGCAAATTAGCCGTGTTCTCAGAGAGCGACTTTGCCCTGCACCAAATCGACAACTCTCCTGAGTCTGCGGGAGCCGAGTGCAAAAGCTTCCCCCACGTAAGCTGACGCCAAAGGAGCGTCCCACAGGCCGACGGACCCTGATGGCAGATGAAGCCACTAGCTACCCCGCAAGCCAAGGACCTGACCTTGGCTCTCCTTGGCGTAACCGCCGCAGCTCTATCTGCCATCTCCACCGTTTTTGGAAACCGAGCCACACCGACAGAACGTGTCACGGTGAAGCCTCCAAATGTGCAGGGAAGCTGACGTCCTTTGTGCTCATAATCGTCCTCAAACATCCATTGGGGCTTTGCCAGGGCCAAACAATGAAGCCACGTTCATCTGCTTGTACGACAGCAGGGCGACGTGACAGCTCTTTGTCTCCTGTTCTCAGACATGGCATTTGGGCGGGGTGGGGGGTGGGGAGGTGGGGAGCGCTGGTTGTGGGAAAAAAAGCAATTGTTTGGAAATGTGAAAGCTTGGGAAGCCGACAATCTACGGCAAAGATCCTGCGAATAAACTGGGCTTATTCTATTCTATTCTATTCTATTCTATTCTATTCTATTCTATTCTATTCTATTCTATTCTATTCTATTCTATTCTATTCTATTCTATTCTATTCTATTCTATTCTATTCTATTCTTATTCCATTCCATTCCATTCCATTCCATTCCATATTTTCTTTATTCTATTCTATTCTATTCTATTCTATTCTATTCTATTCTATTCTATTCTATTCTATTCTATTCTATTCTATTCTATTCTATTCTATTCTATTCTATTCTAATTTTCTATTCTACTCTGCATTTTATTCTATTTTCCTATTTCTCTTCTCTTCTCTTCTCTTCTCTTCTCTTCTCTTCTCTTCTCTTCTCTTCTCTTCTCTTCTCTTCTCTTCCCTTCCCTTCCCTTCCCTACTTATTATTCTATTCTATTCTATTCTATTCTATTCTATTCTATTCTATTCTATTCTATTCTATTCTATTCTATTCTATTCTATTCTATTCTATTCTATTCTATTCTATTCTATTCTATTCTATTCTATTCTATTCTGCATTTTATTCTATTTTCCTATTGCTATTGCTCTTGCTCTTTCTTCTCTTCTCTTCTTTTCCCTTCCCTTCCACTTATTATTCTACTCTACTCTACTCTACTCTACTCTACTCTACTCTACTCCTATCCTATCCTATCCTATCCTATCCTATCCTATCCTATCCTATCCTATCCTATCCTATCCTATCCTATCCTATCCTATCCTATCCTATCCTATCCTATCCTATAACTTCTACTCTACTCTACTCTACTCTACTCTACTCTACTCTACTCTACTCTAATCTACTCTACTCTACTCTACTCTACTCTACTCTACTCTACTCTACTCTACTCTACTCTACTCTACCCTACCCTACCCTACTCTACTCTACTCTTAAGACAACTGGCCTTGCTCCTTAGGAAAAAGCCACCCATGTACACAATTGCATTACAGTACTTAACAGAACAGCAGAATAACAGAGTTGGAAGGGACCTTGGAGGTCTTCTAGTCCAACCCCCTGATGAGGCAGGAAACCCTACACCACTTCAGACAAATGGTTATTCAATATCTTCTTAAAGACTTCCAGTGTTGGCGCATTCACAATTTCTGGAGGCCAGTTGTTCCACTGATTCATTGTTCTCACTGTCAGGAAATTTCTCCTAAATTCTAGGTTGCTTCTCTCCTTGATTAGTTTCCACCCGTTGCTTCTTGTCCTGCCCTCAGGTGCTTTGGAGAAGAGCTTGACTCCCTCTTCTTTGGGGTAACCCCTGAGATATTGGAAAACTGCTATCATCCTTCCCCTAGTCCACTACCGTACATCCCCTGGAGGGCAGCACAAGCAGAATCAAATCCCAAACATTTGAAAGAGAAATGGCACAGACAAACATAAATTTGACCTTGGAGAGAATAGGCAGAGATTATCTGCAAAACACGAGGTCAGCGCAAGAAAACAAGACCGCGCGAGAATGAAATTTGCTACCCTTGGCATAAAAGGAAGGAAGAGAAAATATAAGACTTTCAAGATGCTGTAAGAGCTTATCTCAGTAAACTAAACTTCAAACATATTTTTGGTGTTGGTTTTTTTGACCTGCCCTATCTCCAAGGATAGTGGTGTTTTCATCTAGTTTTAGAAAATATACTTTTCCCAAAAGCTTTACACAATTTTGGCCAGTACGACACCTTACGATATCACAATAACTCTGGAAAAAAGTGACTGTTGAAGCATCCCTCGTGTTCACCCGATCGAAATTTGAATGCTCGGCAAACTGACTCACACTTATGACGGTCGCAGAGTCCCGTGATTCCCCCTTTAGCGACCTTCGGCTATGCGGAGTCAACGGGGATAGCCAGATTCGCTTAAGAACTGTGTTTACTAACTTTTAACAACTGCAAGGATTCGCTTCTGTGGCCAGAAAGGTCGTAAAAGGGAGCCAAACTCACACGACAAAGGTCTCGCTTAGCAACAAGAATGTTGACTTCCATTGTGGTCGTAAGTGGAACTTTGAAAGAAGCAAAACAATTCAATCTTGACAATTCCAGGATTGGGAGGGGCTGCCCCAAAGAAGAGGGAATCAAATTATTCTCCAAAGCGCCCGAGGGCAGGACAAGAAGCAACGGATGGAAACTCATCAAGGAGAGAAGCAACCTGGAACTCAGGAGAAACTTTTTAACAGTGAGGACAATTAACCAGCGGAACAGCTTGCCACCAGAAATTGTGAGCGCTCCATTACTGAAGGTTTTTAAGAAGAGACTAGACAGTCACTTGTCTGAAATGGTACCAGGGCAGTGATGGCTAAACTTTTTAGTGCCAAGTGCCCAAAGCTCGTATTTGCATGTGTGAATGCGCGTGAAACCCCAAAATGCAATGCTTGGGCCCCCTTCGCATGCGCCCCACACATCTGAGCATGACCAATGCGCATGCACCCCGCCCCCTCGCCCATTTTTGGCTTTAAGGTTGGTGCAGGCGGCTTTCTAGGCCGAAAATGGGGTGTAGAGTGGTGTGCGAATGCGCATGCACCCCAAAAATACATCGTGAGTGCACCCTGCCCTGCCCTGCGCACATTCGTGTTTCCTGCCTGGGCAGGGGGTTGGTCTAAATGACCTCTGAGGTCCCTTCCAGCTCTGTTCTGATTGAATTCTACATCGTTGCATGGCGGGTTGGCCATGGTGAGTTGGCTGGGGGGGGGAGGGGGCAAGTTGTCGTAGACTTGCCTTAAGAGCTCCCAAATTTTGGACTTCTGCAGCATCTTAATGGCACCGCCCTCATCAAAATGCAAATGCATTGAAAACGAACTTCGCAATACATCGATTAAGAGTAATTGAGCACCGGCCGACTGTAGGCTGCGAACACATATTTTCCTGCCACCTGCCAGACAAGGGCAGTGTCTTCCTTCTAAATGAATAACTTTCGTCAGCGGGGGGAAAAAAACAAAGAGGTTTTTTTTGCGAGAGCTAATCATTTGCAGCAACAGAATTCCCCAGCTGCTTTTATGAAATTGAATTAACGTAGATAAAGGTCAGCCTTGGGCTGTTGCCAAATAAAAATGACCCAGCGGCGAAGGAAGTATATAAGTTGACTGTAAATGCACTTTTGGGGGGGGGGGGGCGGAGGCGGATTCGGCGAGGCGTAATTTCATTACGTTTAAACCCGAGCGATTTGTTAATTCCGACAAGAGTTTGATAAAGGATCGAGACAAAACGTTTGCTTCCGGTCTTACCGAGGGTCCCTGATACACAACATCAGATATATTTTAAAAGATGAAATCAAAGGAAATGTGCAATCAATTCGTTTCGGCTCGGCGGGAAGCCTCAGCTGGGCTGTAATGAAAATTTCAAGGAACGTTTCGTGGGAAAGGAGAGGCGGCTGACCTATACATACAGCGGAGGGTTCAAGATATAAAATCTAAGCCTTCGGCGATGGAAAAGCGTTTTTTTCAAAATATGGGTTTTACCAAAGCTTACTGGAGTACTAAGGGCATGCTGTGGCCTGTGGAGTTCGAAGTAAACCCCAAAACCCATTTCTGGCTGGCCCCGTCCATCCCACCCTTCCCAGGAGTCCCCACCCGGCCTGTTTTGGATGTAGGTAAGTGCCTACCGGAAGTTCGCCCTCCCGGAGGCTCAAGAAAAGCCTCCAGAGCCTGGGGAGGGCCAAAACACTCCCTCCACCGTGGTGCAGGAGGTTGACTAGGCCACGCCCACCTTGGCCACGCCCACCCAGCAACCGGACATAGGAACCCCTTGCTAAAGATTTTTGAAGCCCGCCTCTGCCTTGAGTGCCCCAATTCAAATGCAACCTGATGAGCCGAGGTGGCGCAGTGGTTAGAGCGCTGTACTGCAGCTACTTCAGCGGACCGCTAGTTCAGCAGATCAGCGGATCAAATCTCACCAGCCTCAAGGTTGACTCAGCGAGGTGGGTAAAATGAGGACCCAGGTTGTTTGGGGGCCATATGCTATTTAAGTATACTGTCGATTGTTGTAAGCCGCCCAGAGTCCTCGGAGAGTGGGCGGCATAGAAATACGATTAATAAAATAAAACACAATAAAAAACCTTTGGGGGTTTGCAAGGGTGGATAATCAATAGGAAAGTACAAGACAAAGAATTAGCCATGGCTGAGTCGTGATTGATTCGGGAGGCCTTGACGCTTCGCTGGAGTGTCTTCACTAAATGTTACTTTGCAAAGCCGACAGCGGCTGTTGACGGGGGGAAAAAAATGTCTCAGCTCGTCCGTAAACCGGCTCAGTTAAAAGAAATATCTGGGCCTAACATTAAACCCGAGTCGCCGTAAAATTATACCACGTCTGTCTTCTTCGTGTTACTTCCTTTGATCACCCCGGGAAGAAATGCCTGGGAGGACATCGCGTTCCCCCGGAAGGGAACGCTTTGATTTATTTATAAAAAAAAGTTTTGAAACAAATCAACAAACAGAAGCGGTAGCTACAGAAGTAGGAAAGGGGAGGGGGGGGGAAAAAACCCCGAAAGGATAAAAAAAAAGAAATAAAATGTTAGGAAATAAAGAGGGAGTTTGCCATTGCTGGGAAATCCAAAATTTTCGTTATTTCATAATGAATTGATTGTATTAGAACATAGTATCAGGTGTTTTTTTTTTAAAAAAAAGAAAATGACTGGAAATCTGTACAAAACTCAGGACAGGATGTTAATATTATGAATTGATCATTAGTTTGAGGATAAAGGCATGGGCGTGGGAGCCTCGACTTACAACCGCAGCTCGAGACCAACATTTTTATCGCAAAGCAAGATAGTCATTAAGTGAGGTTTGCCCCCATTTTACACCGTCTCCTGGTGATTGGCCCAAAGTCACCCAGCTGGCTTTCATGGTGAAGGTGGGACTAGAACTCACAATCTTCTGGTGATTGGCCATCCAGCTGGTTTTCAAATGCTAAGGCGGGACTAGAACTCACAGTCTCCTGGTGATTGGCCCAAAATCACCCAGCTGGCTTTCATGGCGAAGCTGGGATTAGAACTCACCGTCTCCTGGTGATTGGCTCAAAGTCAGCCAACTGGCTTTCATGGCTAAGACAGCCCTAGAACTCACAGTCTCCTAGCCTGGTGCCTTAACCAGTAGACCAAACTGGCTCTCTATATGTTTACTGGTCAAGTGGGAATGCTTGGATCAACATTATCTTCATTCAAATGCCTACATTCAGTTTCTGGAAGAGTGCCTGAAAGCTTCAAGGCTGTCCCCATGGCAATCTACATTTCTTTAGGGGGCTCAGATAAGTTCTACCTGGTGTAATGATAAGCCTTTCACTCCCTTGGTATGATGCTCTCTGAAAAAGAAATGAAGAGACAGATAGACAGAGAGAGAGAGAAAAGAGAAAGGGGGGGGAGAGAGGAGAGACAGAGAGAGAAGAGATAGAGAGGAGAGACAGAGGAGAGAGAGAGAAGAAAAAGGGGAGAAGGAGGGAGAGAGAAAGAGGAGAGGGAGAGAGAGGGAGAGAGGAGAGAGAGGAGAGAGAGGAGAGACCCAGAGAGAGAAGAGAAAGAGGGGAGGAGGAATGGAGGGAGAGAGGAGAGAGAGAGAGACAGAGGGAGGGAGAGAGAGAGGAGAGACAGAGGAGAGAGAGAGACAGAGGGAGGGTGAGAGAGGAGAGACAGAGAGAGGAGAGAGAGAGAAGAGGGGAGGAGGAGGGAGGGAGAGAGAGAGAGGAGAGAGAGAGAAGAGACACAGAGAGAGAAGAGAAAGAGAGGGGAGGAGAGATGGAGGGAGAGAGGAGAGAGAGACAGAGGGAGGGAGGGAGAGAGAGGAGAGAGAGAGAGGAGAGACACAGAGAGAGAAGAGAAAGAGAGGGGAGGAGGGATGGAGGGAGAGAGAGAGAGACATAGAGAGGGAGACAGAAGTAGGAAGGGAGAGAGAGAGAAGAGAGGCAGAGAAGGGAGAGACAGACAGACACAGAGACAGAGACAGGGAGAGAGGGAGAGAGAAGAGAGAGAGAAAGACAGAGAGAAGAGAGAGAGGGGAGGAGGGATGGCGTGCGAGAGAGAAAGGAAAGAAAGACAGAGAGAGGGAGGGGAAGAGAGACACACAGAGAGAGGAGAGAGACACACACACAGAGGGAGAGAGAGAAGAGAGGAGAGGAAAGGCAGAGAGAGAGACAGGGAGGGAGGGAGAGAGAGAGAGACGGTTCTTTTGTTCACAGTTCAAGGTGAGTTTCCTACCTCATCTGGGCGAGGTCTCTCGGCAGAGTCCTCAAATCCTTCTCTATATGTCGAATAGGCAGAAGTTTCTTCTCTGGTTCCAGGAGCTAAATTAAACAAAGACCAGCAAAAACAAAAAGAAACGGTCGTTCACAATAACCAGGACTTAATCTTCCCTCTAGTTAGGGAGAGTAACTGAAAATAACCAGCAGAGGCAGCTATACCCAATGTGTCTCCTCTCAGCCTAAATTCTGGGAACTTGTTTTTTTTTTTTTTAAAAAAAAAGGGAAACTCTGCGATGGAGTTTCCATAGCAACCTCTTGGCCATTTTGGACACCATTTTGACTTGTTTTGACCCTGTCCTGTGGGACATTCCTGTCCGCAGGACCAGCTAGGACCAGCTAATCCAACCTTTCATTGGATCAGGGATAAAACCTACCTTTGCTTTCGACTTTTTGGAAAGCTCGGTTTCTACCGGTTCGGCTAATTCTTCCAGAGCCAAGTCTTCTTTGCAGAGATCCTGAAACGAGAGGCAACAGGTTGGTTGGTTCGTTGGTTGGCACATTGTCTTGGCATACAGAATCTGCGAGGTTCATGGAAAAAATAGAATAACAGAGTTGAAAAGGGACCTTGGAGGTCTTCTAGTCGGACCCCTTGGTCAAACAGGAAAGCCTACACCACTTCAGACAAATGATTATCCAACCTCTTCTTAAAGACTTCCATTGTTGGAGCATTCACAACTTCTGGAGGCAAGTTGCTCCTCTGGTTAATTGTTCTCACTGTCAGGAAAATTTCTCCTTAGTTCTAAGTTGCTTCTCTCCTTGATTAGTTTCCACCCATTGTTTCTTCTCCTGCCTTCAGTGCTTTGGAGAATAGCTTGACTCCCTCTTCTTTGGGGCAGTCCCTGAGATATCGGAAGACTGCTATCATGTCTCCCCTAGTCCTTCTTTTTATTAAACTAGACATGCCCAGTTCCTGCAACCGTTCTTCATGTTTTAGCCTCCAGTCCCCTAATCAAAGCTCACTAGAAATAGAATAACAGAGTTGGAAGGGACCTTGGAGGTCTTCTAGTCCAACCCCCTGCCCAGGCAGGAAACCCTACACTACTTCAGATAAATCTCTTCTAAGGAGAAAAATTCCTCCTTAGTTTTAAGTTGCTTCTCTCCTTGGTTAGTTTCCACCCATTGCTTCTTATCCTGCCCTCAGGCGCTTTGGAGAATAGCTTGACTCCCTCTTCTTTGGGGCAGCCCCTGAGATACTGGAACAAATCATCCAGGACTGGATATTGATCATGAAAAAAATAAAAAAAAATAAGTGTTTTCCAACCAGAACAGCTTTAAGCTTTGCTGGACTTTCCAACTTTCTAAAATGCTGGCTGGGGAATTCTGAGAGTCCACACATTTTGAAGTTGCCAGGGCTGAAAAATATTGTTTCTAAACACGTCCAAATTATAATCTGGAAAGGGGATTCTGCATGGCAGCAAGGAAACCTCTTGGCGTCTCTTAGTTGATGGAATGTTTCTGAATATTCCTGGGCATCGGATCCTTTAGCAGCAGCTGTCTATCTGTGAAAGGCATTTTTTTCAGAGAGAGTGGCTGCTAATTATAAACTTGGCTACAGAGCATGGAGAGAAAATGCTTTGGTCATGGGTTCTCCATAATATTTTGAGGAAGGAAGGAAGGAAGGAAGGAAGGAAGGAAGGAAGGAAGGAAGGAAGGAAGGAAGGAAGGAAGGAAGGAAGGAAGGAAGGAAGGAAGGAAGGAAGGAAGGAAGGAAGGAAGGAAGGAAGGAAGGAAGGAAGGAAGGAAGGAAGGAAGGAAGGAAGGAAGGAAGGAAGGAAGGAAGGAAGGAAGGAAGGAAGGAAGGAAGGAAGGAAGGAAGGAAGGAAGGAAGGAAGGAAGGAAGGAAGGAAGGAAGGAAGGAAGGAAGGAAGGAAGGAAGGAAGGAAGGAAGGAAGGAAATGATGAGGAGGAGGAGGAGGAGGAGGAAGAGAAAGAAAGGAGGGTTTTCCGTAATATTTTGAAGGAAGGAAGGAAGGAAGGAAGGAAGGAAGGAAGGAAGGAAGGAAAAAAGAAGGAAGGAAGAAAAAAGGAAGGAAGAAAAGAAGGAAGGAAGGAAGAAAAAAAGAAGGAAGGAAGAAAAGAAGGAAGGGAAATGATGATGAGGAGGAGGAGGAGGAGGAGGAGGAAGAGAAAGAAAGGAAAAGGAGGGTTTTCTGTAATATTTTGAGGAAGGAAGGAAGGAAGGAAGGAAGGAAGAAAAGAAGGAAGGAAGGAAGAAAAAAGAAGGAAGGAAGAAAAGAAGGAAGGGAAATGATGATGAGGAGGAGGAGGAGGAGGAAAGAGAAAGAAAGGAAAAGGAGGGTTTTCCGTAATATTTTGAGGAAGCAAGGACTTCTCTGCACTCTTTTTAGGGCTTCAACATCTTTTTTTTAAGGTTTAGATGACATGCTTTGGATTCTATCTTCCAGTAGAGATTTGCCTAACCTTCCTGCAGTTTAGGAAGAGAGGTATAATAATATAATATATGTATGATTGTTACTCGTTGGATGTAAAACTTTCATCCACCACCTAACCAACCCGCCTCTCTTGATCTTGTGTTATCGACAAATCTCCTCACTTGTTCTATCTGGGCTAAGTGACTCTTTTCACTGCTTGCTTTAATCTTTGATCTAAGACTGCAATGTTTACGCTTTGATTGTGGGCAATTTTGAGACCTTTTAACAGGGAAAAGAGAGAGGGAGAGACATCAAAAGTTTTTGGGGCTGCACTCCTGCCCTTATTGACGATATCAGATTACTCTTTCCATCTTCCAACTCTTGTTTTTTTCTTTTTCAAGAATCTTCATTTTATCATTGCTGCTCTAATTAGGAAAAAATGATAGATAGATAGATAGATAGATAGATAGATAGATAGATAGATAGATAGATAGATACATGATAGATAGATAAATAGATACCCTGTTTCCCCCAAAATAAGACATCCTCTGATAATAAACCCAATCGGGCTTTTGAGTGCAGGGTAATAAGGCCAAGCACTTATTTCAGGGTTCAAAAAAATATAAGACAGGGCCTTATTTTCGGGGAAACACGGTATATAGATAGGTAGGTAGGTAAATAGACAGATGGATGGATGGATGGATGGATGGATGGATGGATATAGAAATGAATGGATGGATGGATAGATATAGAAATAGATAGATAGATGATAGATAGATAGATAGATAGATAGATAGATAGATAGATAGATAGATAGATATGGATGGATATAGAGATATATAGATAGATAGAGAAATAAATATCACATATATGATAGAGAGAGAGAGATAGAAATAGATATAGAAATAGATAGACATAGAAATAAATATTGTATGATAGATAGATAGATAGATAGATAGATAGATAGATAGATAGATAGATAGACAGACAGACAGACAGACAGACAGTCAGTCAGTCAGTCAGTCAGTCAGTCAGTCAGTAGTGGCCAAAATTTTGGGAACCTTTTGAGAAAAGTGTATTTTCTAAAAGTAGATAATAACACCACTTTTTTTTTTTTTGGTGTAATACCATAAAATTATATATCAATGGAAAGGTCATTTAACCAAGAATGTAATGCAATCACTTTTATGAAGGATTTGCTATTAGAATAGCAGTTACAGTATCAAGAAGAACAGAGAGTGCCCGCAGAATGCTGTGTCAGATGCGTATCCTGTTCAGGATTGTCCGTTGTTGACGTGGTACTTCAAAGCCTTGGTGGGGTTACTTATAAGTCTTCCTAAATCTTTTGACTTTGCTGGTCAGAAGTTTGCAAAAGTTAATCCTGGGACTCCACGAGCTTCATCAATAGGAACCATTGACCAAGTGCCCGATTTTGGATTCCGTGACCACGGGAATGCTACAATGGTCGTAAGTATGAAAAGCCGTCAGAAGTCTTTTTTTTTTCTGTGCTGTTGTAACTTCGGTCACTAAAGGAAAACGGTTGTAAGTAAGGACTATCTGTGTTGAGTTTTACTTTGAGGTGGAAACTCGCTGGAGAGTCAGGACGATGGCAGAGAGCCTATTCCACGTACGGTTTGCTAATTGAAAAGGGACGAAAGGTATTATATTTTGCCTGTTTCGGCGAGAGGCTCCAAACTCGAGCCTGTACATTTTCTCAAGAGATTGTTAAAGTATGCATTATTAATGTTAATTGCTAATGTCTGTCTGGCGTTATTCTCTCTCTCTCTCTCGCTCTCTCTCGCTCTGTCTCTCTCTTTCTTTCTTTCTGGGATTCAGATTTATTTTTACTAAATCCTCACGCCTGTAAGAAACACAAAAGCTTAATTAAAAGTAGCAAATCAGCGGAAGCAAAACATGAAATGAATTAGATGAGCTTGAGAAATTCTCCAAAGCCTTCGGGGTCGGGGGGGGGGGGGAGGCGTGTTTCAAACTAGGCTTCCGTCAGAAAGGTGGGAGGGGATGAGGGGGGGGGGGGAATTCCCGCTCCGGATCAGTCTGTCCCGTGAATTCTGCTAGGCAAGGATTGCTGCTTCAAGGAAGCTACATTAAGAGAAAAATAACAACGTAAAAACGAGAGGGGAGTTGGTGAAGAAGTGAGGATGAGAAAAATCAATCAGAACAGAGTTGGAAGGGACCCTGGAGGTCTTCTAGTCCAACCCCCTGCTTAAGCAGGAGATCAATCTCTTCTTAAAAACCTCCACGGATGGAGTTCTGGTGGCAAACTGTTCCACCGGTTCATTCTCTTCACTGTTAGGAAGTTTCTCCTTAATTCTAGGCTCCTTCTCTCCTTGATCAGTTTTCAGCCATTATTTCTTATCCTGCCCTCTGGTGTTTTGGAGAATAATTTGACCCCATACTGGAATCCTGCTATCATGTCCCCCCCATCCTCCAGTCCTTCATATGTTTGTTTTTTTTTGTCTCTAGACAAAAAGCTGCAGCAGGAACGGTTGTTCAATGGAGCGAAAACTCACTTAGTAACTGTCATGCTTAACAACAGACATGGTGGGCTCCATCGTCATATGCCGGGGAACTTCTTATGCCTGCCTCCTTCTTCAGTTTTTCTCGTAACGTTTTCTTTTCTCCACATTCCCTGTTTTGGAGAAAACGCATCTGGTGTAAGACGCACCTGGTGTCTTTGGTGGAGAATTTGGCTAGCTTTACGTTCGGGCTCTTGTCTGCAGATCGGCCAAAATTTATTTGCCAATGCCAAAACGCCATCCGGATTCGGAGCTCAGATCGTCACTTCCCCGTCTGGACTACTGTAATGCTCTCTACATGGGGCTCCCCTTGAAGAGCACTCGGAGGCTCCAACTGGTCCAGAATGCGGCTGCGCGGGCGATTATGGGAGCTGCACTGGCTCCCGGTGGTCTTCCGGGTGCGATTCAAGGTGGTGGTGACCATCTTTAAAGCCCTCCATGGCTTAGGACCCGGGTACTTACGAGACCTCCTTCTGCTGCCGATAGCCTCCCACCGGCCAATACGCTCCCACAGAGAGGGACTCCTCAGGGTACCATCGGTCAAACAGTGTCGACTGGCGGCCCCCAGGGGGAGAGCCTTCTCTGTGGGGGCACCTGCCCTCTGGAACGAATTGCCCCCAGAGATACGGAGGATCCACACCTTTCGCCGTGCCCTCAAGACGCTATTATTCCAACAAGTGGGGCTGGCCTAGACATGATTTGTAATTGAGGTTTATTTTTAATGATTAGGCCAATGGTTTAATACATTTTTTAAAATGTTTTTTAAAATTTTGTATTTGGACTTGTTTTATCGTTGGCTGTGCACCGCCCTAAGTCCTTCGGGAGAAGGGCGATATAGAAATTAAATCTAAATCTAAATCTAAATCTAAATCTAAATCTAAATCTAAATCTAAATCTAAATCTAAATCTAAATCTAAATCTAAATCTAAATCTAAATCTAAATCTAAATCTAAATCTAAATCTAAATCTAAATCTAAATCTAAATCTAAATCTAAATGCTTGTTAATCGTGGTCTGTAATAGGGTTTCGATTTTTCCCAGTTCGGCTGACATAGGAATCTCGTAATATAAACAGTCTAAAAGATCTCTTTTCATTCCTTGCTGTGTTCAGAAGAGTCCTGGGTAATATTATTTTTTTCTATAATTATCAGCTGCCATGGGAGGATTCCAGGCTTAATGGCAACCTAAAAATAAGTTTCTAATGAATAATGTTAAAACAATAAGCAGGAGAGAGGCTTGCAACGGTGCTCATAAGGGGGAAAATCCTCTCTGCTGTACATACACCAATAGCAACGTTTGTCGTTCGTTGCATTCGTGTTTTTACTCCGACGAGATTTTTTTTCTCCCGTCTGGCTAAGAACACGCAGAGCTGCTGCCTCTCGCTCCTCGGCCTGCCTACTTCTGGAGTACTGTGAATAAACATTAACAGAACTGCTGTGTGGTATAATTGGATTGCTGCTTTTAAAATGCACGAGCTGTTTCTGACATAAATCCAATTAAAGTCTTACTTAAATTTAGGCTGGGAAGGATTCCGGAGTTATTTGATTCGCCCTTGGTCTTATTCACCCTTGCAGTGTAGTATCTGAAAAACACCGTTTTTCCCCCACCCTTGTATAGTCTGCATTTAAAAGAGAGAGCATGAGAGAGAGAGAGGGAGGGAGGGAGGGAAGGAGGGAGAGGGAGAGAGAGAGAGAGAGAGAGAGAGAGAGCATGAGAACAAGAGAGAGAGAATGAGAAAGAGAGGAGACAGACAGAACAGAGAGAACGAGAGAAAGAGAGAGAGAGAGAGAGCATGAGAACAAGAGAGAATGAGAGAGGAGAGAGACAGACAGAACAACAGAGAGAGAGAACTAGAGAGTGAAAAGGGAGAGCATGAGAACAAGAGAGAGAGAATGAGAAAGAGAGGAGACAGACAGACAGAATAACAGAGAGAGAGGAGAGAAGGCAGAAATAGAGAATAAGAACAAGAGAGGGAGAGAATGAGAAAGAGAGAGGAGAATGAGAGAGATACAGAGAATAAGAGACAGAGAGAATGAGAGAATGAGAATGAGAGAGAACGAGAGAGGATGAGACAGGATGAAAGAGAATGAGAGAGAGAGTGAGAGAAAATGTGAACAAGAGAGAATGAGAGTCAGAGAACAAGAGAAAGAGAGAGAATGAGAACAAGAGAGAATGTGAAAGAGAGAGGAGAGACGGCGAGAGAGATACAGAGAATAAGAGAGAGAATAAGACACAGAGAAAGAGAATAAAAGAACAAGAGACAGAGAGAGAACAAGCGAGAGACAGAGAGAATGAGAATAAGAGAGAACGAGAATGAGAAAGAACGAGAGGATGACAGAAGAGAGAACATGAGACAGAAAGAGAAGAGAGAATGAGAACGAGAACGAGAGAGAGCAAGAGAATGAGACAGAGAGAGAATGTGAATAAGAGAGAAAGCGAGAGAGAATGAGAGTCAGAGAACTAGAGAAAGAGAGAGAGAGAGAGAGAGAGATGCAGACTTGTTAACTTCTGGACTCTAGACTTTATTGCCTAATGCCCAACTGCCAGTGCCATGTTGAATTGGGCACCTGATACTTCTTTTATAAGAGTTGTTAGCTGCCACCAAAGATTAAAAAGCCATCATTAATTATCTCCTGGAGTTTGTTGAAAAAGCATGTTCCACCTTTCGCGGCAAAGATCCGTGGTCTGTCGCTGGCATCAGAACAGAACAGAACAGAGTTGAAAAGGGACCTTGGAGGTCTTCTAGTCCAACCCCCTGCTTAGGCAGGAAACCCTACACCACTTCAGACAAAGGGTTATCCAACCTCTTCTTAAAAACTTCCAGTGTTGGAGAATTCACAACTTCTGGAGGAAAGTTGTCCCACTGATTCATTGTTCTGACTGTCAGGAAATTTCTCCTTAGTTCTAAGTTGCTTCTCTCCTTGATTAATTTCCACCCGTTGCTTCTGGTCCTGCCTTCAGGCGCTTTGGAGAATAGCTTGACTCCTTCTTCTTTGGGGCAGCCCCTTTAGTTCTTATCCTGGCTTTCTTTTTGCTTCTTTGCCAGTGGGCACAAAGTGACTTTGCCTGATCGGGCTTATTATTAGTGACATTAATAAAAGGACCCAGTGCTGCAGCCAATACAGTTGTTATTTCTGAGACTAAACCAGCTGCTGTGTGAGGAATCGGTGCCAGAGGCATTTGTCATCTTACATTTTTCACGTTGACAAGTTTTCAGGCATGTTTTGTTCCCGAGCTGGACTCCAACCTGACCATTTGGACGTCGAAAGAAGAGTCCCGAGTTTGGAAGGAAATCAGCTTTTCTGGAGCCAAAATGTAGAAATGTATTAACCGTCGGACACTTGGATAATCAGCGATTCTCAAGAAGAGTTAACCCATTTGGCAGGTTTCAAAATCAACAAACAGAAAGCAACAAGGTTGACTAAGAATGTGTCTTCTCAGGATAGTGATGCATTGAATAAAAAGTCGTGTTTTAGGGTCGAGAAAAAGGGGTTAAGTTGACAAATAAATACAAACATAAAACTGTTTGAAAATACCGTATTTTTCAGAGTATAAGACGCTCTGGACTAGAAGACGCACTTACCTTTTTTGGTGAGGAAAACAAGAACAAGAAATCTGCCTCTGCCTCCCAGCAATTTTGCCTCCTTGCAGCAAACAGCAAACAGCCTGCTTTACTTTCAGTTTCGTTTTCAGCATAGCTTGATTAGCACAAGGAAAAAAAAAACTGCTCCCAGCAATTTACCTCCTTGCAGCAAGCAGCAGAGGCCCACCCAAAACAGCTGAGAGCAAAACAACTGAGAGTCGAGATGCCAACTCAATCAACTTGTGCTAATTAGGCTGTGCTGGAGCTGAAACGAGCTGTTTCTTCTTGCTGCTTGCTGCAAGGAGTTAAACTGCTGGGAGGCAGAGGCCAAAGAGTGGGGGCCAGTGGGTGGGCGAGGCTACATTCGGTGTATAAGAAGCACCTAAATTTTCACCCCCTTTTAGGGGGGGAAGGTGTGTCTTATACTCCAAAAAATACAGTAGCTATGTGCCTCTTTGGAGGGATATTAAACAAGATTTACAAAAGAAGAGTTAATCCATAAGCGGAGCAAAGGCTCAACTTTAGGAAAACACATCCATGCAAATTCTATCTGTGGCTGGAGGATTTTGGGAGCTGAAGTCCACGCATCTTAAAGCTGTCAAAGGATGAGAAACATTGCTGCGGACAACTCAGCAGGGAGAGCAACGAGAAGAAGTAGACGCAGTAGACCATTACATCCAGAGGTGCTTACTTTCTCTACTAGTTTGCAAATGTGAGTGCGGGGGGGCTTTAAAATGTGCTTAAATAGGACGGCATAGCGCCGGGGCGGGTGTGTGGGCCCACCCGCGATTTCCGCTAATGGTTCGGACGAACTGATATGAATCGGCTGAATGCCACCTCTGATTACATCAGACCTTGGCCAAAGGATGAATGATGATGATTCCTTCTATACAAGTTATGTTTGCCCAATGGGTCTTCCTTCCACTACCCGAACTACGATTTATTTAACTAATTTACTAGTTAGTCTAATCCTCTAATAAAGAATCATCAAGTCGCCTGTCAGGGTTCCAACGGGTGCTATAATTAAACCATGAGTCTCGAGCCAAGCTTCAAAAGAAATCCAGTTATTTATTAGGAGCTCCATGTCGGCATGTTCCCAAATGAAGCCAACTCTGACCCCACGTAATTTACAGCCCTAATCATGACCCCCTCCCCCCAGAGTGTATCATCAATCACATTTGCCAACAGAGCAATTTCGTAGGTTGTAGAGTTCACTCCCCTCCGGCCGCTGTGGGTAACCCTGAGAGACAGCCTTGAGAAAGGTAAGTCTGGAATGTGCTCCTGTCTTTGGCTGCCATGTTGCTTTGTCGGTTTCCCATCCCCCTTGCCTATGGCAACTCGAGAGCAGGCCAGGGATGCTTTGCGAATTGATCTCGTCACTCTAGAAACCTATGTCTGGTTTTTTCCCCTTCCCTTCCTCCCTCTCAATCCTGTTTCCTTTCATGCAATGTCTTCCATGAATCAACTGATGATTTAACAGACAACTGATGATTTAACGGACAACTGGTGATTTAACAGACAACTGATGATTTAACGGACAACTGATTTAACGGACAACTGATTTAACGGACAACTGATTTAACGGACAACTGATTTAATGGACAACTGACAATTTAATGGATAATTAATGATTTAATGGATAATTGATGATTTAACGGGTAACTGGTGATTTAACGGATAACTGGTGATTTAACGGATAACTGGTGATTTAACAGATAACTAATGATTTAACGGATAACTGGTGATTTAATGAATTACTGAAGATTTAAGATGCACACACTTACCGAAGGTAGCTGCCCCAGACCGTGGAGTGTGAGTTTCCTGGGATCGAGGTAAAGGGGGTCTCCGAAATCCTGATAGGGTTTCCAGCAGGGAGTAAAATACCCCTGTTGCGAGAGTTGTTTGGCTCTCCGATGATAGCTCTCTCGAAATACTTGTTCTCTTGGGACATCCCAGCAATTGTAGATGGTTTTGCTCCGCGCCTGGATCTTTAAACCTTTCTGGGGTGGGATGGGCAGTGGCCTGATCAGCACGAAGTAGCGAGGATCGATTTTGGGGTTCAGGGGCATCCTGCCTCTGTTGCCCCGGGGCGGGTACCAATGAGAAACTCAAGTCATCAATCAATCAATAAGCTATCGATTTCTTGAGTCAAACCCTTGTAAAAAAAAATAATAATCTACAAGCAAATACTCTCTTTGGATTCACTGTCTTGGGTAATCAGGGGTTTTCCGTCCATCAAAGCAAACCACGATTGCTCCAAGCATGTTGGGCTGTTGGCGGCATCCAAGCCAGGATTCCTAACTGGCCTCCCAGGAGTAGCAAAGTTGCTAACCTCAGTCAAAAGATCTACTAACCCTTGAGACAAAGTAAGCTTAACACCTCCCCCACCCCGCAACCTTGCCTTTGGGGCTCTGCAAAACCCCAGAAATTAAAAACCAGGTTTTCCAACAAGCCGTGATGAGAGACCCTCACTGAGATCTATTCTAAATCCAATTTGGATCTAATGTGAACCCAGCTCTCTGAATTCCCTTACTACGACCGTATTTCCAAGTCTGCGACACCCATCTATGCCCCTACGCCTATCTCTCTCTCTCTCCCCCCACCTTCCTTTTTTTACTCCTTCCTCCTACCAAGTTCCTAGTCCCTAAGAGTACTCTGCCTTCCCACCCTGCCCGTTTTCACAGCCAAAACTGCAGCCCTCCCACCCACTACACCATCCCTGAACTTTCAAGTTTACTATCGGTTGGAACTAAGCTTTTGCTCCTCTCCCCAATTTTTTTTTTAAATTTTCAAGATACTAGTCCTTAAGAAGTCCTTTACTGCTAGGAAACTGAAAACCCCAAAGGTCTCATGGCTGAACCGAGGCCTCTTCCCTGAGCTCTCACTCACTCCAAACCCAACGACCCCTGACTTGGGGGGCTGTTTCCCCCCCAAGCCCCCTCCCCTTTATAAATGCTTCCTCCTCTTCCTAACTTCCCCTGGGCATTATAAGGCTCCAGCTAAGCCCAAGGCCTGGGCTGGGGGCTTCCATTAAAGTAGAGGCAGGCATTTTCCAGCAGCGCCCCCTTCTTCCCCCCCACGCCCCAATTTGGAGACCCCCCCCTCCCCGCCGTCTTTATCCTGCTATCTTCCCAACTGCTTTGGAAGGAAGGCGGGGCCGAGAGGAGATGGCGTCGCCCTCGTTGCCCTTGGCAACCGCAACTGGCAAAGCGCGCGGACTTGGGATGCGTGTCCCTCGAGGCTGTCCGTAGCAGCCGGCTGAAGTTGCTGCCGCCCGTTCTATTTTGAACGCAGGAATGAATGAATGAATGAATGAATGAATGAATGGATGCGTGCATGAATAAATGCACGAATCTTCTCGGGGTGTTTTTTTTTGGTTTTTCTTTTTGCAAGCACTTTTATATTTTGCCTAATTAAAAATTTAAAAAAAGGAGGGATGAACTCTGTTCCCCACTTGCATTTTTAACTCCTCTTGCTTATTTGTACCCTATGACTCTCATTAAGTGTTGTATCTTTTTATTCTTGAGGAATGTATTTTATTCTCCTTAGGTACACTGAGAGCCTATGCACCAAAGACAAATTCCTTGTGTGTCCAATCACACTTGGCCAATAAAGAATTCTATTCTATTCTATTCTATTCTATTCTATTCTATTCTATTCTATTCTATTCTATTCTATTCTATTCTATTCTATTCTTTCTATATTCTATTCTATTCATTTTCTATATTCTTTTCTATTCCATTCCATTCCTTCCTTCCTTCCTTCCTTCCTTCCTTCCTTCCTTCCTTCCTTCCTTCCTTCCTTCCTTCCTTCCTTCCTTCCTTCCTTCCTTCCTTCCTTCCATTCCATTCCATTCCATTCCATTCCATTCCATTCCATTCTATTCTATTCTATCTTTCAATTTATATTGCTTTTACTTGTTTCCTAGTATGATTTGAAAGCTTATTAGTAACCTTGATGATCGATAAGTGTTGTATCCTTTTATTCTTGAGGAATGTATTTTATTCTTCTTAGGTATACTGAGAGCGTATGCACCAAAGACAAATTCCTTGTGTGTCCCACTTGGCCAATAAAGAATTCTCTTCTCTTCTCTTCTCTTCTCTTCTCTTCTCTTCTCTTCTCTTCTCTTCTCTTCTCTTCTCTTCTCTTCTCTTCTCTTCTATTCTATTCTATTCTATTCTATTCTATTCTATTCTTTCTATATCCTATTCTATTCTATTCTATTCTATTCTATTCTATTCTATTCTATTCTATTCTATTCTTTCTATATCCTATTCTATTCATTTTCTATATTCTTTTCTATTCTATTCCATTCCTTTCCATCTTCCTTCTTTCCTTATTCTATTCTATTCTATTCTATTCTATTCTATTCTATTCTATTCTATTCTATTCTATTCTATTCTATTCTATTCTATTCTATTATTATCTTTCAATTTATATTGCTTTTACTTGTTTCCTAGTGCAATTTGTTAGCTTATTAGTAACCTTGACAATCACTAAACACAATCTTTATGTTCTTGATGAATGTATTTTATTCTCCTTAGGTACACTGAGAGCGTATGCACCAAAGACGAATTCCTTGTGTGTCCAATCACACTTGGCCAATAAAGAATTCTATTCTTGGGGAGGAAAAATAGGAATTAAAGTGTTTTTTAAACTTTTTAAGAACTGTGGACGACAGTTCCCAGAATTCCCCAGCCAGCATGCAAATTCTGGGAGTTGAAGTCCACCCATCTTAAAGAATGCTGGCTGGAGAATTCTGGGAGTTGAAATCCATACATCTTCCCTGTGGATTAATTTGAAAACCTGCCCTGAACAGGGGTTGGACTTGATGGCCTCTCAGACACCTTCCCTCTCGATGAATGAACGAAAAGCAATGATACTGCAATAGCAAAGTGATGTCTATGAGAGCAATAGAATAATAGCAATAAACTACTCTTTTAACAAATGAGTAATTTTTTAAAATAATTGCATTACATCATATACACTGGGTGTACACTTGGCCCCATTTCCTGACTGTATTGCTAATTGGCCAAGTATCCTGTTGCTATGTTCAAGTAGTCCTCAACTTAAAACAATTTTAGTTTAGTGACTGTTCAAAGTTACAACATCGCTGAAAAATGTGACTTAGGAACCGTTTTTCACACGACTGTCGTGATCAAAATTCAGATGCTTGGTAACTGATTCACATTTATGACGGTTGCAGTGTCCCGGAGTCATGTGATCCTCTTTACAAACTATTCTATAAAAAACAAGTTCCAGGTATATTAGTAAAAAAAAGAAGCAGACATACTGCGAACTCCGGAACCTAAGATTTTAAAATTTTAAAAGAATTAAAATTTTATTTTACTAAGCTTTCATCAACCATCTACTGACATTGTCAGAGTATTAAACTGCCGTTACAGAGATCGCTGCCTTTATATGCCATTAATCAATTTAAGCCCTTGCGCATGTAATAGGCCCCTCCAGCCGTCTCCCACGTGTAATCAGCTGTGTTGTTTTTGCGGTCGTCATGCTGGATGATGGAGGCTTGATTCAAATAGCAGGAAACAGCAGGAATTAAGTTCCGGAATTCGCGACCCTTTTTTTTTTTATTTGATTTATATGCCGCCCTTCTCCGGAGACTCAGGGCGGCTTACAATGCGTTAAGCAATAGCCTTCATACTTTTGTATATGTATACAAAGTCATCTTATTGCCCCCACAATCCGGGTCCTCATTTTACCTATCTTAGAAAGGATGGAAGGCTGAGTCAACCTTGAGCCTGGTGAGATTAGAATTTATAGTAATTGCAGGCAGCTGGTGTTAATCACAATGCTGTTAGTCTGCTGAGCTACCAGGCTACTTGTGGCTCAGTGGTTAATACAACTGCCTAACATGCAGGCAGCCCGATTTCGAATCCATGCAGGCAGCCCAATTTCGAATCCAAGCTATGGCTAGCTGATGAGAGCTAAATAGCTTGAAATTGATCTCTACTAGTCTCCCTTTATTTCTTTATCAGTGAAATATAAATATATATATATATATATTTATATATATGGGGTTTGTGTGTGTATTATATATCATCATCTTCTTCTTTTAACGACCCCAATCGTCCCTTGCTGGGTGGCATCTGGGCAACTGAATGGAGCTGAATGTTTATTGGCCGGATGCCCTTCCTGTTGCTAATGCGGATATATTCTCAGTCTCCCCAGTGAGAAAAATATCTGCCTCAACCTCGGATCGAATTCACAGCCTGCCTTCTTCTGACTGTGAAGCTCTAGGGCACTGCACCCCTCCCTCCCTCCCTCTCTCTCTTATATTATATATAATTGTCCTTGAGATGGAGGACTAGAAAATGAATGAATGAATTAATGAATTAATGACCTGCGCCTCTTCCCATCTAATTGTTACTTTTGGCTTCATTGATAATTTTAATAATTAAATGTTCCATCTTAAGGGCTGCTGACTCACTTCATGTAATTGGCCCAGCCCGTGTGACGGTACTCCATTGTGGGGAGCGTGCATGGCCATCTCCGCCTTTGGGGAAGCCTGCAAGCCAGCTTCTAAGTTGTGAGTTTTGTCGTCTAGTCTCCATGGCAGCTGAAGGGATGACGCGGGGAACAATTCTTGCTGCATCAGAGCACCCATTTTGCTCCGGGCGAAGGATTCTGAGAAACAGAGGCACAACCTGGGTGGCATTCAATCTGCTCTGTGATTCAGCCGCAGGTAATTTCAGAGGTGGCTGCCAGCGCATAATTCTCAGCAACTCGACGCGGATCCAACCTGGCGTTGCAGTGTTGATTTTCTTGTTCCTCAAGCATTAAAGCCGGGTGGCTTTCTTGGCTGGCGAAGAGGGATCCATTGTGTGGCCGAAGGGAAGTAATAGGGTGGAGATAAACAAGCTTTTTCTTGCCCGTTGTTGCTACTGACGCAACAGATCTGCTTAGTCCACAAAGAAAGAACCACAAAGGAGAGGGAGTCAACCATTTTCTCCGAAGCACCTTGAAGGCAGGGCAAGAAGCAATGGCAGGGGGGTTGGAATAGATGACCTCCAGGGACCCTCCAGGGACCCTCCTGTAAATTGAAACCACTCAAGAGAAAAGAGCAACCTGGGACGAAGGAGAAATTTCCTGACAGCGAGGACAATCAACCAGGGGTGAAATGTAAAATGTGTTACTACCGGTTCTGTGGGCGTGGCTTGGTGGGGGAGGGGTTAATGTGACTGGGTGGGCGTGGCCAACTTTTTTTTTTTTTTTAAACTTTTCAAAGCATTTTTTCTGATGCTTTGAAAAGCCTCTCTGCCGATCAGGCAACTCAGCTGGGATCGTCAGAGACTTTTCAAACGTTTTTTTTTTTACCACCTCTTTGGCCAAGAGGTTGGAGAAAAAAATGCTTTGAAAAGCCTCTGACGATCCCAGCTGAGCCGCGGGATCCTCAGAGGCTTTTTTTTCTTTTTTTTTTTACTTGAACTACTTTTTTTTACTTTGAACTACTGGGAGCAGTTCACCTCTGCAATCAACCAATGGAACAACTTGCCTTGAAAAGTTATGGGTGCTCCATCCCTGGAAGTTTTGAAGAAGAGATTGGAAAGTTATTTGTCTGGGATAGTTCAGAGTCTTCTGCACTTCTGAATATAGATATAGATAGGTTTCAGACTTGCTTAAATCTTAAAGCCATGCTTGGGTAGCGGGTTGGATTAGAATAGTGATGGTTAACTTTTTTGGTGCCAAGTGCCCAAAGCATGCGTGTGTGCGTGCGAGAATGAACTTGTGGGTGCCAGAACCCCCAAAAGGCAATGCAAGCACCTCCCCTCCCCCACACATGCGCCCCGCCACCAGCATATGCCCCCTGCCCCCCTGCCAGGGGTGAAATCAGGCAGGTTCTGACAGATTCTGGAGAACCAGTAGTGGAAATTTTGAGCAGTTCGGAGAACCGGCAAATACCACCTCTGGTTGGCCCCAGAGTGGGGTGGGAATGGGGATTTTGCAACATCCTTCCCCCACTCCAGGGGAAGGATACTGCAAAATCCCCATTCCCTCTCCACTCCAGGGGAAGGATACTGCAAAATACCTCCCCACTTCAGGGGAAGGATACTGCAAAATCCCCATTCCCTCTCCACTCCAGGGGAAGGATACCGCAAAATCCCCACTTCCTCTCCACTCCAGGAGAAGTATATTGCAAAATACCTCCCCACTCCAGGGGAAGGATACTGCAAAATCCCCATTCCCTCTCCACTCCAGGGGAAGGATGATGCAAAATCCCCATTCCCTCTCCACTCCAGGGGAAGGATACTGCAAAATACCTCCCCACTCCAGGGGAAGGATACTGCAAAATCTCCATTCTCTCTCCACTCCAGGGGAAGGATACTGCAAAATACCTCCCCACTTCAGGGGAAGGATACTGCAAAATCCCCATTCTCTCTCCACTCCAGGGGAAGGATACCGCAAAATCCCCATTCCCTCCCCACTCCAGGGGAAGGACACTGCAAAAACCCCGTTCCACTCCAGGGGAAGGATACTGCAAAATCCCCATTCCCTCTCCACTCCAGGGGAAGGATAATGCAAAATCCCCATTCCCTCTCCACTCCAGGGGAAGGATACTGCAAAATCCCCATTCCCTCCCCAATCCAGGGGAAGCATACTGCAAAATCTCCATTCCCACCCCACCCTGGGGCCAGCCAGATGTGATATTTGCCGGTTCTCCGAACTACTCAAAATTCCCACTACCGGTTCTCCAGAACCTGTCAGAAGATGCTGGATTTCACCCCTGATCTGGGCCCCTCAATGCTAATCACTTAAACCTACACCCACCCCCACCCCATCTATGTGGGTGCGCATGTGTAAATGTAAACCCCCCCCCTTCCGTCACGCACTAAAGTTTTCCGTGAAAAGTCCTTGGGATTCCAAGCACGAGTTTTGCACTGATTTTGAAAAAAGATGGCAGACTTTCTTTTATCAATGCAAATGAGCCTCCCCTGATGAAAAAAGGAAAACAAATGGAATTTTAAAATGCAGCTAATCAAGAAGTTAAAGAGAGGTTAATCTTCCTGGATTAATCAAATTGCATGCATGAGAGGAGCGAGCAGCGGAAGGAGAGGGAGACGGGGGGGGGGGAGAGACGGGGGGGGGGGAAAGAAGAAACTTCCTTCGGCTGATTCCAGATGTGTTGGTCGGACAGGTAATTCTCAACTTACGACGGTTCATTTCATGACCGTTCAAAACTACGACGGCCCTGAGTAAAAAATGGGACTCGCGACTGTTGTCACACTAAACGACTGTCGCAGCCTCCCCAAGGTCATGTGATCCAAATTCAGACGCTAAGCAACTGATTCCTATTTATGACGGTTGCAGGGTCACACAATCTCCTTTTGCGACCTTCGGATAAGCGGAGTCAGGGGGAAACCTCTTGCACGTATGTGCTAGTCGTTCCCAACTCTAGGGAGCAGTGCTCATCTCCGTTTCAAAGCCGAAGAGCCAGCGCTGTCCGAAGACGTCTCCGTGGTCATGTGGCTGGCATGATTCAACGCCAAAGGCGCCCGGAACGTTGTTCCCTTCCCACCAAAAATGGTCCCTGTTTTTCTACTTGCATTTTTCTTTACGTGCTTTTGAACTGCTAGGTTGGCAGAAGCTGGGACAAGTCACGGGAGCTCACCCCGTTACGCGGTGCTAGGGTTTCGAACCGCCGAACTGCCGACCTTTCGATCGACAAGCTCAGCATCCTAGCCACTGAGCCACCGCGTTCCTCCCCAGGTAGCACCTGTATATAATTAATAACAAGCGTTAACAATTTGAGTCTCTTATCTCCTTCTCTTCAAATAACTCTTCAAGTAACAAATAATCGCTCCTTCCCATATCTCATTTCTTATTTATAAACCAATTTTTAAAGCAATCCTCAATCCTAATCAGCAAAAGTCCATTAACGGTTAGCAGAGATACCGACGTATCTTCTTTGCACTTTTTCCAAAGTGCAAAGAAGAGCAAATAAGAGGATTAAAGGCCTGGAGGCTAAAACATATGAAGAACGGTTGCAGGAACTGGGTTTGTGTAGTTTAATGAAAAGAAGGACTAGGAGAGACAGGATAGCAGTCTTCCGATATCTCAGGGGCTGCCCCAAAGAAGAGGGAGTCAAGCTATTCTCCAAAGCACCTGAGGGCAGGACAAGAAACGATGGGTGGAAACTAATCAGGGAGAGAAGCCACTTAGAACTAAGGAGAAATTTCCTGACGGTGAGAACAATGAATCAGTGGAACTCCTTGCCTCCAGAAGCTGTGAATGCTCCAACACTGGAAGTTTTTAAGAAGAGGTTGGATAAACCATTTGTCTGGACTAGTATAGGGTCTCCTACAGGGGGTTGGACTAGAAGACCTCCAAGGTCCCTTCCAGCTCTTTTCTGATTGATTGACTGATCTATGTGTTAACCTTGAGTAAGCACATTTCCTGTCTCAGCTGCCTTGTCCCTTCCAATCCTCCCACCCCACCAAAAACATCTTTTCGTTGCACATAGAAAACCTCTCTCCTTCTTAAAATTCTGTGCACCCCTGTCTCAGTACGAACGCCAATATTAAGCCATAAAACGTAATATGTTATGACACCATAAAATGCAGCGTAATTGCCACGAAACCATAAAATGTAATGTAGTTGGCTCAGCGGCTATTATCTTTTCTTCTTCTTCTTCTTCTTCTTCTTTTTTTTTTTCAGCTGTAACGGCTTCGGAGTGGAACGGAGCATGCCGGGCGAAGCGAGCCACCGGATCACCAGGGAAAATCTTTGAGCCCGTCCACATCTTTAAGCAACGGAATGGCCTCTCGCGTTTCCTGCAGTTCCAGGAAAAGGGGATTCTTTTTCGGGGTTCTCCCAGACAGCATAGAACTGTGATGGTGAACCTATAGCACAGAAGGCTTGGCGCATGGCACAGGCAACGCATACATGCATGAAGCGAATGTGTGCGCATGCGGCAAACCGGGTGTAACGATAAGTGAGCTCCCGCGACTTGTCCCAGCTTCTGCCAACCTAGCAGTTCGAAAGTAGGTAAAAAATGCAAGTAGAAAAATAGGGACCATCTTTGGTGGGAAGGGAACTGCGTTCCGTGCGCCTTTGGCGTTGAGTCATGCTGGCCATGTGACCATGGAGACGTCTTCGGACAGCGCTGGCTCTTCGGCTTTGAAACGGAGATGAGCACCGCCCCCTAGAGTTGGGAACGACTAGCACCTATGTGCGAGAGGAACCTTTACCTTTACCTTATCTCTGTGGTCACTGCTTTCGTTCCTACGTTGGGCTCCGAGAGCAGGTAGGTAACTCCAGAGGACGTGGAGATGGGAGCCATCAGGAAATACGTTTTTGCCAAATGTGCCTTGGTCTCTTAGTCAGAACATGTTTGTTATGGAGACCCGTGGAATGTAATTCTCTCTCCTCCCTAACCCGAGGCTCTCAGTGAGACTTTGTTTGAAAAGACCTGGTTAACAGTTGAAATGCCTCTTCTTGCAGAAGGACGTTGCTGACAAGGCCACCTAGTCATAAATAATGGAAGGAAAGGCTGTGAGCCAAATAAGCCATCTAGGTAGAGTTGTCCCAGTTTGTGGGTCCATGGATAGGTCAGAGAAGAGGGTGTCAACCCTCGTTGCGTCGACAGAGAATTGGGCCGCATCCAAACAATATAATCCAACACAATACAATTCTTTCTTGGCCAAGTGTGATTGGACACACAAGGAATTTGTCTTTGGTGCATAGGCTCTCACTGTACATAAAATGAAAAGATACAAAAGGAAAGAAGGAGAAGAAGAGGAGGAGGAGAGGAAGAAGAAGAAAGATAGGGATGGAAAGAAAGAAAGAAAGAAAGAAAGAAAGAAAGAAAGAAAGAAGAAAGAAAGAAAGAAAGAAAGAAAGAAAGAAAGAAAGAAAGAAAGAAAGAAAGAATGAATTAATTAATTCTTTATTGGCCAAGTGTGATTGGACACACAAGGAATTTGTCTTTGGTGCATAGGCTCTCAGTGTACATAAAATGAAAAGATACAAAAGGAAAGGAGAAGAAGAGGAGGAGGAGAGGAAGAAGAAGAAAATAGGGATGGAAAGAAAGAAAGAAAGAAAGACAGAAAGAAAGAAAGAAAGACAGACAGACAGAAAGAAAGAAAGAAAGAAAGAAAGAAAGAAAGAAAGAAAGAAAGAAAGAAAGAAAGAAAGAAAGAATTAATTCTTTATTGGCCAAGTGTGATTGGACACACAAGGAATTTGTCTTTGGTGCATAGGCTCTCAGTGTACATAAAATGAAAAGATACAAAAGGAAAGAAGGAGAAGAAGAGGAGGAGGAGAGGAAGAAGAAGAAAGATAGGGATGGAAAGAAAGAAAGAAAGAAAGAAAGAAAGAAAGAAAGAAAGAAAGAAAGAAAGAAAGAATTCTTTCTTGGCCAAGTGTGATTGGACACACAAGGAATTTGTCTTTGGTGCATATGCTCTCAGTGTAAATAAAATATATAAGTGGTGAATCATAATCATAGTCACCATAAATACAGCAATGGCCAAAACTGTGGAAACATTTTGGGAAAAGTGTATTTTCTAAAACTAGCTAATAACACCACTTTTTTTTTTACAAGTAGTACCATAAACTTATATGTCAATGGAAAGATAATTTAATCAAGAATGTAAAGCTATAACTTTTATGAAGGATTTGCTATTAGAATAGCAGTTACAGTCTAAAGAAGAAAAGTGAAACAGGTAGAAAAACGAGATATGCTATGCTGGCTGGAGAATTCTGGGCGTTGAAGTCCACAAGTCTTAAAGCTGCCAAGTTTGAGGCCTCCTGAGCTAAAGGAACAATCAGATAAAAGGCAGCTTAGCCCACAGGAGCACAATGGGCTGGGCAAGAGGCTCTGAAGGGACCCTTCATAGTTTCTTGGGCTGTAAAGGAGACGGAGGGAGACGAAGGGAGAGATGTTCATTCAGATTTGCAAGATTCTGCTAATGTAACCTAACAATAAAGTAGAGTTAGCTCCTATGTCTCTGGAGATTCTCAATCATCCAGGTCATGGTTTTCAGTTCTGAACTGAAGAAGCGTCTTGAGTGGGAAGTGAAACATCTTCAAGAAAAATTAAAGGAAGTCCAGTTGCCTTTTGAAAAAAACATCTTTGGAACTAGCTCCTGTGAATTTGTGTCTGCCTTGTAAGGTTGACAAGAAAATTGGATTGGAAATTGGAAAATTGGATTTCACCACTGCAGAGAACTCATGGCTAAATTTTTTGAGATCCACCCCTGAGTAGATCCAGGGCTCAGGAACAACCCCAAAGTCATAAGTTGACATCATCTTATTTTAGAGGAATCTGTTCCCTTTAAAACCTAGGTGTGCTTGTAGTGAGACACTCCGCCAAGAAAGGAAACACGAAGCACGACAATTTCTTATTCCTACATTGGCATAAATACCTCACATGTACCCAAACGTTTATTAAGGACAATTGGTTGCTACATCGGATACAGAATACAGAGAGAAAAAAAATAAAAATATAATCAGTTAAGTCCTCCATGAAACTGGGGATCAGAGATAGGTGTCATGTTGCAAGGAGCATTTATGGAAGAAGGACAAGGCGATGGAAGCACTGTTACCATGGCAATTTTGGGATCTGGCATTGGCATTGAGGAATTTGGCCCCGATGCCAAATCAGCCCTTGAGGTTAAAAGAGACTCTTTTTAGGATGAAGACAAGTCAGCTAGAAAAGAACTGAGTGTGGTGAGAACAACATTTTTTAAAAAAATCTTCTTCAGCGCATCATAAATCAGTGCTCTGGATATCTGTGAATTTGGATGGAGGATAGCAACTCAGATAAATTATTTTAGTGCAATATCAGTAGTAGGGCAGTTTAAGCACTTAGGTGAGACTTCAGCATCCCATGGTGTAGAAAAACAGGGGCATCCAACTTGGGCAGGGTCATGTGGCCGTGAAGAATTGTCCCATTCCATCCAACCTTGGCCACTTTAAGACTTGTGGACTTCAACTCGCAGAATGTCAAGTCCACAAGTTTTAAAAGTGGCCAAAGTTGGAGAGCCCTGGTGTAGATGTTGGAGAGGAATCACCACAAATAGTGATTGGGGGACAAAAATTGTGTGATGAATCAGGTTTCACTTAGCAGGTGAGACCTCAACCAGGGGCTGATGACCTATCTTGGCCTTAACTGCTCCATCTCTCTGTTTGAGAAGACCAAACATTTCATGAGACCTTCACAAGATCTCCAGATATCTTGAGACAATCTCTTAGCCGTGTTTGGGCAAAATGACTTCCTTGGTTTCAAGGCTAGGACCTCTATTGGTGGGATGAACATAATGGGTTCATGAATGATGATGAAGCAAGCCATAAAGAGGCTTAGCTCAGAATGATGGGTCTGAGAACTTTGACCATTTCTGAACATGGATTGACTGAAAGCTTAGATGATGAATGAGTCCTTAAATACTTCTCAGCAAGATCAAAGATTGTTGTAGATCCCTCATGCAATGAAGACATCCTGGCTTGGAAAGTTGTGGTGGCTAACCATTTCCCACAATGCCTCCGTGCAATACCGACACCAGGCATTATAGGAAATGTCCACAACAGTGCCACTAAATTTACTTCCCCTTGAAAGTCACATTGCCAAGGTTTTCCTTCTCTTCTGGATTTGCCCCAACTCTAAATCTTCATCCTGAAAGATCTAAAGAACCAATCTTGACTTCAACACTTCCTCAAAATCTTCCAAAAAATATGCTATGCGGTGAAATCTTTCTCGAACTGAATCCTTCTGACACAACATCACCCCTCTGTTTAAGAGAGGGCCATCAAGTATAATTTTACACCATTGATTGGAAAGCCTCCAAGATCAGGTCAATGCTACCCTTCCCCGCCCCTCGACCCCCAAGCCCAACATGAGAGCTCAACACGTCCATTCAAGAGTAGGATTGACCAGGGACATCTACAAGGAAGAAGGCCTTTGAGTGAAGGCAGCTGCAGGGGTGGTCAAAAGATGGAAGGGGCTTAGTTGGGGAAAAGGGCCTCGGGCAGGGTCTACTTCAGGCACAGGTGGCTTCTTGGCTATCCAAAGGAATCTCGTTGCCATAGCTGCCGTCTCCATATTGACAGTAAGGAGGTATCTGTGGAGCTTCGATGATCAGGAGACCTTCGGGCGACAAAGAGGCGAAGACCGTGGTAGGGTCCACTTCCACGGGAAGTCTGAGGAGCACAAAGAGCGGGAGAAAAAAATTAAATGGAAGATCTTCCCAGTCTCAAACAAGGGTTCCTTCTGCTTTTCTCCTTGGCAAAAGATAGCAATAGAATTTAGATTTATACAGATAGTGACTGTTTCATACTGACAACCATTGCAGCATCTCCATGGTTCCATCCATGGATCAAAATCTGGGTACTTGGCAACTGACTCGTATTTATGACGGCTGCAGCTTCCCAGGGTCAGGGGGGGTCAGGGGTGTGCTGCTGGGGGTTCACAGGGATTCGCGAGAACCTCTAGCTAAGATTCTGTGCAGTTCGGAGAAGCTTCAAATTCCACTCCTGGTTGGTCCTGCCCACCCTACCCCTCCCCTCCCCGGAGTCCCCACGCGGTCCATTTTGGATGCAGGTAAGTGCAGGATGTGCATGGAGGCTTGGGGAAGGCGAAAAACGGGCCTACCGAAAGTTCAGGAAGGCCGTTTCTGGCCTACAGAGGACTTCCGGAGCCTAGGGAGCCCATTTCTGCCCTCCCGGAGGCTCAAAGAAAGGGTTTGGAGCCCGGGGAGGGCAAAAATGCCCCCGCTCTCTGCGGTATAGGAAGCCGACTAGGCCATGCCCACTATGGCCACGCCCAACCAGGCAGGTTGAAGCCCAATCCTGGGTGTGTGTGTGTCTTACTTAGCAACGGAAATCTTGGGTTCAATTGTGGTCGTAAACCAAGGACTACCTGTAATGTTGACTTCTCATCGCTCTCATATCTTCAATAATCACGGTTACAACAAGAAAAGAAAAGGAAGAATAGAGGGGCAAATGATATTGTTTTATATGCCCAGGAACCGTACTTCAGAAGGATAATCTGAAGTCCTATTTTCCTTAGGACTAACTCTCATGGAATTCGGGAGGATTTATTCCAGATAAAGAGGCCGCAATCTCACCAGGTGTGAACAAAAGAGAAGTCCTGTGGTCTACCGCTTTTGATTTGATTTGCGCTGACTTCACAATCTAACGCACGCGAGCAGATAATGCCTCCGAAAAAAAGATAATCCATCAGGAGTTGAGTATACGGTTTAAGGTCACTGAATATGCTGAATTTCTGGGAACAGGTTAAAACTCCCTGTGAATCTTGCCTCATGTATTTTTGTGAGTCCAATCTTTCTTCAAAGGACCCGAAAGCAAACATTGTGAAATCTATGGAGAGCCAACTTCTTATCTACAGTTTTGGTCCTTTCTAATGATTAATGAGGTTGACTGATCTTCTTTGGCCTCAGAAGCTAAACAGGATGGACTTGTTAGTACTTTGATAAAAGACCGCTGGGAACCTTGTAGTTATAACTACACAGCGAGGTGGAAAGAAACATCCCTGGAAAAAAATAGGATATTGCCAAGGACATGTTTTGGCCACAAACATGAGTTTGAGCGGAAGAAGTCTTTATGGACAAAATGAATCATCCAAAATCCCCTGATCAACAAATCCACTCTCTTTAGCTTTAAAGCAAGGATGTCCCATCCGAACAATTTTAAGACTTGTGGACTTCAACTCCCAGAATTCCCTAGCCAGCCATTCCTGGGGAATTCTGGGAGTTGAAGTCCATGGGTGTTAAAAGTCGCCAAGGTAGGGACATCCCCGCTTTAAAGTTTAATGAAGGAAGATATAAAAGAAAGATTTGCATGGGATTTATTTTCGTGGTTTGTTTTTCTTTCCTCCTTCTAAAGTTCGAACGTTGGGTTAACTCCGGAGAAAAATCCTTTGGCAAGCAGGTTTGGCCAGATGCCTTTTCAAAGCGTGCCCAGTTTAATGCATCAAAGTAAACACCAGCATGGGGGTAAGAAAATATTGCCCTAATAAGGAACTCTTAACGAAACCCAGGATTCCACACCTATGCTGGTTTAGCTCTTTATAATCCTTTGCATAATGTTCTACTTCAAGTTAGAGCCTGAGCTAAAGATGTTGGGTGTTCTTTGAGGACACACAACCCACATTCCTGTTGAAACACAGTTTGTAATTGCCTGGCATTCTCTCCTACTGTCAGGAAAATTCAGCTTCAGAAGATTAGAAGAACAGAGTTGGCCCAGAGATTCCTTGGGTCAAGTTTGAACATCCTACCACCCACAGCCCTGAGTTGACGAGACCACAAGAATGGTGTTCACACACCAGGTGGTAGACAAAACAAGTCAACAGTCCTACGGCAGCATAAAGTTATATCATAGAACATAGAATGGGCTGGGAGGGACTTTGGAGATCTCAAGCAGGAGATCCTGAGAACCATAGAGAGGAGGTGGGCAAGCCGTTTTCAAGGCACCCGAAGGCCAGACAAGGAATAATGGATGGAAACTGATCAAGGAAAGGTTCAACCTGGAAATAAGGAGGACTTTTCTGACAGTGAGAACCATCAACCCATGGAACAGAAGTTGCCTTCGGAAGTTGTGGGAGTTTCATCTCTGGAGGCTTTCAAGAAGAGACTGGACTGCCATCTGTCAGAAATGGTGTAGAGTCTCCTGTTTGGGTGGGAGGTTGGACTAGATGACCTACAAGGTCCCTTCCAACTCTGTTAATCTATAATCTGTAAAAATCCTACTGCACCATTCTGGACAAATGGCTCTCCAGTTTTTCTTGAAAATCTCCAGCGATGAAGCACTCACAACTTCTGCAGGAAAGCCATTCCACTAATTAATTGTTCTCCCTGGGTCAGGAAATTTCTCCTTAGTTCTAGGTTGGCTCTCTCTTTGATGATCTTCCACATATTACTTCTGGTCCTGCCCTGAGGTGTTTTGGAGAAACCCACTCTTCTCTGCGACAGCCGCTCAAATATTGGAAGACTCCTATCAGATCACTCCTAAACCTTCTGAGTGCCAAAGAATGGAGGCCTTTGAACTCTGGTGCTGGAGAAGACTCCTGCGAGTCCCTTAGGCTGCAAGGTGATCAAACTGGCCAGTCCTAGAGGAGATCAACCCTGAGTGCTCTTTAGAAGGTCAGATCCTGAAGAGGAAACTCAAATACTTTGGCCACCTAATGAGAAGGAAGGAAGGACTCCCTGGAGAAGAGCCTAATGCTGGAACGATGGAGGGCAAAAGAAGAAGGGGACGACAGAGAAGGAGGTGGCTGGATGGAGTCACTGAAGCAGTCGGCGTGAGCTTCAATGGACCAGAGGATGCTGGAGGACAGGAAGGCCTGGAGGAACATTGTCCAGGGGTCGGGATGGGTCGGACATGACTTTGCGACTAACAACAACAACAACAAAATCCTTCTGAGAGCAATCAGTCCTTCAGAAGTTGCCTTCAGAAGTTGTGGGAGCTTCATCCCTGGAAGCTTTCAAGAAGAGACTAGATGCCCCCCACTGTTGGCACACAATGGCATGGTGGGCCCAGTATGCCTGTTTTTCACCTTCTCCAGGCTCCAGAGGCTTTCTTGGAGCCTGGGGAGGGCAAAAACAGCCTTCCCCACCGGCCCGCAGGCCGGAAACAGCCCGTTTCCTGACTTCCAGTGGGCCTGGAAGGCCGAAAATCAACTGGCCGGTGCGTGTATGAACCCTGGAGCTGAACTAAGGCAATGCTCCCGTACCCACATAAATGGCTCTGTGTGTTATTGTTATTCTGATTCTTCTCTTCACTAATCTAGCCACACCTAGTTCCAATGGTGGGATTCAAGTAATTTAACAACCGATTCTCTGCCCTAATGATTTCTTCCAACAACCAGTTTGCCAAGCTGCTCAGAAAGTTAACAACCGGTTCTCCCAAAATGGTGCGAACCGGCTAAATCCCACCAGTGCCTAGTTCCCTCAATCATTCATCTTACGGCTTCATAGAAATATATGACAGAAGGACCCAAGCCTTCCAAACAAATTTGGAAAAGCTTCATCTACAAAGTGTGACCCCTTTCCCTCCCCACACCCCCACCACCGGTGTCCCCCCACCCTCAGTTTGGGAGAAGAGAGAAAGTTCTGGATGAACTTTCAAAGCCGAAGGGGTAAACAAGCATCTGGAAGCACCATTAGTGCCAAAATAATTCGAAAGAGCATGTTTGATGAGTCACGGGTTCTCGGGTGACTCGGCAGCTGAATCTGTCCGGGCTCACCCATCGGCCTTTTAAAATTCCCCTTCCTTCCCAGTGAACCCACAAGTAGCATGAGGTTCAACATATTAGGCATATTTTTTTGGGTGCCCGCCCAGCCCGGGACTATATACAGTACAGAAAGGATTATAATATCAATTTTGCCGAACGAAGCAATGCAAACTGTTTAAAATTAAGCAGTGCTTCCTTTCGTTATCTCCTATTGGTTTTTCCACTTTTAATAATATCATACCGTAGTGGCCAAAATTGTGGGAACCTTTTGGGAAAAGTGTATTTTTGAGGTCTGATGGCTAATAACACCACTTTTTTTTTTGGAGTTTGAAGATCATCCTATTCCACTGCTGGAACGGCCTGGGAATAACCCAGATCTTAACCCAATTGAACATCTATGGAGCCAACTCAAGAAAATTGTTAATCAGAAGCGACCCAGCAATAAAACCCAGTTAATAGAAGCCATCATTCCATCTTGGTTTCACATCAGAACAGCTGCAGAACTCAAAGACTTGGTTCACTCCGTGGGAAGATGTTGTAAGGCCGTCATTCATGCTAAAGGTTACCCAACTAAGGATTGACTTTACATGGCATTCAGTTTTGTATATCTCGTTTTTTCTAGGGTGACCATTTTTGTATATCTCGTTTTTTTCTGTTTCTCTCAAGGCTTCACACAGAATATGAAAGCTGAGTCCACCCGAGAAGAGGACCGTGGTCTCGTTTGGTGTGAAGTAGGTCAAGTTCTGTCTTGGATCATGAGCTCATTGGCTGTTTAAATTCGGATCCTCAAGAGAGGGTGCCAACTCGATTCCTGCCCGGTGACCAAGAGCAAAACCTAGCACGTTCTTTCAATGAGAGGAAGATCTCAATTTAGGCACCCATCCTGCAAATACTTGCTCAATGACACCATCTCCATTAATCAATGGGGACAGGGAGAGACCATTCACCGTTGGTGAAAGCTCAGCAGGATTTCGTGACACCCGGGCTTCAAATGACCCCCCCCTCCCCACCCCCGCTACAGGTAGTCCTCGATGTACAACAGTCCATTTAGTGACCACTTGAAATTACAATGGCATCCCACACTTATGATTATGGTATCCCCACAATCACATGATCAGAATTCAGACAGTTCATATTTATGACAGTTGCCATGTCCCGGGGATGTCACACGACCCTCTCTTGCAACCTTCTAACAAGCCAAGTCCACAGGGAAGCCGGATTCACTTAACAACCACATCGCTAACTGAACAACGGCAGCGATTCACTTAATAACGGTGGCAAGCAAGGTCGCCCAAAGAGGGCAAAACTCAGTTTACTACGGTCTCGCATAGCAAGAGGAATTTTCAGGCTCAGTCGTGGTCCTATGTCAAGGGCTACTTATATACCGGTAGCCCTCAACTTACAACGATTGGTTTAGTGACCACCCCGAAGTTATAACGGCACTGAAAAAAGGGACTTGCAACCATTCCTCGCACTTACAACCATTTGTAGCATCCCCATGGTCAAGTGAGAAAAAATTGGCATCTGGCCATGGGAATCTATTTACAATAGCTCCCGGGATCACATGATCACCACTTACGACCGTCTCTTCTTACGGCCAGCAAGCAAAATCATCGGGGAAAAGCCAAATTTGCTTAAGAAACCCCCAATTCACTTAAGAATGGCCATAATGTGCTTAACAGCCAAGGCAAAAACCAAGATTATAAAATTGGGTGCGGCTCAACTAACAACCATCTTACTTAACAACAGAAGTTCTCGTCCCAATTGTGGTCGTAAGTCAAGGACTACTGTATGATCTTAGGGGTGACATGAGTATCAGTGTTCCAATATCCTCAGTTAGCTCAACAGGCTAAAATAGCCTGTTATTAACATTCAGCTGTCTGCAATTATTGCAAGTTCGAGGCTCAAGGTTGACTCAGCCTTCCATCCTTTCTAAGGTAGGTAAATTGAGGATCCAGTTTGTGGGGGCAATAAGCTGACTTTGTATAAATATACAAAAGTATGAAGGCTATTGCTTAACGCAATGTAAGCCGCCCTGAGTCTCCAGAGAAGGGCAGCATAGAAATCTAATTAAAATATCTATCTATCTATCTATCTATCTATCTATCTATCTATCTATCTATCTATCTATCTATCTATCTATCTATCATCTATCTATCTATCTATCTATCTATCTATCTATCTATCTATCTATCTATCTATCTATCTATCTATCTATCTCATTGACTCCCTCTTCTTTGGGATGCCCCAAAGAAGAGGGAGTCAATCTATTCTCCAAAGCACTTGAAGGCAGGACAAGAAGCAATGGGTGGAAACTAATCAAGGACAGAAGCAACTTAGACCTAAGGAGAAATTTCCTGACAGTGAGGACAATTAACCAGTGGAAATACTTGCCACAAGAAGTTATGGGCACTTCATCACTGGAGGTTTTTAAGAAAAGACTGGACAGCCACTCTCTGAAGTGGTATAGGATCTCCTTCTTGGGTTGAATGGTTGCAGGAACTGGGACTTATTTAATGAAGTTAAGGATTAGGGGGTGACATGATAGCAATATTTCAATATTTGAGGAGCTGCTACCAAGAAGATGGGGAGGGAATCAACCTATGCTCCTGAGGGCAGGACAAGAAGCAATGGGTGGAAACAAATCAAGGAGAAAAGCAACTTAGGAGAAATTTCCTGACAGTGAGAACAATCGATCAGTGGAACTCCTTGCCTCCAGAAGTTGTGAATGCTCCAACACTGGAAGTTTTTAAGAAGAGGTTGGATGACCATTTGTCCGAAGTGGTGTAGGGTTTCCTGCCTAAGCAGGGGGTTGGACTAGAAGACCTCCAAGGTCCCTTCCACTTCTGTTGTGCTAATTCTAATTCAAGCCTTTGTTGTCTTGAATAAGAAAAGAAGGAGGGGGTTGTGATAAGGATGAGCAGGGTTGGGGGAAAGGAAAGCTTACATTTCAGACACATTCCTTTGCTAGAACGTCAGTAAATTAACTTAACTCCGTGGGTAGCTGGGACGTAACCCAGATTGAAATGCAAGATGAACCGAAAGATCCCATTTCTTTGAAGCGCTGGCAAGGGCTCCTAGGAATGAGTAACTTTTACGCTGAAAGAGTAGGTGAGGAATCCACCTACTTTTGACATTGGTATTTGAGGATTAAACTTGATGTTTGGATCAGGTTTAAACTGGGGTTTTTTGAGAGTTGAAGTCCCCGCGTCTCAAAGTTGTCACCGTTGGGAAAAACCACTCTGACTTAACGTCAGCTGGGTGATTTAAAAGGGTTGTTTTAAATCACCCATGGCTGAACTTGGAGCCATTAGAAAGATGTGAATTAGAAAGAACTCAGAAATACTTACTGGATTTTCTTGGTGAAATTCTTGGAAACGATTCCTCCTTCTGCTTGTTGTTCTTCATGTTTACCTGATGAACGAAAGTTAAAAAGTTAGAAGGTTAGAAAGTTAGGAAGGAAGGAAGGAAGGAAGGAAGGAAGGAAGGAAGGAAGGAAGGAAGGAAGGAAGGAAGGAAGGAAGGAAAGGAAGGGAAGGGAAGGGAAGGGAAGGGAAGGGAAGGGAAGGGAAGGAAGGAAGGAAGGAAGGAAGGAAGGAAGGAAGGAAGGAAGGAAGGAAGGAAGGAAGGAGAAAGACAGAGTTGGGTTGGGCTGAGAGAGAGGGATTTGGCCCAAATCACCTAGCTGGCTTTCATGGGACTAGAACTCACCATCTCCTGGTGATCAGCCCAGAGTCACCCAGCCAGCTTTCATACCTAAGGCAGGATTAGAACTCACCATCTCCTGGTGATTGGTCCACAGTCACCTAGCTGGCTTTCATGCCTATAGTGCAACTAGAACTCACAGTCTCCTGGTGACTGGCCCAAAGTCACCCAGCCAGCTTTCATACCTAAGATAGGACTAGAACTCACCATCTCCTGGTGACTGATCCAAAATCACCTAGCTGGCTTTCATGCCTAAGGTGGGACTAGAACTCACCGACTCCTGGTGATTGGCTCAAAGTCACCCAGCCAGCTTTCATGGCTAAGGTGGAACTAGAACTCACAGAGTCCTGGTTCCTAGCCTGTTGCTTTAACCACTAAATTAAACTTGCTCTCCTTCTCCTGATGGCATCTATCTTTAGAATTCTTGTCCCCTTAAAGGATACTAGCTCTGCTTTTTTAAAATTCTTATTAATACTGTTTGAAATCCCCAAGCCTGAAACTTTAATTTCTGATATTGAATTCTTAGAGTTTTATTATCATCTGTCTCTCATTCATTACACGCTACCCATTCTTGACTAACGATCAAGGTATAAATATTAGTAGAAACTTGAAATAAACATCCGATTCTCTCAAGAAATTGTGTCTGATCCCTTAAAACGTTTTCTGGTTTTGCTTAATCAGTTCTGGAACTTTGGATGAAGTCAAAATTACGGTGTTGCATAGCGTGCACACTGCCGAATTTAGAGCAAGTTAACCCTGGTTTACTAGAGTTATTTAAAAATGAAATTCCCTGGGTGCCCTCCAGCATCTCACCATTCTAGTCCTCATTGAGGCAACCTATGTGGGTTGTGAGGCTAAAAAAAAAAGTTCCTTGATCACCAAGGACAAATATAGGTTACATAAGGAAAACTGGGCTATCCAAAGAAGGGATAGCAGCTTTATTTTATTTATTACATTTTAAGTAGTTTTGCACCACTTTGCCTTTAAAAACAAAATCGCCTTCTATTTGGATGCTAATTTTCTGTGCATAAAAATATATATATTTTTTCCAAGGAAGCATAACAGACTGCGAATTTTCCTCTGCAGGCAACTGAAATAGCCGCTTCCATCTACCTAAACCCCTGTCTTTCGAAGAAATCTATTTCAACTGAAATTTGATGCCATGAAAGAAAATAGAGTTATAAAATACTGTATATGTGGCACTGGGGGGCTGTAGTACTAATGGCTGATAATGGGTAACATTTGGCATCCACAACCTGGCTCCTGTTTTAAGGGCCTGTAGCTTTAAAATGCAGCGTTTTTAAAAAATTGCATTATATAAATTTTAAATGCTAATGTTTCAGCATCCTGTAAATGCGCTTTCCTTCCCGCTTAAGATTGTTTTTAACGAAAATGTGAGATCAACATTTCATTTAAAAAAAGGCTCATTCCCCTCCAGCATTAAAATTCTGCCTGGTTTTATATATTTTAACCTATTTATACCTTTACGGCTGCCACCAGGAAGAACGGGAAGGGGAAGGAGAGGGAGGAGGAGGAGAAACAGAAAGGAAGGAGAAGGAAGACAGGTTGAAGGTAGAGAAGAAACAATAGATAGAAAAAGAAAAGAGGAGGAAGGAGGAAGGAAGACGGAAGGAGAAAGGAAGGAGAAGGAAGAAAAGTAGAAAGAAGGAAATAGAAGGAAGGGGAATATAAATCATATAAATCAAATTTAAAAAAAAAGAAGAGAAGGAAATAGAAAAAGAGGAGGAGAAG